>JAXRKP010000088.1:270000-435000 GCA_037039925.1 Doris montereyensis | reverse complement strand
AATACTTTGAAAGAAAAAAATATTCATGAATCATGTTTTACAATCTAATACTGTGTGCAACTTTTTAATCAAACTGGACATAAAACTTAAGATGATTGATCAACATGATCTTAAAACGTAGATTTATTGTCCCTTTAATATTTTTATCTCAGACTACTAGACCATTTGAATGAGATCAATTGATATAGAATCAATAAATATCTTGTTAATTTTTGCCTTCTGTTCTTTGATATGAAAATAATAAAATAAAATAAAATAAAATGTATAATGAAGTCAAAATGAATCACGAAAACCCTTCCCCCTCCTCCTGACTTATTCAGTATCTGTATTTCAACACTAACTGGACCAAAGTTGATGTATTTTATGCTATTTATATTATCATCGTTCAACTCACTCTTTTTTCTTTCTCCACTGCTTTTCAAACAAAAGGATACAAATAATGTTATCTTATATTAGGGATTGTATCATCTTTTTAGCTGATAATCAAGAATGACACTCTACCACTTATGTACTGAAGTTGTGTATGGGCAATCAGAACAAGGCCACTATCAATTATTTATCAAAATACCAGTAGGGTAAAGTCTGTTGTAAACCTTTATCTAGAAATATTATCAATCCTATGTAGACTCTGACACAGTTTCTTAAAGTTATACATACTAAATTGCATGTTCCATTTTATATTGTTGTCTGGTTCTATGGAAAGAAGAACCATGTACCAATGACTGGCATTGCTAATAAGGACATTAGAGATTTTTGATTTTTTCTCTACTCACTTTCAAACAATCAATTGCCTGCCCCCCTCCCCTGTATTTGAACAAAAAGCGATCACCTGAAAATCAATGGCATGTTAATCAAAACTCTCATTACATTCTTTGCGTTGAATAACAGGGCATCTCTTATCACGTCTTTTGCCTGAAATATTGTTTGCTTGAAAATAACATATTTACCATTATCTGACCATGACCTATTTGAGTTTGTGTCACTTCTAATGACAGGTAGAAGTTTTTGACAGTCCTTACATCAGTCCTCTTATTCTGTTGCTATACATATTGGAGGATGCATACAATACAAAGTCAACTTAAATATTTTGTTTTAATATATTATCTTTTAAATATTTTAACATATTATTATGAGTACTTCAGTCCTCCTTAAAGCTGTATTTTATGTTATCTTTCCATGACACTATCAATGGTGACATTTTAATCCCTAGAGAGAGACTTCTCATTTCCACCTTTGCTGAGGTATGTGATTGGTGAATGGTGGTTCTTCTTCTTTTCAATCTTTCTATCCTCTTGTTGCTTCCTCTTATTTCACCATGAGACTACTGCATATGATGGATGGGTTGAATTCTATTTTAAAAAAAACAATAACCCAAACCGAATGAAAGACTCACTCATGTGGTTCTTTCTTATTCACAGGGCGGAAGATGTGACTCACCTGTCAAGAAGGGCTTTCCTATGTTTCCTTTGGCGTGGTGCTCTTTGTGTGGGAAGTTCTTCCTATCACTATTGTCTTGCTCTATTTTAGGGTCAGACGTCTTCAAGCTAGTCAGGTGAGACATGGGGCTTGTGAACTGCTTAAGTATAGAGATTTCCAATCCTCATTTATCCCCCCCCTCCACCCCCTTACCTTTCAGATGTTTTTGTTATGTGAAGTTGATCCCTTGTCACAAAGTGCTTACTTTTGAGATTTAAGTTAATTTTTCTTGGAATATTCTGTTATAATGAATGTGCTGGGGGGGGGAAATCAATGGGGAGTTGTACTTATCTTTGATTGTTCAGCTTTACTAGGGTTTTTGTTTCTTGAAGTCAACTGTCGTATTGCATTTATTTATGTTTTGGTAACTTGTAATAATGTAATAATTTATGGTCTTTTTTGTATTTCGCTGTCTGTTGTCGCATTGTTTGTTTTTTGTCATAGCATCCTCAGATTGTTGATATAGGTCATCAGTGTCACATGAAAAACACTTAAGTCCGGATTGTTTTCAAAATAGTCGTAGCTTGACACATGTGTCTGACATTGTTTATGATCGGTTTATTCGAATAGAAGTGGTAGGTCACCGTGGAAATACTGATATTATGAACAATCAAACATTTTATTTCCTATTTTATCTTTTAGTCCGGATGGCAGTCTATCCCCATTAATTTCTGATAACATTTTTAGATATGTTTACTTGTTATCTGTTGTACTATAAAAATAAAACTTCCCCAAAAAGGCAACATTTTTTGTGGGAAACCAGGAAATTACGTCACAAACAATATAAGAAATATTTACATCATTGTAAAGCTGAAAATTTCCTCTATCGTAAGCAAAAAAAAACTTTTTTTATCATAATAAATGTTACACTTGATTGAAAATAGGTCAAAATCATGCAGTACGTTAGTACGACCTGGTCCGCTACCCTGCAACTGCTATGAGTTAAATCCAATATTTGTCTCTGTTTGATTCAGTGGTGAAATGGAATTGAGTGTTTCTGTGCAACACTAGCAATATCCATTGTTGTTTCTTATTGGTTATATAAGATAATGACAATGATGCTGTACCTTTAGGAAAGGGTTTTTGATTCTGTTTTCCTTGCTTGACTCACATGTGAATGAGTACCCAGCTTCAGGCAGAGAAGGATCTTGGCAGAGTGTTAGTATAAAGTGCTTAACAGGCAGCTGTACTGTGTATTGCTCAGGGAGTTGAGAAGGACTTGGGATGAAATGGCCTGCTTGGGTTTAAATGATGCAAAGTTGGTGAGCATACAATGGTACTGGGATATGGACTTTTTAGTCTTCATATGAGCGACTGGCTCTTGAGAAAACTATCCCTTAGTTGTCTTCAGCTACCAGAAGCCATGGTCACAGCAGCTAAAGTTTTTATCCATACCACTTCCTAAACTGTATATTTGCATGAAATTGACACAAATTTATGTAACTATGTCAGTTATGATCTATATGCATTTTCATTCACTGAAATCACACAGGTAATGACTGATTTCTCTGGACAAATCAATGGGTCTCGTGTTTTCTTTTTTGACAACCCACGGCGCTATGATAGTGTAGATGACCTCTCAAACGATGGCCCCAGTTCACAGTGAGTCTCAGTCAATATATATTTTGATGTATTAAAAGGCATTCTTCCTTTTTGTGAAGTTATTGTAAATTTTTGTGTTGTGTGCGCAAACTCTTCTACACAGGTTAACAAATTTTATCTATGCTGTTGTCAACATAAGTTTAAAAACTTGTTTTTTCATATTTGAGAAATCTATATCAATGGTATAAAAGTAGATCTGTATTCATCATATGCCTGTCAGTAAAAAAGGATAAGAGAGGAGGGGACTTCTATGAATAATTTGTTTGACTTTTACAGAACTTGATATATGATATTATAAAGGCCACAATTCTTATATAAAGCATCAGAAATGGTAGAAATCATCCAATGTTTGCATTTGTTTTCTTATCACTCCAATTATATTCAGCCAAGACCACACACCTTTTTTTCATTTGGAGGAGTCAAAATGGTCATATTATATAGTTTCACCCACACATTATGTGTCCTGAGTTGTCAGAGTGAAGATATAGAATACAGTCATATTTCAGTACATCAAACTTTGTTGACATACAGATTTGTATTTTAAGTAAAAAAAGCAACATGTATATATCTGTTACAAATATTCTCACAACTTAGATTGATTATCATTCCTAGAATACTTGTAAGTAGGATCAAAAGAAAGGTTTACAGAGCAGCACCCTTTTCTTTAGATTGATCATTGGAGGTAAAGAATTTCATTCATGTCACTCAACTGGCTTGCCACCTAATTAGAAGTGTAAAGGCAAACAATGAGGCAAGGGGCATGTTGAAAGCGTCAAATAAGGATGTGATAAGGACAAAGATGAAACAAATACAAAGAAACAAACAGAATGGAACCTGCGATCTTCACATCAGCACCCATCACCTTATGATGAAAAGAGAGCATGCTTAACTTTGTCAACTACCAACCATGACTAGTAGTTATGTTCACTGATAGTTGGTGCCACTGATGTCGTACATCTACAACTTTCTATATCTAAACCTTTGTATCAGTGTATAAACAACCATTCTACGCTGACGAATAAACACATTATGATATATAGTATGCCTCTGAAGTAACATACAAGTCTAAAGACAAAGGCAAGGGGCATGTCAAACAAATTAGAACATTGAATAAAAATGAAGCTTTTCATTTTAGAAATAAGCTTGTGGTCAGGTTAAAAGAAACGGTTCATGGAAATAAAGTATCAGGATGCGTTCCGTGTATTCTCTGTGTGTACATTTATAATTCATATTTAAAAATCTGTCAATTTTAGTTATATTTTGCCTAATTGTGACAACTCTTTAATTTCTTGATGTCTTCACTCGGAGAAATGTAGACAAACAGCATAATCATGATGACAACATTTAAGGAAAAGTAGCAAGCGGAGTCATGATTGCTTTAAAGAACTCTTTCTTTCTTTCTTTATCAGTTCTCATTCTACCTTTCGGTGTATGGGTTCAAATGCCCGAGATGATCTTTCTCCAGGATGTCCTGTCCTGGCATTTTCTGTTTCCTTCCAAAAAAGTTAAATTTCTATGCTTCAACCTCTTTTATATCTTCTTCCCACTTTCTCCGAGGTCTGCCTTTTGGTCTTTTACCTTGGGCTTTAGCACTGTATGCTGATTTAGCTATTCTATTGTCATTCATTCTGTTTACATGCCCAAACCATCTCAATTGATTTGTTTCTATCTTAGTTTTTATGCCATCTGCTTTGGTTTGATCTCTTATTGTTGTGTTTCTGATTTTGTCTCTTTTAGTTTTCCTTACTACTCTTCTTAGATATTTCATTTCAGCTGCCTGTACTCTACTGTATTCTCTACTGTCTAAGGTCCAGGTTTCGCTGCCATAGAGGAAAGTAGGACAATAAACTGTATTGTATACTGCCATTTTGGTTTTTGTTCATAATTCTTGCTTACCTACAAATGCCTTTCCTAGATGGTTATATATTGCACTTGCCTTTTGGATTCTCTGGCTGATTTCTTCTCTTAGTTTTCCCTCTGAGTTAATCATTACTCCTAGATAATTGTAGCTTTGATTTGTTCTCAATTCTCCCTGGCCAATTTAAGATTTTGTGTTTTAGCTTCCCTAGTTACTAGCATTGTTTTGATTTTCTTTGCATTTAATCTCATTCCTCTTTTATTCAGTTCATTATTCATAATATTGATATTCGACTGAAGGTCACTTTCTGATTTTCCAAACAGAACTAAATCATCGGCAAATGAACTGAAAGCATTGATACATTTACTGGTTTGAGCCTCCACATACCTACATTCATTTTCTTAATTTTTGAGGATACCTTTGCGACTGAATCCATAAATGTAATCAACAAAAGAGGACTTAGGTTACAACCCTGTCTTACTCCTATATCAACATCAAATTTTGCAGATATGTTTCCAGCTACTCTCACTGCACATGTTGGTTTATTGTAAAAACTTTTAATGCCTTCTATTAAATTTTGCTCTACATTGTGTTCTTTTATTTTTAAGGAATGCCATAGTTCGTCCCTCCTCACAGTGTCAAATGCCTTTTCTAAATCAATAAAACACAGGTGCAAGTCAATGTTTCTCTCAAGGAATTTTTCTATTATTTGTCTAATTGTAAATATGTGGTCTTGTACACTTCTTCCTGGTCTAAATCCGCTCTGATGCTCTTCAATCTGATCCTCTACTCTTTTCCTTAATCTCATTTCCAGTATCCTGGCATATACTTTTCTTGGAACAGCTAAGTAGTGATATCCCTCTATAGTTTGAGCATTTCATAGTTGATCCTTTCTTATATATTGGTACTACCGTTCCCTTTTTCCTAGTCGTCTAGTACCTGTTTGGACTTCCATGCTTGTTGACATATTGCATGTAGTAGTTTGTCTGCCTCTCTCCCTTGGTTTTTAATCATTTCTGGATAAACTTGATCTGCTCTTGGGGCTTTTCCTAATTTCACTTTTCTTATAGCTGTTTGGATTTCTTCCATTGATATATCTACATCTTCAGCTGTCTCCTCTGGATTACTTGTTACTCTTACTAATTACTAATTGATCTTTACTCCTTGTTTCATACGTTCTGGAGGGATTATGTAATTGTTGAAAATGCTTTCTCCATGTTTCCATGTGGTTTCTCTTTGACATTCTTAATTTGTCGCTCTTCATTGCATTGCCCCCAGAACAGCTTTTAATTTCCATGATAACTTTCTTGAAGTCTTTGTCCAAACTCTTCCCATTGTTCCTGTTTTGCTTTCCTCACTTCCTCTTTGGCAATAGTTCTTTTATTCACGTAATCTATCCTATCTTCTGGTCTCTTTGTTTGCAAGTATTTCTTCCAGGCATCCTTCTTTTCTTTGATCTTAGTTTTGACATTCTCATTCCACCATGCTGTTCTTTTCCCATCTTCTTTAATTTGTTTCCCACCACAGACCTCTTCTGTACAACTGAGGAGTGTTTCTTTATACATTTGCCACTTTTCTTCTATTGTGCTATCATTCAGATCCAGTGTCTTTCACTGATAAATCTTTTTATCCTAGATTGATATACCTGTTTTACTACTGGTTTATTTATTCCTCTATTTTGAGTTTAGTAGCTTTCTTCTCTTTCCTTTTCTGTTTATTTTCTTCAGTCAGTAATCTCATTTTGGCAATCACTAGGTGATGATCACTAAATATTTCTGCTCCTCTGTTTACTCTTGCATCCAATGTACTGTAAAAAAGGAGCTGCTAACTATTATGTAGTCTATGATTGACTTTTCACACCTGTCTTCATTTACTCTTGTATATTTGTGGATATCTTTATGATGAAAAAATGTGTTGGCTATTTTCATGTTATTCTTTAGGCAAAACTCTACTAATCTCTCTCCATTTGGATAAGTTGTTGTCTCTCCTTTTTTACTTATTACCCCTCTGATGTTTCTACATTGTTGCTTACTCTAGCTTTTAAATCTCCTAAAACCATTAGTTCCTGTTTGTGTTTAAGATTCTCTGCAGCTATTTGTAAATCGTTTTCGAAGGTATCTTTTTCTTCTTTAGTAGTGTCTTCGTTTGGTCCATAAGCTATTAATAATTTAATTTCTCTTCCTTTTGGTTTTTAATATTTACCTCTAATAGTTATGGGCTTATAAATGTTCAGCTTTCTAGTAGCTTTTCATGCCTTTTATGCACTAGGAGACCTACTCCTGCTCTAGCTCTATCTTTGACATCTACTCCTCAGAAGATTAAAATATTATTTGGTCCTACATTTTCTATTCCTTGTCCTTTTTGTTTGTTTCTGTAATAGCCAAAATGTCTACTTTGAAATTTACATTTCTTCAACTAATTCTAACTCTTTTCCATTTATTGCCCTAACATTCCATGTTCCAAAAATCACAGTCCATGTTTGTTTCCATTTTCGTCGTTGAAAGGTCAAGCCGGGTATATTACATTTATTTCTCTACATCAGTTAGGATTAGCCCACTGTACCCTAGGTATATGGTGGGGCTGCCACCTTGAGGCCCCCTACCAGGCCATGTTATTTTCTGTCAGGGTTTACTCCCATAGCCTTTGGTCAGTCGAGACCGTCCTGCAAGGCAGCAGGTTGTTTTCTGTCAGGGTTAACCCCCTTAGCCTTTGGTCAGCAAAGACCGACCTGCAAGGCAGCAGGGAGACTCTGGAAGGCGGGATAATCTTCTCCCTGTACAGGTGCTTACCTGTCCACTGCCCGGTTAAAGAACTCCTACCCTCTCCAAAAAGAAAAAATATTTTTGGTTAGCTATGTTCTCTCTCTTTCAATCTTACTCTTCTTCCTATAACTCTTGCATAGAAAAATCATCTGATTTTTCCACCCGGACTGCATCATAGATTGTCCTAGTGATATATTTCCATTCTTTCCTGTTTCCTATTACATGTTCTTCTAGGTCTGACATGGTTTTTAGTTTCAGTGTGGCCATTTTTGAAAAAATAATTCTCAGGTAGTGTTGCAGTGCTGTGATGATCGGCGTCTTTTGCCTTCCTTTACTTCTTGTTTGAAAAACACTATCATTGTTTGTTTTTCTGGAGTGTTATTGTTCGACCTTAGTATGTATATGCCCAAAAAGTTGCCATCTTCTTTCAAGTAATGTAAGCGATAAGGGGACCTCTTTTGTTTCCTTGTATAGTGATTTGATTGTGTTTTTTAATTAGGTATCGAATATTAAGAATTGTACGAAGGGGTCTCTGATGGAAAGTGTTTAATTTCCATCCATGTTGTTTTTAAGTGCCCATATCTCACAGTTGCATAATAGTAGAGATTACTAATGTGTCATGTAAAAGAGTCCTTTATTTTCATTGTCTATTATTTATTAACAGTTGTGATTCCAACAATGTGAGATCTGGTAATGGTATCGCCCCAAGGTCATCAATTTCTGCACCAGGGTCCATGATTGCAAGCATGTCTGGATCTCTTACATCGCCTCAGGTTAATCATGGAGATAACTCTCTGTCAGGAGATCCTCGTAGATTTTTCACACGTCCACCCTCAACCTATGGATCCATCAATCATTCCAAAAACTCCCACTCTGAGACTATTTCATCCGTTCATCATGTTCGTCCATCTCAATAGATTTTTAGCATTTCAATGGGATTGCATAACAGGAATTTCCAGTGTCCGATTGTTATGTTTTTCGTCTATTAAATGTTAATTTCTCCGCTTTGCTTGTTTTTCTCAAGCTGGTGTACATAAAATGAAAATCATGCACAATTTTTTCAGTTCTGTATTTTGCATTCAAGGATTTATAACATGTGTAATACATTATGTTGCTCGTTTTTGTTGTATGCCTACTCTTCTTTTTCTATGACAGATACTTGTGATGATGCTAAACGTTTCTTGTGACATAGACATAGATGCTTTCTAGCAACTATTATTCTTTTTGGCCGTTATGTCTAATTTAATGCTTCATGATTCAGAGTATAAGTGGTAGTAAAAATTGATTTTTCAATATTAAATTCATGAATATAATATATTGCTTATACAGGCCTGTGCATTATATATGGTTGAAAAGTTTATAAAGCTCCAAAGAAAAAAAAACTGCATTTTTTATGTCCCAATAAATTGTTTAAAAGAAGTCATCGTTTATTTCACTTACATGATATAGTCTATTATGCTTTTGTTAAAAAATTGTTTTCTATTTGAAGGTGTCAGAATATCAATATGGGCATTGATAGAGATATTATTATTGGATATATTGTTGTATTTTTTCAAGCATAATGAGGCATATTTGATTGAACAAAACCAGTTTGTCATAAATCTGATATGGAATTTAAGTTCCAGCTTGAATGAACAAGACAGATTATATTTGAATTATAGCATCTTTACATTCAACAACTTAACAAGAAGGTCTTACTTAAAAGATGAATTTCATACAATTTAAAATGTAAATTTTAAAAGTTAACTTATTCAAGCAAAATATTGATTACCAATCTTTTAGATTATTTATTAAAAGCTCTGTAAAAATGTGATATATAGTTATATGAACTGAACAAAAAAGAAATGCTTGCTAAAAGGTTTTATTTTCTCATTTTCTTCTTCTGTATTTTCTTTTTTCATACTCTTCCTAAAAACCAGCATTTAAAAAAATAATCAGAGCAATATATAAATTCTGATTTTTGTAAAAAGTTGATGATGCACATATACTTATTCAGCCTTCATGTACAGCAGCCGCTTCTTATTTCTAGTATTTTGAGTATTGCATGTACTGTTCAGCAAACATATCCATAAGTCTTTCATTAACAATTGACAATTCTAAAAGCCATCATTTATATACTCAGTGTTATCTGCTCACTTAATTTAGAAAATGTCATTTCCTTCAAACCTTTTGACTTGTGATTTCTTATAGTTCTTTCACAGAATGTGAGGAGATGAAATGTACATGTAGCCATTTCTACTAGTGTCACTTTAAATGTTCACTATTATTATTATTATGAGATAGGAAACATATTGTGAGCACTTCATTATAAATTCATCCGTTTATCCTAATGGGCGGCTGGTGGGCGCTGCTGGTAGGGGTAGATCCTATTTCCTTCCTTCCATTCTTCCACCTTATTTTCATCTTGCTTTCCTATTCACATCGACACCTATTGCTTCACCATGAAAGAAAGCGCACTAACAACTAATCCTTAAAGAGCGTAATTAGCCTGGTTGGTAGTGCGCTCTCTTTTCATGGCGCGGCGATAGGTGCCCGGCCGAATCGTCTTTTAATAAAATAATAATTTTAAAGCACAAAAAAAACCCAACTTGACTTATTTCTAAAATTCGTTTTCTTTCCTGATAATTATCTCATTGATAACATAAGACTTAAAGTTAAGTGATACATAAGATTCATGTCTGATTAGGTAATGCATATCTTCATCAACAAAGTATAAATATCTTTATCTCATCTTAGGCTTTTCCTTTTTTAGTCTTCTCTTGTTTATGAGTGCATTCATTTTACATTGACCATAATGTAGTCCTACAGGTTTGCAATATTATTTTTGAAATGTCTACAGTTAGCCATTCTCCTGCTGTTAATGTTTTTGAGCTAAGGTACTCCTTCATTCAATGCTATTTTGTGTGTTCTAAAGTGCTTTAAATCTCTATGCACAGAACATATTTGTTTAAATTCATCATCAACCTGTGTGTTTACTTTATTATTTTTTAATGGTTGGTCACTGCTAGTTTCACTTCATATCAAGTGTAACCTGTTCTGTTATTTCCTTTCTTATACCTAGTAGAAACACTCACTTTGTTTATTTGTTGGGTTGTTTTTTATCTTGGTTTTTGTTTTTGTTTTGTTTTTTTTGTTTTGTTTTTGTTTTTTTTGGGGGGAGTCTTTGCTTGCCTTTATACGTCTTATCAAGTAGAAGGATGAAAAGTGTGTAGTTCTTTAGTTGTATGTGTGTTTAATGTAGGGCTCTGTATTTGTATATCTTATCACTACACTGACTGTTATAAAATGATATAATAGTGATCAAATCTGACTTTATACACAGAATTTCTTCTTCTTTTTTAGATTTCATACAGCATTTCTTTCTTAAAAGCATAAATTCTCATACTGTTTCATATACTGTCTGTCAAACTCAATGATATACTCATGGTTGTGAAAACATTTCATCAATTCATTGCTCTTTCCTACAAGTCAGATCTCTCATTAACCTTCTGAACCCGAGACACCTGTAAACAGGTGTTACTCTTTTACAGCTATATCATAAATTCAATATTAAACGATTGATTTCTCCCAGTCCTCAACCTTCTATGAGTCAACACCATGAGTCAGACTTGTTTACAATGGAAGAATTGCTTAGAAATCTTGAATTATCAAATGGAGATGAAGTTAATTACAAAGTTTCTTATCCTGACAGTGACTTGGAAAGTGTTGGTCTTGGGTGATGTAAGTGTGAGTTAAGATCTAGATCTAGACCAGGAGTTAGAAGAGGATGCACAGAACTTACAACTGGTGGGGATAGAGACAAGTGTTGGGTGTAAATCTTGGCAAAGGATGGATATTGGCATTAAATTAAAGGTATGTCATCATGTGATGTGTTTGAGTTTGAACTATAAAGTATGCCTTCCTTTTGCTCTGTATAGTTTTCTTGTAGCATTAATGGCAGGGGGTTTGTTCAGGGATGAGAGACTCCTCAGGGGCCACATGATGGGAATTTTAGCCTCAAAGAGATCAGGGTTCAAAGGGTTAATGACTTGCTGAAGAAAGCAAGTGATCTATCATGATGCATTGCAAAATTATGTCAACAAGTATTTTGGAGTCTCTTCCAATATTTCCAATGGTTTGGTTCTGTTGGAATGGACTCTCATTATGCATTATGTACAGTCACATGAGTGAAGAATATATGAGACTTATCTATTGAAAAATTGTACATCACATTGTTAATAAAATGATACTCAGATTGATTCATTAAAAGAATGGTGTTCATTTGTAATTATGCACTGAATGACATGGTTTCTCTTTTTGTAGACATGCTCTACGCAATTTTCGTGACTTAGAAATGTAAATTTGTTCACATAGAAAGATTTATATTATGATGTCAAAGGTGGGAGATAAATTTTGAGTCTTATAAAATTAACAATTTATTCAATTTATAAATATATATAAAGATCAATTACCATAGAAAGGTTTATTAGTGTCAAAGGTGAGAGATAAATTTTGAGAGTCTTATAAGATTAACAATTTATTTAATTTATAAATAGACATAGAGATCAATTGCTTTTTGATTAGACAGTTATGAAGAACGTTGGCTCAGAATTATGTTGTCTTAACTACACGCAAGTCCGTTAGTTTATAGCTGGAAAAAGAATCTGGACTGAAGACAAACTTCAAGTGAAATTTGTGACAAACGCAGACGTAATCTGGTCTTGTTTTTAGTGAGAACAGGCAATTGGCGACTGTGAATCTGATGAGGATTATAAGTAAACAATTGTCAAATGTGTGGTTGTGATTATATAATATTGAGCTGACAGTAATACAAATTCACCTCATTTCATTATTTTTAAATATTCCATGAGGAAGAAGGTGACACTTTTGTCATTATATTTCACACATTGCCTAAAGTTTAAATTTGTCTCTTGGCTGTTTAGTTTTGGCCTTTGGGGTGAGTTCTTTTTCTGTAAAAAAAATAAAATAAAAAGAATGTAAGGTGTTATTATTAGATATCAGATTGCTCTCATACAGGACTGTGGTCTGACACAGGCTTTATCTCTCAGCTATAAGCCAAGAGTGGCGTCAATGGCTCAGTGGTTAGGCTGCCAGACTTGGGATCATGAGGTTCCAAGCTTGGATCCTAGAAAAAGCTATGCCCGAGCATTATGATCCTTAAGAAAGACATAACATGCATTTCTCGCCCTCGATTGCAAATGGGTACAAGCACTAGCTTTGGAATAAAAACCTGCATCAGACTAGCATCCTGTATAGCTTTGTGCTATAGAAATTTAAATAAGCCTTGAAGGAACTTTGCTTACTACTTTTATAAACCAAGTGTCAAAATACTGATGCATGCAAGAATCTTTTTTCTTATAGTATCAAGAGAAAAATTTTCACTGTTGGCTTTCACCAACCGTATGACTTTTGTGTCTTGTCAAAACTTGACAGTGGTTCTGGTTTGAGTGAGTCATGAGTCAGATGCTTTTGTATGACCAAAGCGTAGGTTCTTTGATATCTGATATGGGTCTTGTGACCCTTTGTGGCCATACCTTGGAGGGTCACTTGCCTGGACCTACCATTTAAACGTGTTTCTCGAGCCTGTAACATTTATGACTACAATTAAACATGCCATTATTGATTAAAGTTTATTGCTCACCTTAATGTACTTTCAGTTTTCTGAAAAGAGGTATGGAATTTATCATTTTAGGATTGTCTGTAGTTTGGCGAAGTGTGAGCGTTTGATTTTTAATTATTCTTTATTTGCTTTGTCAACTAGGGGCTTAAGAATAAATTTGGCAAGTGTGTATTTTTCTTCCTTGAAGTTTTTATCTAGTGGATGAAAGTTAAATAACCCCCTCCCCCTGCCCCATCCCTAACAACCAGTTCAGAGTGAAAGATTTGTCTTTGAGATGGTCTAATATTATTTGAAGACAAAAGCCTCTGCATATTTTGCTGACTACAGTATCTGACACATGTAAGAAAGTGTTTTATATTCCTTTTTTGTGTAGTAAAATGTAACATTATTATTCTTTCAACTTCCTGAAACATTGTGATAGATGTAACAATTTTCATTGTTTGGCATGAAAGTAAAAGTTAAGGATGAATTTTGAATGCGATAATTGCTGAAGATAATGGATGCATTGTTTACTTTATCAAAATTTAACAGTGATCTGAAGATGTTGTCACGAATGAATGTATATGTGTATTTAGTTATAAAATGACTTATTTTTTGCCTTAACTTAATAAATTCATAATTCAAGTCATAAGCTGCAGTAGTGACCAATTGTCTTTGAGGTTGTCTAATGTTATTTGAAGACATAAAAAAAACTCTATGCATATTTTGCTGACTGCACTATCTGACACTCTTGCCATCTGGTTGTAATTTTGACTTCATGTTAAGCGAGTGTCATAATTGGTTATTTTTTTCCTCTCTCTTTTCATTTTGTTTTGTTTTGAGAGAAGTATGTCATTTTGTTCAACTTTTTATGACAGAATACAAGATTTATTTAATAAAATTTTGACCAATTGATATATGCATATTCAGAATTCCTTCTGTGTTGATGATCCTTCCATAAAGTGTTACTTGTTGTGAGGTCATGTTTGGAATACAATGATTTCAGAAAACTTTAAAAACTGCTGGCAATATTATACACAACAAACTAGCTGGAGTGCATTTACATGTTCTCCGCAATGCAACTTTGTCATTTGCATTATTGCTAAGATTCCTATCGCTCAATTTTCCCAGGAATTATTCTTCAGGTAAAAGCTACCTAGATTTATCAGAAAAGGTTCCCTGGTTAGTTGGTCTATTGTAAATTTTTCACTCATGCAGTTTGACAAACCTGATGTGGACATGGATAACTCAATGACACACATTTTTTTTAACTGCAGCGTTTTTCTATGCTATAGAGTGAAAGAATTTTGCTGCAACTTCAAATTTCTAACCAATGTTGTCCATGATCTATGAGGTACTTATTGAAGTTTTTTAAAGAACATTGGCAACCCAACAACAAACAAAACAGACTATCAGAGACAGTGAGCATAATCAGATGTACTCTTTTTGCACTAGTAACCAACTGCTTCCTAGAAGAAGATAGATGCTTCCCCGTACAGCTACAACAGCCACATTGGGTGAAATATGCAATTTGATTCATGCGTTCTAGATGAGATCTATCTTCTTTCTTTTTAAAGAGCATAACTTTTATGTAGCGTGTTAATTAATTGGGTTAGACAGACGTGATGGGAAAGTTTTGAAAAAATTATCACTATCAAAAAATTCAAATGACATTCTTAATGAGTATAAGTCTGCCTTGTCCTGATGATGAAAGGCATTAAGGATGAGATTATTAACTACACGAATTAACTACTAGGGGTTTTGTCATGTTTTAAAGAAATCACTCTGCATAAATTTTCCAGTCAGAATCCCAAAGACCTCTCTATTATATGCAAAAATAGTTGTAAAAATGATGTAAAAAGATTTTTGTGATATCTCTTAAGGTTTAGATTTTATGAAAGTTGAAAGAGAAGCTCATTTTTATGGGAAAAAATGTTTTTTGCGGACCACCTTTAACACATGCCCTCTATACTGCGTACTCGACAGGGGTTTGATAGTTACCAACAAGTCATTTTTTGCCATATTGGTCCTAGTTGGTCTTAGCCATTATTGCTGACATCAGATTAAACAGTAAATTAGTATTTATATCTCTAGATCTAGGATCTATGTTGGATCTGTATTAATAAAAGACAGAAGCGAGACAACAAACCAATCCACTTCTTTCACATAAGAGCACTTAATCCAAAGGCAAACTACTCTAATACTAGTGTGTATGTTTCTAAAAGGACCATCAACCTGTAATAGACTGCCAAGACCAATACTGTGCTTATCAATATAGGGGTAAAAGTGAAAAACGTTACCGCACCTACGTCACACCTTGAAAGACACTGGAGGTGTTTGTTAGTGAACCATGTAACTGATGTTGCTAGGCATACCTCAATCACACTATTCATCAGTGGGGGTATATATGAAGTACTGAGGCTTATTATTAGTGAGGAGACTATTAGAGAATCTTGAACAAATTTACAGTTTGATAATCTGTCATCTATGGCAATGAGAATATATAGTTATCTTTCATTGATGACTTATGTTTCTCTCTTACCTTTTTGAAAATTTCAGTGTATGCAATTATAGTTTGTATGTATTTCTATGATATTTTTTAGCCTTGGTACAGTAGTCTTTGCCAAATTACATGCATAAAAATTAACGATTTATCATAATGCGTTTTTTCTCATGTAACCAAATTTCACAACGCTTATTATTCCCTCAAAATGCAACAATGGCTGGCTCGACTTTGCCAAATGCAACAGGTTTTTTAAGTCTATCTCTAATTTGTTGTATTTAAAGAATCAATTTTGTGAAAAAGTTACTAGATAACCTCCTCTTCCCTTGTCCCAGTGACAAAATTTATTATGCACATGTGTCTGTGTGTTTGTGTATGTGTGTGGCATCTAGTTTTATGTTAACCATGTGCGCACATACACAGACAATTATGCAACTAGTCATGGCTGTCTCGGCTCTGGTCACACTTACCCGCCTCTTCCCTCCCCAACTCAGTAGCTCTGCCAGACAGTCAGCCGATCGGCTCTCTCTCTTTGATAAGGGTGAGAAAATTTTAGAAAGGTCTTGTGTCATATTTACCCACAGAGATCGTACTCTGTATGACTCACATGTCAACCAATAAAAAATCATTCTTAGTTGCCGAATGTCTTCACCATCCCACCCCTTGGTGTAGTCTCGAGTGAAAGAAGAATGTAACAGATCTATGAGAAGAGGTTGGGCCTATTGGGTCTTGTCCTTAAACCAGCTAGCAACAAATAAAAGCCAAACAATAGCAAACAACTAACAAAACAAAGAGTTCATTTCCAAACAAGAACAGTAATGTAAGTAATGGGTTGTGCTCTTGACTCCGTCAAAATGCACCTTCACCAAAATGCATGATTTTTTTTGTCCACTGTGGACCCTGCATTTTGGTGGAGACCACTGTATTAACAAGCCAGTAACATAGACTTCATTAAAATCTTAATATGTACAATTGAAATGTAAAAAAGTTGTCATTTCAATTAGTTTTAGAACCCCTTTTTTCAGAGTATGGATATGTTTAAATTTTGTACATATTTATTGTGAGGCATGACAATTATAAATGTATGAGACAGCATTTTGAGCTACATTCGTTGGCGAAAAATTCTTTTGAAAATATTTTTCATCAAGTATTCTACAAATTATATGATATGGGTGTAGATAGGTTGACGGTTTTGTTTTGTTTTGTCAACATTCTCTTTTAAAGTGGGTTAAATGAGATATGAGACAGTGCAGGATTTACAGGTTGATCAATTATTTACCATTGTCCTTAACAGTATAAAAATAATTGTGTAATTGAATTTGAATAAATATTCATTTTCCTCATGAGGTTTCCATTGGTTGTCCCATGACAGCAATTACAATACTATATGTGTATTAATTGTGTTATTATCAAAACTAATGTGTATGCATCATGGATTCCCTAACTTTATCACCCCACGAGTCCCTTGTGCATGTCAGAGGTCTCCACAAACCTCAACTTTTCTAGACATGATATGAGCCCAAATTATACTATAACACACATGATTGCTTCGTAAAAGATCAAGTTCACAGTGTAATATTGTAATGATAACAACAGAAGAACAAATTATATATTATAAAATGTTGAGAAACAGAAAATGCCTGGAGAAAAATCATTACCCAGTAGAATGAGAACTGATAAAGAAAGAAAAAAAAAAATGTTGAGTGTATGCAAGAATGACAGGAAATACTGTCAATAAATAATATCTTATTGCAATGGGCTTAAGATTAGATTATATTTCCACTAAAATACTCTGGTTTTGACTTTTAGAAATGTCCCATGAACCCCCAGGGATGGACTCTCCACACAGCTCGCCCACAGTTTGCTTCAAGCTGCGATAAGTAATCTGATATTTTTCGCAACTCGAATCTAGCAATGGAACTGACATCATTTCAATTTCATGATGAATAAATTTGCCAACTGTCAGTTTGAGGCAGTTGCTTATGGTGTGAACACTAGAGCTCTTCAACAGAGCTCATAGCTAGCTCCATGGCTCTGCTCGGCTAGTAGTTTTAGGTCTGTACGTACCCTTACTCTTAATATCATTTTGATGTGTCTTCAGATATGTTTCTTAACCTTTGGCTGACACTTAGATAGGATAAACCTGAAAAAGAGATTGTTTCTGATCACACCCTCCCACCTACAACCCTTCCTAAAAAAAAATGTCTTCAGTATAATTTCTAACTTAAACAGGCCAGCTCTCATTTGAAGTGTGATTGCACATGTGTGAATACATGATCACTGTGAAGTTCTTTAATATTGAAAGCAATTTGAAAAATATTTCAATCATGTCTGTTTTAGCAAATAAATGAAAACAATTTTCTAAGCACAAAATAATAGAATGTTTACTGTCAACATCATTTTTTACCTTATTAGCTTAAGTTTTATATTCATGATTTACAATTAAGTGTTTTTGTTATTATTATTTGTTGTTTGTATTGTTGTTTTTTAAACTGATTAACATTATAGGAATTGAAGTTTATACCTGCCTGTCTTTCACAATCAATACAATTGTCTTTATTCAAAGTTGTTTAATCATGACTGGTAAAATGTCAAAACACTTTTTGCACTGAAAGTAGTGAAAGTAACTGTATAATATTAAACTCAAAATACCCCCCCCAAAACAAAAAAAAAAAAAAAAAAATTAAAATAAACGAAAAACCCCAAACAAAGCAACAAAAAACCCACTCCAAAACAACTCAACATTGATTTACTTTTACCCTTTTCATCAAACATATACATTGCAAATACATAGGGTTAAAATGGTTTCCCTTGCCTAAAATTCAGATTCGTCAAGGAGCAAATTGAGAACGCTTTAGTTTTTTCATGTATGAAATTACTTTTGCTGACTGCTTTGAAGCATGTTTGTAGACAAAACAGTTTTTGTTCCTTTTTCATGTATGCATAGAAAGACTTTTTCTTTGTGTTTTTCATTGACTTAAGTTTTACACTTTATTGTTGTATCTTGAACCTTATTGTTATGATGTAAACATATTTAATTTTCACTGTAACTGCTCGTTTTTCTTGTTTTTTTTGTCATGTCTTTGCTGTCATGAATGAATGTAAGTATGTATTCAGTTATGAAATGATTAACTCTTTTAATTACATCCTGCAAGATCATATGAGATAAAGAATGTCCCACTTTTAACTAATCTTATTTTAGAAGATCAAGACATAGATAGAGCATACAGATCACTTTTCAAGAATTCATTCATGGTATTATTATTGATTAATCATGTACTGTCTTGTCGTTTTTTAAATTTTCTATAAGAGCGCAGTGTAAAAGATCCTATGGTATGGTATTTTAACTCTTTGCCTGCAATGAACATGCATGCTATGATTCATAAGACAACTGAATATTGGCTTTTATCTGAAAGTTGTGGCATAGACTTTAAAAATGCTTTTGGGTGGGTTGAGAACCTAATTGACTCGCTGATACATGCAATTTTCACTGTTAATACTGCTGTTTAATAGAGCTAATCCAGGCCTTCGTGTTTCCTTTTTATCAAACCATAACTGAAATTTGATATCACTTTCATCTTCAATTTTCAATTTCAGTGGCTTCCTTTTTAATTCAAAATTTGTAGATATTGGTTCATTTCATGCACGATAATTCAAGAAGAAGGTGACAATTTTGATGCATTTATGTATAACACTTTTGATCATTAAATATTTGTTTTGTGATCAAGATATATCTGAGAATGGGACAAGGATCATTTCCCAATAATTTTTGTTGTTGGGAAGCATCAAACCTGTTCTCACCCAAGCATTTGCCACTCAAAAAATAATACATGCAGAGTCATGACACTTGTTTTTCTCGTAGATCATACCATGCGATTACATGTGTACATTGGTTGTTCCTTTATATATATTAAGCAGCCACACACACACACACACAGAGGGTTAATCTACTTCATTTTACATTTGTATTATGATTGTGTTATAAAATATCTCAATGCCATGACAGGGAATACACAGTAAAAAAATTCTGATTGCAAGATTTAAGTCCATTTAGACACAAAAGCATTAAATGTGGTATATTACATGTTTACAGTTTATGATACATGTAAATATTTAAACAGGTAGGTGTGGAGTAACTGGAAATGGAATGCTACGATTGCTTTATTTCTTTAGTTATAGTAGTAGTATAAGTGTCGTTAATTCTGAATCCGATTTTCTAAAAGTCTTGAAACATATGTGACGTAACATGACGTTTGTGATTGAATTCATGCCACGTTTTCTGGCTTGCTTGGATATTGATCCAGATCCTCCATATCCGTAGGTTTGAATTGAAAGTGTGAATTTTGCTTACTTACAGACATCTTTCTTTGAACTGCCTTACAATTCTTTAATGTATACAAAGTGAGTACCAGCAATCTCATTCACAGAGGGTTTTTATAATTTGTTATTTCCTCTTTTTTTTGTCTGTCTGCCTCTTGTTTAGACTACGTGCGCTCTTTTAAAAATTATGAACTGTTGATGGGCACTGCTGGATGGTTCTACATATTTCCTTCACACTTTCACTTATTTTTCATCTTGCTGTTTCCTCTTAATTCACCCTGAGATTACCACATATGGACAGGGTAAAATTTAAAAAATCAATCTTTTTAAAGTCCTTCCCGTTTCTAGCACCCACCAAGAATAAATGTAAAACGAAAAACTGAGGCAAATGTTTGCATTCCCATGCTAGTCACTAGTACAAGTAGTGAGAATCAAGGCCCATGTGTTTAGCTTACATTTACAAGGTGAATGTTATCTTAGATCCTTAGTAAATATATTGTATGGACACCACATGACTTCTTGTGTGATTGGCAGTCAATGCTGGTACTGGTAGAGCCTCCTGGGTTGTTTTTTTTACGTCTGTCTCTCATCTTGCTGTTTCTTTCCAACTCATCCTCAGACCACTACATGTTCTGTATATATATATATATAAATTAGAGGTAAACGCCTTTCAATCAAGTCAGACCAAACCACTTGAGTTTGTATTGGCACATCTCATTAAAAACTTATCTTCTCTACTGTAAGTAGTGTAAGAGTAGGTCCAGTTATTTCTTCAATGCTGTTCTCTAATAAAGTGTGTGCATTCCTCTCTCCTCTCCTGGCATGACATCACGTTGTTTTGATTAATTCTTTTAAACTCAAGCTCCAAATGTTTGCAATTACCTTCTCTCTTCTTTAGTTTCTTTCTGTCATCACTTCCATGACTGAATTTAAAATACCAATGTCTGTCAAATGCTTTTATCTCATTATATTGCTGACAAAGACATTTTCTTCTGTGGGCTGTTGGTGAGTTCTACTGGAAGGTCCTATTTTTTTCCTTTCAATCTTTCGCTTAGTTTTCATCTTGCCGTTTCCTCTTAATTCAACCTGAGATCAACACACATGATGGACAGGGTAAATTTCAAAGAATGAATTATAACTCATTTTCTTTTTGTTCTTAATCAGATATGGATATCAATGAATGAATGAATGAATGAATGAATAACTTTCTATTTGTTCTTAATCAGATAAACTTTCTATTTGTTCTTAATCACATACACGTGTAGATAAGAAATTGTTTTTTGTTCAAATATTTACTTTCTACAGTGTTTGCATGATGTGTGCTTCCAGATGTTATATCTCGGGTTGGGTTAGGGCATTAGGACACAACAAAGAATTTGTCTTTGGTCTGAATTTCAAATTATATCTTGATAATTCAACCAGCCAATGAAAACACTGACACTGATATTAATTTGAGATTTTTGGGCAATGTAGTTTGAGTTGTGTTAAGTGAGATTGCTCTTGGTATATTTTTGACTCACTGCTTGAGGATGCTGAGTTTCTTTTGTTTGTATGTGCTTATGGAAGTGAGTGTTTGTAAGTGCATTTGTGTTTGTTTTGTGTGTTTTTGTGTCTTCAATTATTTCTCTCCTTTTATTATTAAATAGATGTTTTCTCTAAGAATTTGTTTTCATATTCCTCAAATGCAGTACAGTGTATTTTGGACTCAGTCCAAATTCCAGTGAATTTAATTTTTACATTTGACTATTTTGACTAATAAAATCAATTTTTTAAAACATAATTAATGGGTCCTCTTTGTCCTTTAAATTCCTTCGGGAAATGAACTACATGCAAAAGCTATAACAATGAGCAAAGTTACATGATATGCAGTATTCACACACACTGATCATATACATGTACTTGTAGACATACAAAGGTTATTATATGTATTTTATAAAAAATTATTTAAATAATTTACTATTCAACCTTTGGATCTTGTGGCATGAAACGATTATGTTGAAACACATCAAATCTTCACTTTACATAGATTTCCTTACACAAGAGTCAAAGGCACACGCTCTTTTCATCACTAGTCTTCCACCAATTGTTTACGTGGAACTCCAGGCCTCAATACTCATTGAATTATTTAATACAGTAGATATGTACAAAAGCACACTGAATTTACCAGAAAGACAAGATGATAATGCTGGTCTAATTAAGAGAAAGGGAGGTTGATTTATTCTCATAGCTGTCAACCAATACGTAAGAAAACATATTTAGTACGCCTTTTTGGCTTTGAGTCAATAAGTCTGTTTTTACATTTTTTTTAAATCAGAAACTCTGGGAATTGGGAATCCAGGGATTCGGAAACCCGGCCAATCGGGAAGAATTCAAAGGAACGGAATTGTTTCTATATATTTTACCTCTCTAAACGGGAAAGGTCCCTGGCTAATCGGAATAATTATCATCACCATTTCCCCCATATATTTATTTATTCCAACACTCACTATTTATCCCAATTTGGTTTCCGTGTCAACAAAACATCAATTATTACACATGTATTAGTGCTACACGTGATATACATTGCATAATGTGTACACAATGTCGCAAGTGCCAGTTCGTGATGACCATAAGCTAGACGTCCATTAAGAAAGTGTGAGAGTAGATGTCGAGCCAAATCTTGCTCGTCCACCTAACACTAACGATACAGTACGATGTTGACACGAGGCGGCGCTTAGAAAAGTTGTGCACTGTCATAGTCTTTTATTACCCGCCTCATCCATCAATCACAAGGGTGGACACTAGAGGACATTTAATTTGACGACCCACCATGCCTTCTTGATTACGTGTCATCTATCTACCGTGCAAGGAAGATCGATTGTGAGTGTGGGAGTGACATCTTTGTTTTGATCAACTGGTCCTGTGGCTACTTGTTCGTTTAATTTTGCATTTCATCACTCACAGAAGGGCTTAGGTACCTCAAACTGCTGAGAAAAAACCAAAATCCCTAGGTCCCCGGCAAATCAGGACGATTTTACAATCCACCGAGACTTTCCGATTAGAGAGCTTCCACTGCTCATGATGGATAACTGAATTTTTTTAAAGAAACCCCAAAGCAGCAGCTGAGACTCAAAGAGATCAGGATGTAAGTCTAGAGACTACATTCTGAGTTCCCAAAAACTACTGTTGCATTTTGCCAGAAAGGCTAGCCGTCGGTGGACTTTTTTATCTTTTTTATTCACTTAAATAAGGGACTTAATTCAAGCCAAATTACTAATGTTTTTGGGAATATTATTACGGGCCGTCTTGCAAGTTACCACTTCATCCAGTCAGACTAGAGTCTCTTTTTCCATTTGAAAAGGTTGGATGGCAGCTATCTATTTCTTTTACCTGTTTTTCTAATATAGACAAATTTTGTTTATGGCAATATTTAATTTGTCCATTTATAAACTGTTGTGTAGTCATCAACACCACTACTGGCACTGATAGTGATACATGTAGTGTATTTGCTGTGCACGATAAACAAAAGAAAAATCAGTTTACACCCTGTGTATGGTTTTGGTCCACTGCTGTCTCATTTTTATCTTTGTTGCATTGAAATTTTCCCTGGTTTCAAGGTTAATTCAGAGGAAACACAAAGATGTAAGACATGTGAGAGAGCTGGAAAGAAGTATGACCTCCTTCCAGTAGCACCCACCATCCACTCACTCTCATTTTTAAAAATAAAGTAGTTCTACATGTAAATGACACAAGTCACTTCAAAGTTATTTTTATTTTAATACATCAACATGAGACAGGAAATATGGATGCTTTTCATCAGCAAATAATGATAAAATTTAGGATGTTTACTGCTCTACTTTTCATTGAAAAGAAAAAAAAACACAGGTATACTGATCTTCTTGTATATGCTCTGTAAGGCATTTTAACAAACATTCATAGTCTTGAAAAAGAAAAGAGAAACATGTTTTACTTCAAACTTCGAGTCAAGTAGGATGTATTTTTCAGTTAAAATTCAGGTCCATGTACAATATGAATCAAGTAAAATCATTTGCTTTATTTTTTCAAATATATTGTGTTTGTAAATGACAAAAGGCAGGAGTATTTAACACTGGAAATGAGTTAACTAAAGCATGAAGACTTTCAGAATAAAGTTAAACAGGGTGAAATAAAAAACGAAACATTCAGTATCAAGGTAGACAAGAGATGCTAAGAGAAGAATGTTAATCTCTTTATTTATGGAATTTATAGCAATCATTGAGTAATCAAAATCTTTAAACATTTCACAATCTACAGAAATGAGTGAAATGATTATTTTGCAGCAAGCACTTCATTTACATAAAAGCATAAACAAAAAAACATGAAAATATAGAAAGGAAAAGAAAGGCAAGGAGACATCATGATGCAATTATCACAGCATATTATGGTGTAGCATACTTAACAGTACACAATACAGAATGATCAAATGCTCTAAAAAGTCAGTCAGTAGATTAAAAAGTTGAATTATGAATGTAAATAATTTAATACAAAGAGTTCAACGTCTGTGTGTCAGTGTCAATAAGTAACACAAAAAAATGTAACTATGCATTGCAACGTTATGATCAACAGTATTTTTTAAATTCTGCATTATGGTTGAACACATGTCATCAACAGAATTTATCCCATCTTCACCAATATGTCAAAATATCTCCTCTTTCCTTGATAACTCTGTTCATACAAACAAGATATTTGCAAGACATTTCATTTATCAAGACATAAACACAAGCAACCTGGACACACAAATTGTTTAAGATTTAGAGAATATTACTTTTGACACCAAATGCAGTTTCAATATTGTTTGCGTAAACGTTCAGCTTTATGGATTCAGTGGTCAGATAAAATTCAAAACCGAACACTTTGGGAAAGAACAGTGCAAAAACCCAACAGCCAGAAGAAATAGGACAGCAGAGATGGAGATGGACAGGACAGACTTTCAGAAAACCTCAGAGCAGTACTACTACTACAAGACGTGCTCTTCAGTGGAACCCACAGGGACAGAGGATTAGGTGCAGGCCACGAATAACCTGGAGAAGACTAGTGGAAGATGATGTGATGTCTTTTTGGAAGGACTTAACAAGAAATGCCCAAGATAGGAACAAGTGGAAATTTGTTGTTCATGGCCTATACCCTGGCATAGGGTGAAAAGGCAAGGAAGATGATGAGAAATGGTCAGCTTGGCATTTCAAAAGATTGTCGGAAATGAGAAAATTTTGACCAATAAAAGTCACGAGGTTAACAGTGTACGTATATTGCATTCAGAGAGTGCAAGCTGTGTTTTCATGTATTTATGTATTTCTTCTTTTCTTTCTTTGTTTTTACCAATGACAGAATTTGTAGTACATCGAGTTTTGTTAATCATAACTATATTATAAGGAAAATAACATGACTTTGCTCTTGAAAAATCATCATATAAAAATAGAGGCAGAAGTAGCAAAGAATAAGAAGAGTGATCAAGAAAACACAGTACATGTATATACATTTATCAATTCTCATATCTCTTATCTAACAATGATTAACCGTATGAGAGAAATTGGGACATACCAGTAGTTTCTTTTAAAAATGTTAATTACTAAGAGTCTTTACTTTTGGCATCCATCCATTTTAGCATAAAGCTGCTATTTATAAGATAGGTTTCTAGCATCTGTTGATATTTTTAAAACACTCAAAACCATCTGACATCCTAATTCCAAAGTTTGTAATAACAATGATAATAAGCTATATATGGTTTATGTAGAATTGGATCATGTAATGCCAAAAGAGAAATAAAAACTGAACTCTTAAGTTTGCCCGAATAGAACTGACAAAGATGTACTTGGGTTAAAAAAAAACCCCACAAAAACGTGACACCTAGAATATATTAGATTTAGATCTAGGGGATAATCATGCCTGAAAGAAAGAAAAAGGAAATCTCTAACTAAGAACAAAGAGAGGACAATTAGAATTAGACAGATGGAAAAGACAAGTAGCATTTCATGACCATCAACACAACATAAATATGATGTATTCTAAGATCTAAATTTAGATCGAGAACCTGCCCAACCTGATCGAGAACCTGCTTCTCAGCTAACAGTAATAATAATGATATTAATAATAATAATAATAATAATAATAATAATAATAGTGGTCACTTGTAATGCGCAGCTTTCCCCCTCAAATAAGGAGGCTCTGGGCGCAAGGTAGAAGCAATAATAATAACAATAATAATAATAATAACGACAATTATTTATATAAAATAATGGTAACAAAAAGGAAAATCTAAGCAAGCAACCAGGGTCGTATAAAACCATGATTTAGAAATTTTGTGCATGGGGTAAAAGTGGTTATGAGGTTATGAAACGTGTCACACAGTGACCACGAGAGGTCAGGTTCCTATGTACATTCTTTGGAATATGTATCTGATATCCTGAAAACATGTTGTACTTAATTTTAAAAAAACATTCAGTTTTACAGACTGCTCAGGTAAAATTCTTCCAGAACCACAAGACCACAGTTCATTGTAGACAAAGGCAAACAGAAATAACATAAGCCTCCAACGACAACTGGTAAAGAAGCCATAGTTAGTCTATCTTTACAAAAAATTTAGGATAAATATTTCACTCATACGAGCTAGGATAAAAAGTTGAAACCTTTTGCCATGTGATAATAGCACTTAGCACTTCAACCATGTTAGCACTGAAAGCCACCCAAAGCAAAAAAATGAATCTTTTATAATAAATAATCACCCGAAGTCAGTATACGATATATCAACATAGACAGCAGGAGAGCAGTGTGTATACATGCACAATCAATTTTTTTATTGATTTCATCTAACAAGCATATGCAAAAGGCATGAAACAAAAAGGTATGAAAGACATGCATACAAAATTATAGATTGAGAAGTTTTTTTTACTTTCACTTTCAAAACATGCGTTGCAGCTGCCATTTCATTAATTATTTTCACAAAACATACCTAAAAACAAATTTTAAAAAAGGGGATGAGAAATATAAATATTGAGTTGATACAAACACAAAAAACAATGGGAAAAAAAGAAAAGGGATAAATTGTAATTATTTCGATAAGTTATCACCCATTACCTAATTAAGATACTGTAGTGACCGCCTAAATACCCACAATCTCAGTCAAACCGATTTTTCGCCACTCTAAACACCTGTTTCACAACCAAGATTTTCGTCTAAATACCCGATCTCAACAGCAGCTGTAGGTATCTTTTTCTCCAAAGTATCAAAAATATGTCTGTAATTGATTAAATATTCTGTTTTTCTTTATCATACCATACATGTAATCCATTCACTAATCTAGTAGGACTTATGCCGGTCAACAATGTGCCTTGCATTGCAACCACCCTTCATTACCTTTCCATGGTAGGCCCTAATGTACTAAACATTGACCAACTTTTTCTTCATAACTCCACCCACTGTACAGCACATCCTTTGTCCCATTGGATCACTGATTTGTGATCCGGCAATAAGAATTGAACAGTCTTCCGGTCTGAGCTCACATCTCTTCTTGATGTCATAAGTGGCATGCAATCACCTGGCATCTTTAGACCAGGTGTTCATCGCGATCAAGGGACAAGGTGTGAACAGTTTTATTGCTCTCCTGTCTGGCATTGGCCGTATCAATGTGACTTCCGGTCTTCGTGGCGAGAGACAGTCAACCTATCCGCATGCTCAGTGTTAAAGAGCTGAATGGTTTCTGGGTGTCCCTTTTTCTTGCATTAAATTTTTCGTACAGATGCTGACATTTCCAAAACAAACGATCTGGTTATGAATCTTTATCTTTGTCTGTCTGTTGTCTTAATTTTAACATGAGGATTATGAATCGAAGGAGTTGTAAGATTTGTGTTAATCTATTCACACATTGGTCCCATTGGATGAGGCCTTTCTTTATCCAGTTTTTCTCATCCAAACTTGCATAATTACTTAAGTCACAGGTCTTGTGATTAAATAAGTCATAATGTAGTGTGGGTTATGCCAGTTAAAGAGAAAACACTGGATCAGGTCCTTTTTCTCCTAGTCCTAGCCTCCATAGCAACTACTTGAATTTTGTACAGCTACATACAGATCTACATCATGAAAATAATAATGAATAAACCAGGAAATGACTTACAAAGAAGCTTCAAGAATCAAATCCTGGACGAAATTGACAAGTCACTAGGGAAACCCAACTTCACAGAAATAGGCCTTCCCCAAATTGTCGCCCATGACCTACTTTCGCCTAAATGCCCGCTTTACTTCCCAAGCACCGGGAATTTAGGCGGTCACTACTGTATAGCCAAAAATATTGGATACCATAGCTTTTATTGTAAATTAAGAAGACAACTGAAAATAAAATAAGAATCGGATGGAGTTGATAAAATAAGTGGTTTTTAAACTGATCATACGTGCAAAGTAATAAATATGAATGTATAATTTTGAACATATTCATTTTCTATTTCAGACAAGAGAGTTGTCTGAAAGTGTTTGTAAACATGAGGGATATGTGAAAGCCAGTATCAATGATAATGGTTGAGTAGAGATTATTTTCATGTCAAAGTCACAAATATAATATAATTATATCATAACACATGATGATTGATGATGTGGAGAACACAACCAAATATTACAACACCGCCTTCACCTATGTACACCACAAGACATGAACTCTGGTTTCCTACCAACATTTTTTGGCAAGTTTAGGAGAAAGGTGAACGGTTAAGGGGCAAGAAAGAGGAGAAAGAATTCTAATCTAAACTGTACAGATCTTAGTTTGTGAAGGAGCGGTGTAGGATGGTGAACCAACTGATATTGGTATTGTTGTCAACTGCAGACAGTAATGGTAAATGGGGACTTTCCATATGGATAGCTAGAATACAGGTCAGAGGACAAAGGTACATGGGAAAATTGATTTCATGGCTCTAGATTACTTTCACTATACAAGTCTGTCCTATTTATCATCCTGAAAAGACAACTGTTTAGTCACTGAGCTTTTCACATTCGCTTTAATTCATTATCAGATATTATGCATCCTACAAGCTTGCAGGGGAATAGATGGGGGGGGGGAGGAAAACCCCATAAGCAAAGAGGATGAAAAGATTACACCAATCCACAAAAGACTCAGCAGACAATGTACTTGTGAAGTAATGTCGTCTTTAATTGATCTGCTAACTAGCTCTCTAGGAGCCATGAATTTGAAGAAAGGTAGAAGAGCTGTGAAACTTACGGTAGTTTCAAATGTGACCAACATGATTAAAAATAGAACTCAAAGGTTTACAAATGTTACTACTACTACCACTAGCCAGCTACATGGGAATTGTACAAGTACAATACTACAAACATTTCATGTTTCAAATGTGAGAGTAAAAATTCTACTGTCAGTCACCAGAACATTCCTGGACCAACATTTTACAGATCTCTAAACTGCAATCACAAGGTGTCTGTCTCAAGCCATGTATAATGAAATTGGGAATATTGCATAAGGTGACACTTTACCAAAAATCTGTGAAAAGATGAATTAAATGCATATGGTAAGAAGGTGAATCTACATTTGGAATAGGAAAATGGAAGGTGGATCTCATATTTAGACATCAAGATGTGTCAAATGTGGCCAATGAGACAAATATCTATGCATTAGTGGCAAAATGATGCCAGTCATACTCAGCCAGGGCTGTGCCGCCAAGGTGCCTCCTATTCCTATCCAGACAACCAGATTTTTACTTCTTCAGGAACAATCTCATTGAAATTTACCCCATCCACCATTATGGTGATCTCAGGATGAATTAAGAGGAAACAGCAAGATGAAATAAAACTAAAAGAAGGAAGGGCAAGAAATAGGACCTACCACTCAGCAGCTCCCTCTGACCACTTTCAAAGAAACAATCAATAGAATTCTAAAATAGTGACTTTAAAAAATGACCATGAACTCAGGCTGCAACAAAACGAAAGAAATAATTTTAAGATTAATTCAGGTTTGTAAAATTAGGATTATGCAATCATGTACTTTCTGCTTTTTCTCTTTTAACTAAAATACAACAAAATATTATTATGCTTCGCTGCTGTACACCTTAGATTTAATGAATAAAAGTTGAACTAAAAGGAGAATATAGTAAAGCTTTTGCAGAATGCAAAAATTAATGAGAAGTGCAACAAAACAAGAAGTGCCAGCTGGACATAATCAGAAAACTTTGTCATAAAACAGTGTGATGTGCGGAGGCTGATGACACATAGCTATGTTCACGACTGAATACGTCAATCATGAATCACATACATTTATTCCACAACTGCAACATGACATATTTAAATAATCATTTCAGAGATAGATTAGCATTATCTAATGTTTTGAAATATGGATACATTCATTATGATATACTCCACACAAAAAGTTCTTGTGCGTGAGTAGATGTGTGTGGGTGTGTAAATGTAAAGGGTAAGAAAAAACGTGGCTGTAGTATTAATCAACGGTGAGAAAATAAAATTAAAAAAAAACTGTACAAGTCTGCTTGAATCAAATGATTTGTTAAACAAACATTTCTCACTGAAGGCAGTGATGAAATACAAGGTTTGAAGGGTGATTTAAGGAATAACAAAAACAAAAAAAAGTTAAAAGTGTTTGTTACTTACAAAATCAATTCAAAATCAAATCTTTCACCAAAATCAAATTAATGCAAATTCAATAACATAATGTGAAACAATTATCACAAACTGCTTCCAGAGTGATAATTTTTTTCTCTTCAGCATTGTAAATATCTCTGTATTGTTTACTTACTCCAAAGTCAAGATAGAAATTCAATATATATCAAAAATATATTATCACTATAATATTAAAACTTATCTCTTTTTATTATTATTCATGGACTGTGAGTCCAAAGCATATTATTTTCAACTTAAAGAAAGTAGCTGTATTCACTTTTGCATTTCTAACTTTATTCCCTAAAAAGAAATCACTTAGGATCTCTCTCACAATCCATAAAGAATACATGTGAAAGCCCTTGTATCATATGTTAGATAAGTTAAGACATGATTGTAGGACAGCTCAAATACATACATTGTATAATTAAGTAGCGTCATATAATTTATGGATAAAATGCCTTTTTTCATAATACTAAGCCAATTAACTTCTTCATGGTATATATTCAAGTTGAGACCTTAAAGAATCTTATAAATGTAATGGCAAGATAAGAAATATGTGTAATATGTACATAATATAATCATTTTACATCAAAATACTAGATATTTGTGTGGTGGCACAGGAAAACCTGTCAGTAGTGTTAGATGACACTTGACATAATTTTGAGACACAGGCCAAGGAAGTTAAAATTACCTCTCATGGTCAAAATTGGGCTTTGGCGCTATCTAATCATATTCCAAACATTTTTCCTTCCTGTTTCAAATATTTTTCATAAGTTGTAAATAGTTCAATTTGACAAGCTGAATGTGTTTACGTTCTTTGACATGATTTTTTACCTCATTCTGTATCTATTTTTGACATCAGTTAAGCCATAAGAAATACCAATTGAAAAGTTAGAATCTTCTCAAGATGAGGAAAACAAGTGCACTACCTGATTATATATATACACAGATTGAGCAGTCTTTGACAATGAATATAATTGTATCCTGTGTATTTTAAAATGGACAGTCAGTTGTCCGAACCGTCACTGTATATCATTTCTTGGACAACATTGCGGCAAAGTCAAAGTTATCAAATTATTCCAACTTTGTTTAAAGTGTTGATGGCATATTCATTGTCAAAGCCAATGCTGATACCCTGAAATAACAACAAACCTGCTGGAGGCTTTACTAAACAATGTTCTAGACATCATCAGACAACATGGTTGACCTCTTCACAAATCAAAGGTATGTGTTTAAAGAGATATGCCCTTTGCACACATCGGCCGACAGGATGTAGTCTGCCTAAAACCTACAGATGAAATTATGCCTTTGGAATACGATAATGAACTTCTTGAACTGACCCAGGAATATTTCAAATTCAAAAAGAGTAAAATTCCTGAATGTAATGGCTCTGATGTTGAAAGCATTGAAAAAAAAAGCATTAATTTTAAAAAAATCAAAGCTAGACTCTTTACTCTCTTAATGCCTAGAATATTAGTTTGTATGCCCAGATTCCATATCTTTAACATGTTGGCGGGTTTTTTTAGACAAGAGTTTATTAGAAAATTTAAAAGAAAACACATACATTGTCTTCGTTTCCATCTTTCAAGGACACTATCTTCACATACTCATATCTCCTCAATCATTATGAAATAAACTGCAATATGCTTCGGAAATGAGTCTGAATCCAAAAACGTTACATTTCAATTACGTCACATTTTGAATAATGTGGAAAGATTTTCATGTGCGCCACTCATAAAGTTTTGGTAAGTTACAGAAAACTTGCCTACTTCACAAGAAAATCAGTATGGAAAGAAAATGTACATACATGTATATTATATGATTTTATAAGAAAGGAATCTTTTACCTTTTCCCTGAATTATTTAAGAATAAAATGAAAATGTAAGGTAATAATCACATGGATTGTATATATTAAGTTTTTAATAGGTTGAGTGGTTTCTAGAAGCACAGAGGGGAAGAAAACAATATACATTATTTTTATCACTGAGTGAAAATTCTGCACAATGGAGACATATCTCAAGTGGAATTACATCCTCAAATCAACACCTTGTGTTGACCATGTTTAAGTGTAGCCAGACTTATTTTTCTGCAGAACTAACATATTTCTTAAAATCGGTTTCTTTAACTGTAATGACTTTACTAGTAAAAAAAGAAGAAGAAAAGAAACCAAAAAGACCCAACAAGCTATCCATTTAGAAATGAAAAAAGGTTTACATATAGAAAGGTAAGGCCGGAGAAGATACAGCATTAGTCTGTCAGAATCATTTTTAAGTCATGTGATGTTTGTTTCATTCCAGAAATATCCCCCTCTCCCCCACGACCTTTCCTAAAACAAAAGAAAACAAAAAGAAATTATTAAAACAAATTAACTCCCTCCCTCAACAACAAAAGCCAAATTAAGACCTCTCCCATCAGCAACCAACTCAACAAAACCTAACATCAGCGCCCTCTAAAAACAAAAATAAAATTACATGATACAACTTTATAAATGGTGAGTAAATCACATTTTTTTTATAATACTTTCTCCTAAATATAGATGACAGGATAAAACAACAAAAGGACAAAATCAGCTACATGTACAACATAAGAGATAAAACTGATAAAAGCGTCATTGAAATGTTAGAAAGCAAATTCAATAGCTATAAAGAAAATTCTTCAGAGATAAAGGATAAAAGACCTGATCAATATGACAAGTAAGAGATCAAAATGACATCACTATACACAGGAAACTTTTTTACATACACAGTTGACATGACAGTGGGAGTAGGGGGATGCACATCTCAGCTTGCATAACTGTATACAGATTTTACAGTTACCTCTAATAAATGAAAGCAAAGTGAAAGTTCCTTCAAGTTCGTTATGGCCCAAAAATGTTTAAGTATATCCCAGTTTCTACAGGGTGATGCAGAACAGGTGATAATACATTGCCGGGACAAAATGCTAGTTTGTCATAGGATTTATTCTTCAGCTAATGTGGGTACCAGTTTACAAATTTACACCTGAATCGATTAGGGAACACAATGGTTTATCATTATCCTCTATAGTAACAAAAATGTTGTTGAAGTGCATTAGAAAAGGCACTTAAGACATTTTCATTTCCTGTTCAAAACAATTTTACATTTCTTGCCAAATTGGTGATATCGGATGACGACCGTCAAAATACAAACATTCCTAAACAAGAATTATACAATTTGAATATCTAAACGGGATTAAAATGCCTGTAATATTCTATACATGTTTTAAATTCCAATTACTTGCTGTACAAATTCAAGGACGAAATAAAACACATCATACAACAAGAGTAAAAGGTTTGACAGAGTCATGATTTCTGATAACCAATAAAACGAAAAAAACAAAAAGCACCATCAGACATGATAAGTTAAAAAATGCAATCTTTGACTGTATACTATCACCAGTGAGGGATTTTATATACAAAGAACATTTTTCGAAAGCATACATCAAAATTATCAGTTTTTCCTTACAGGAATATGTTTGGGATGAAAAATATCTATACATACATATATTCTTCAATCTTTGAGACATCCTTTTATAGCATTAAGAGCTGCATGTGATTTGCCCAAATACTCATTCATCTGACCAACAACTACAAAAAATTAATTGGTGGATTATAAGAGAACAGGAAATCATAAATGGACCATAACGTCCTTGATGTGACCAATGTGATCCCATTCAACATGTTTGTGTGATCATTTGAAAAACATAAAGTCACCCTGGAGAACTTTTATTCGGCCCAGTTTTCCAAACATGCATAATAAGTTATTGCAAATCTGCACATATACTTTACAAGACACCATTCAGTTGAAAATCACGCTGAAAAATAAGACTTAGATGGAATTTCTGACTAGAGCATATTGAAGGCTTTTCTTAAGCCCAGCCAATGATAACACATAGATGGATCATCCCTGAACACTTCAAGCGTTGTTGAGCAGACAATTGCAAATGACTGCAAATTTGTTTTTAGTTTTGCAAAAATCCTAAAGTTCACTTTCAAAGTAACTATAAAAATTTTCTCAAGTTTTTGTGACTAGCATCAAAATTTCAATCACTACCAACCATAAATGACTCTGATTTACAGCAATGCTTCTATCACAGATAAATCTTGAAACTCTAAGAAAGAGTGACTTGGAAGGAGTGACTGCAGGGTTGGAAACGCCACTGAAAGTCAAAATAGGCAAGGAGTAAGTGGACAGGTCCACTAAGCAGTAAGGTTGGAAGCTGCTACTGCCATTTAGCTAAATCCATATAGGCAAATGTTGTGCTATGATTTGAAAGCTGAAAGGAACAATCTCAGTATGACACTGGTCTGTATAGGAGATGGTTTATCTCAGATCACATCAATAAATTGCCTTGGATTTCTTCAATCTTTAAAACACGAAATAAGAAAATTCAGAAGCTGACTGCTGCACTCGCTAGAGATCATTATAATGAATCAGTAGTGAAATAAGAAGCGTCTGAAAGGATACATTTAGCCGTGCTTAATAAGAATACTCTTTCAGCCATTCCCATTTAATTTTTTTAAATGATCTTTGAAGTGAAAATAATCTAAATCAAACAGAAAATAGCAACATAGAGATAAGACTAAAACAAAGCCAAAAAAGCTACTAAATACAAATATGACAATCATCTCATAAGAAGAAAAAAGATGGGTAAAGCTTGTTACAAAATGTGAGTCAACATGAAGCTGTGGCCTACAAAGACTTTTATCAATAGATCGCTCGTTATTATTGTGCTATTATCATCAATCAAGATTTTCATTGGTTGATTGCAACTCTCAGACTAATGACATCAATTGGGAAGTCTTTTAAAAGTTCAAACTGTTTCAAATTTAAGACTACAATTTTCATTTCAAAGCCATTGATGAATCTTATAACTGTTGACTCCTGGACATGTTTTGTCCTTAATGCAAACAAATACAGTAGAACTATTTGGTATTTCATGAAAAATACATGTTAATTACTTAAACCAAGCTTTTTATTGTATCATATTTTGCTGTTCCAAAATGCACAAATTTTTTTTCCAATAAACAAAAGAAAATTGAAAGTTAAAAAAAAAACAACAGCAACAACAATACCAATTCAACTCTTCAAAATGCTAAAAATGGTGAAGCCAAGATTCAAACCTTTCAAAAAGTTAAATGTAAACAATCTTTCCTTTTAATAATTCTCTAGTCATAGTCAGAGAATTTGAAGATAAAACTGTGAAAAATATGTCTCTTTCACATATAATATTAAACATGAGACAGGTATTTAACTTGCCTCATACCACTGTCAAACACACAAACAAAATGAAATACACACACCAACATGTTAAATCAATCAAAAGCTCACAAGTGATTGAAATGAAATTGGCATGTATATACTTCTACAGTTCTTGTATTATAGTGCAAGTTTGAATGTTTCTATTGCATGAATACTGCTAGACAATCTGTAAAGAAAAAGTGAAGAAAGAAATGTTAGATGACTTATGAATCTTAATCTTAAAAACTTGTTGATTTATAATGAAAAGGATCTTTTTTTTTAAAAATACTTCATTAACTACAATGTTAATCACAGCCCATTATTTTTCTGCAGGTTTGAACATTTTTATAAATAAAAATATGATTTTCATGATACCCTAGGAAATTTGTGTGTGAATAACATACTTTTGCCAAATATCACATAAACAACTCAGCGTAGCAGCATGATTAGCCACAGTGTTAACAGCTTCACAATTGTTAAATGCATATCATATAAAAAACAGTACAATGTCATCTGTCAATCAATAACAACAACAATGAAAGAAAGAAATGATATTGTCAAAGGCAAAACTGAACTGCTAGAGGGCTTCAGCTCTTACTAAAATTGCGTTTTGAAGAATGATATTCTTAAGAACCTAGTCTAGAGAAGAAAACAGACAAAAAGAACATACTTCCCTACAAGTGAAATTCATTCAATTCATTCAATCAATTGAATAGTACGCCAAAGGATGTTAAATATGATTTACTATTAAAACAAAAACAAAGGAATCTTTCTTTAAACAAATGACAAATGATGATTTTATGCAAAATACAGGACACTTGAAGTGTCTTGAATCTCCAAGTTAGCCCATTGTCAAATGAATCATTTTAACTTCTGAGCTAATAAAAAAATTCATCTACACGTTGATCTATTCGAATCTCAGATCTACATTTAAACTAAAACCGTTTTAGTGAATGGTCTTGCATTTGGCACCAAATCTTTCCATTCCGTAAAAGAAGCCTTCTTGTGAAGTTGCTTCAACATTACAAAGTACTGAACACGTTTTTACGTACTTGTTGACAGCTATGAAACTGTAACAGTGACTATGTTTTAATTCCAAAAGATAGTGGCTTTTTTTTTATCTATTTATACAAAACATTTTCTCCCATCCCTGAAAACGTCCACGGGATAGACCAAGACGTTCTTACCTGCCAAAGGCATTAAAAAGAGCAACAATTTCAGATCTTGTCAATTGAAAACTTGGCTTGGGATGAGCATTGATAGTAGAGTCAGGGCTCATATCCCTGAGAATAAAATTTTCAAAGCAGTGCCCATGCCAAGAGTCTGCAATGAAAAGGTTAACGGGAGTAAAAAAAGAAAGAGAAAATGACATTCACAAAATAATTCGTAAATGTGTCCTTTTTTAAACAAAAATTTATAATCGTTATGACCTTTAACTATCTTGCTTCATCTGGAGTCTAAATAGAACTTATATTTCTGTTGGAAACCAAGAGATGAACGTTTTAGTGAATGGTTTTACATATTTTTTGTCACAATATCATTTTATATGTTATAGGCTTTTACTATTGTACCTTTGTTACTGTTATTATCATAATAATTACTATCATTAGAAAATTATGAGTATTTTGAATAAAATAATAATTACTTCAAAACACCCACTACCCTTGCATAAAACACAATGAAGACGTGCAAAACTTGAGCACATGACTTCAAGACTTGCTTCTCCTTATAAGGTAGAAAGGCGGACTGAATCAAGACAACATCTGCTTACTTATTAGGTAGATAACAAAATTAACAGATATGTTTTAAGAAAACATTCATGGTCAAGATAACGGATTATGTTTTTGACAGCTTACTTGTACTTTTCCCCACAGTTTGCATTTGTCACAACCAACACAGTCCATAATTTTTGATATATTACGGAAATGATGAACGAATTCCATCTACAGAAGAAACAAAAAAAGATAATGAAAGGAAACATGTGACACCTCATTTCAAACACCTGATTTCATGACGATATGTCTTGACACATCTCATGAATGTTATTGGTAAAAGAAAGCCTATGCTTATCAGCTGTCTTTCTTTCTTTCTTTATCAGTTTCCATTCTACCTTTTTGGTGTATGGATTCAGATGCCTGAGATGATCTTTCTCCAGGATGCCCTTTCCTGGCATTTTCTGTTTCCTTTCAAAAATGTTGAATTTCTATTCTTCAATGCCTCTTTTATATCTTCTTCCCACTTTCTCTGAGGTCTGCCTTTTGGTCTCTTACCTTGGGCTTTAGCACTGTATACTGATTTAGCTATTCTATTGCCATTCATTCTGTTTACATGCCCAAACCATCTCAATTGATTTATTTCTATCTTACTTTTTATGCCATCTACTTTGGTTTGATCTCTTATTGTTATGTATCTGATTTTGTCTCTTTTAGTTTTCCCCACTACTCTTCTTAAATATTTCATTTCAGCTGCCTGTACTCTACTCTATTCCCTACTGTCTAAGGTCCAGGTTTCACTGTCATATAGGAGAGTAGGACAATAAACTGTTAAATGTTAATGAAGATTGTATACTGCCATTTTGGTTTTTTGTTGACAATTCTTGTTTACCTATAAATGCCTTTCATAGATGGTTATATATTGCACTTGCCTTTTGGATTCTCTGGCTGATTTCTTCTCTTAGTTTTTCCTCAGAGTTAATCATTACTCCTCCTAGGTAATTGTAGCTGAGAACTTGTTCTAAATTCTCCCTGCCCAATTTAAGATTTTGCGTTTTAGCTTCCCCAGTTACTAGCATTGTTTTGGTTTTCTTTGCATTTACTCTCATTCCTCTTTTTATTTAGTTCATTGTTCATAATGTTGATATTCGACTGAAGGTCACTTTCTGATTTTCCAAACACAACTAAATCATCGGCAAATGAAAGCATTGATACATTTACTGGTTTTGAGCTTCCACATGCCCACATTCATTTTCTTCATTTTTGAGGGTGCCTTTGGGACTGAATCCATAAATGTGATAAACAAAAGAGGACTTAGGTTACAACCCTGTCTTATGCGTACTCCTATATCTACATCAAATTCTGCAGATATGTTTCCAGCTACTCCCACTGCACATGTTGGTTTATCGTAAAAACTTTTAATGCCTTCTATTAAATTTTGCTCTACATTGTGTTCTTTTAAGGAATGCCATAGTTCGTCCCTCCTCACAGTGTCAAATGCCTTTTATAAGTCAATAAAACACAGGTGCAAGTCAATGTTTATCTCAAGGAATTTTTCTATTATTTGTCTAATTGTAAACATGTGGTCTTGTACACTTCTTCCTGGTCTGAATCCACTCTGATGTTCTTCAATCTGATCCTCTACTCTCTTCCTTAGCCTCATTTCCAGTATCCTGGCATACACTTTTCCTGGTACGCTAAGTAGTGATATCCCTCTATAGTTTGAGAATTCCATACTTGATCCTTTCTTACGTATTGGTACTATCGTTCCCTTTTTCCAGTCGTCTGGCACCTGTTTGGACTTCCATGCTTGTTGGCATATTGTATGTAGTAGTTTGTCTGTCTCTCTCCCTTAGTTTTGAATCATTTCTGGATAAACTTGATCTGCTCCTGGGGCTTTTCCTAATTTTCCTTTTCTTATAGCTGTTTGGAGTTCTTCCATTGATACATCTACATCATCAGCTGTCTCCTCTGGATTACTCGTTACTCTTACTAATTGATCTTTACTCCTTGTTTTGTATGTTCTAGAGGGATTATGAAATTGTTGAAAATACTTTCTCCACGCTTCCATGATTTGGCTGTCTTCTTTCATCATTTCTCCTTTGTTATTCTTAATTTGTCGTATTGAGCATGCTTAGGTCTTTCTCATGCTCTTCATTGCCCCCAGAACAGCTTTTAATTTCCATGATAACTTTCTTGAAGTCTTTGTCAAAACTCTTCCCATTATTCCTGTTTTGCTTTCCTTACTTCCTCTTTGGCGATAGTTCTTTTATTCATGTAATCTATCCTATCCTCTGGTCTCTTTGTTTGCAAGTATTTCTTCCAGGCATCCTTCTTTTCTTTGATCTTAGTTTTGACATTCTCATTCCACCATGCTGTTCTTTTCATATCTCCTTTAATTTGTTTCCTATCACAGACCTCTTCAGTACGACTGAGGAGTGTTTCTTTATTCATCTGCCACTTTTCTTCTATTGCGATATCCTTCAGATCCATCTGCCTTTCACTGATAAATCTTTTTATCCTAGATTGGTATACCTGTTTTACTACTGGTTTATTTAATTCCTCTATTTTGAGTTTAGAAGCTTTCTTCTCTTTCCTTTTCTGTTTGTTTTCTTCAGTCAGTAATCTCATTTTGGCAATCACAAGGTGATGATCACTAAATATTTCTGCTCCCCTGTTTACTCTTGCATCCAATGTACGGTAAAAAAGTGAGCTGCTAACTATTATGTAGTCTATGATTGACTTTTTGCACCTGTCTTTATTTACTCTTGTACATTTGTAGATATCTTTGTGATGAAAAAATGTGTTGGCTATTTTCGTGTTATTGTTTAGGCAAAAATCTACTAGTCTCTCTCCATTTGGAGAAGTTGTTGTCTCTCCTTTATCTATTACTCCTCTTGATGTTTCTATTTTGTTTCCTACTCTAGCGTTTAAATCTCCTAAAACCATTAGTTCCTGTTTGTGTTTAAGATTCTCTGCAGCTATTTGTAAATCGAATTCGAAGGTATCTTTTTCTTCTTTAGTGGCATCTTCGTTTGGTCCATAATCATTGAAAAATACAAAGCGTATGCCTATATCTTAACAATTGAAACAAATTAATTTGTTGAGGCAATAAGATTGTAGTACTGTGACGTATCAGGATAATTTCATTAAAAACAATAAAACCTGAACACAAGAATAATTCAACATTTTGTGAATCTTTTAACAAGGAATACAAAGCTTTCAGTTCCTTACTTTCATTTCCTTGGCTTCTTTTGGGTCCCCTCTGAAAAGCTGACTTTCATCAAACTGATCTGGAAAAGATCTGTGAAGAAACACAAAGCGTTTTTGTTAATGGTGATGATAAAGTTTATAATAGTACCGGTAATAATAATTCTAAAAAAGATCAAGGAAAGGAAAACCACAAGGAGATGAGAGGAAAAGAATACAAAAAGGAAATGGAAATGGTATAATTGTTAGGAAAACTTTTCTTTTCAATTATCTTCTGTTGTCTGGATTTGATTTTGTTCTTGGGAAAAAGGAAAGAAAAAATGTTCAACAGCTACATCGAGCCTCCAAGCTTTGTAAATTTCTCATCCTCATTCTATATTGATTTCTTTTTATTTTCTTTCTTTCTTTATCAGTTCCCATTCTACCTTTTGGAGTATGGGTTCAGATGCCCGAGATGATCTTTCTCCAGGATGTCATGTCCTGGCATTTTCTGTTTCCTTCCATGAAAGTTAAATTTCTATTCTTCAATGCCTCTTTTATATCTTCTTTCCACTTTCTCCGAGGTCTGCCTTTTGGTCTTTTAACTTGGGCTTTAGCACTGTATACTGATTTAGCTATTCTATTGCCATTCGTTCTGTTTACATGCCCAAACCATCTCAATTGACTTATTTCTATCTTAGTTTTTATACCATCTGCTTTGGTTTGATCTCTTATTGTTGTGTATCTGATTTTGTCTTTTAGTTTTCCCTACTACTCTTCTTAGATATTTCATTTCAGCTGCCTGTACTCTACTATATTCTCTACTGTCTAAGGTCCAGGTTTCACTGCCATAGAGGAGAGTAGGACAATAAACTGTATTGTATACTGCCATTTTGGTTTTTGTTGACAATTCTTGTTTTCCCTCAGAGTTAATCATTACTCCTAGGTAATTTTAGCTTTCAACTTGTTCTAAATTCTCCTTGCCCAATTTAAGATTCTGTGTTTTAGCTTTCCCAGTTACTAGCATTGTTTTGGTTTTCTTTGCATTTACTCTCATTCCTCTTTGATTTAGTTCATTGTTCATAATGTTGATATTTGACTGAAGGTCACTTTCTGATTTTCCAAACAGAACTATTCATCGGCAAATGAAAGCATTGATACATTTACTGGTTTGAGCTTCCACATACCTACATTCATTTTCTTCATTTTTGAGGATGCCTTTGCGACTGAATCCATAAATGTGATAAATAAAAGAGGACTTAGGTTACAACCCTGTCTTACCCCTTTTCTACATCAAATTCTTCAGACATGTTTCCAGCTGCTCTCACTGCACATGTTAGTTTATTGTAAAAACTTTTAAAGGCTTCTATTAAATTTTGCTCTACAATGTGTTCTTTTAAGGAATACCATAGTTCGTCCCTCCTCACAGTGTCAAATGCCTTTTATAAGTCAATAAAACACAGGTGCAAGTCAATGTTTATCTCAAGGAATTTTTCTATTATTTGTCTAATTGTAAATATGTGGTCTTGTACACTTCTTCCTGGTCTAAATCCACTCTGATGTTCTTCAATCTGATCCTTTATGCTTTTTCTTAGTCTCATTTCCAGTATCCTGGCATACACTTTTCCTGGTACGCTAAGTAGTGATATCCCTCTATAGTTTGAGAATTCCATACTTGATCCTTTTTTATGTATTGGTACTACCTTTCCCTTTTTCCAGTCGTCTGGCACCTGTTAGGACTTCCAAGCTTGTTGACATATTGCATGTAGTAGTTTGTCTGCCTCTCTCCCTTAGTTTTGAATCATTTCTGGATAAACTTGATCTGCTCCTGGGGCTTTTCCTAATTTCCTTTTCTTATAGCTGTTTGGAGTTCTTCCATTGATATACCTACATCTTCAGCTGTCTCCTCATGATTACTTGTTACTCTTACCAATTGATCTTTACTCCTTTTTTCATACGTTCTTGAGGAATTATGTAATTTGTGAAAATGCTTTCTCCATGTTTCCATGATTTGGCTGTCTTCTTTCATCATTTCTCCTTTGTTATTCTTAATTTGTCGTAATGGGCAGGCTTTGGTCTTTCTCATGCTCTTCAGTGCCCCCAGAACAGCTTTTGATTTCCTTGATAGCTTTCTTGAAGTCTTTGTCAAAACTCTTCCCACTGTTCCTGTTTTGCTTTCCTAACTTCCTCTTTGGCGATAGTTCTTTTATTCATGTTATCTATCCTATCCTCTGGTCTCTTTGTTTGCAAGTATTTCTTCCCGACATCTTTCTTTTCTTTGATCTTAGTCTTGACATTCTCATTCCACCATGCTGCTCTTTTCCTATCTCCTTTAATTTGTTTCCTACCACAGACCTCTTCAGTACAACTGAGGAGTGTTTCTTTATACATCTGCCACTTTTCTTCTATTATGCTATCATTCAGATCCATCTATTTTTCACAGATGAATCTTTTTACCCTAGATTGGTATACCTGTTTTACTACTGGTTTATTTAGTTCCTCTATTTTGAGTTTAGTAGCTTTCTTCTCTTTCCTTTTCTGTTTGTTTTCTTCAGTCAGTAATCTCATTTTGGAAATCACTAAGTGATGACCACTAAATATTTCTGCTCCTCTGTTTACTCTAGCATCCATTGTACTGTAAAAAAGGGAGCTGCTAATTATTATGTAGTCTATGATTGACTTTTCACACCTGTCTTCGTTTACTCTAGTATATTAATGGATATCTTTGTGATGAAAAAAATGTGTTGGCTATTTTCATGTTATTCTTTAGGCAAAACTCTACTAGTCTCTCTCCATTTGGAGAAGTTGTTGTCTCTCCTTTTTTACCTATTACCCCTCCTGATGTTTCTACATTGTTGCCTACTCTAGCTTTTAAATCTTTTAAAACCATTAGTTCCTGTTTGTGTTTAAGATTCTCTGCAGCTATTTGTGAATCGTTTTCGAAGGTATCTTTTTCTTCCTTAGTGGCGTCTTCGTTTGGTCCATAACCTATTTATAATTTAATTTCTCTTCCTTTTGGTTTAATGTTTATCTCTAATAGCCGTGGGCTTATACATTTCCAGCTTTCTAGTAGCTTTTCATGCACCAGGATACCTATTCCTGCTCTAGCTCTATCTTTGACAGCTACTCCTGAGAAGATTAAAATATGATACGGTCCTACATTTTCTATTCCTTTTCCTTTTTTCTTTGTTTCTGTAATGGCTAAAATATCTACTTTGAATTTTTCCATTCCTTCAACTAATTCTAACTCTTTTCCATTTATTGCCCTAATATATTTATTTCTCTGAATCTGTTTGGTTTTGGATAAGCAGGGGATTAGCCCACTGTACCCTAGGTAGATGGTGGGGCTACCACCTTGAGGCCACCTAGCAGGCCTTGTTATTTTCTGTTAGGAGTAACTTCCGTAGCCTTTAAACATTCAAGACCAGCCTGCAAGGCAGTAGGTTGTTTTATATCAGGGTTAACTTCCTTAGCCTTTGGTCGGCCAAGATCTACCAGCAAGGCAGTAGGAGACTCGTGGAGGGCGGGATCATCTACTCCCCGTACAAGTGTTTACCTGTCCACTGCCCGGTCTTTTCATTTTCAATTTCATGAAAACACATGATAATTTGTGTAAAGTAGTTATAAAGGAAAATCATTGATAAGTAATGTGGCATTGACAACATAAATGATAATGAGAAAAATATTTCAAGTAGACTGGTTTTTACATATTTTTCTTCCATGTTTTGTAACTTTGATCATTGTCCATAAACTATTATTGGAGAAATTGTGGGCAAACTCAGAATTTTACTCAGGTCTAACAGTTAGTTTATCATCCATCTAAAGAGATTGTAAACAAATTGGAAAGATTTCAAAAGTGGTAAATTTCAGCTCAAAATGTAAAAGAATTGGAAATAAAGCTCTGAAACAATTTTAACTTTTTACAGAGTTCAATGTGAATATGTCTATAATAACTTAATGAGATAAAATAGCTGTGTCAAAGATTGGTTTTGCTGTGAATAAACTTCTGTTAAAAAATTCCATATGTTTAAATAGGAAGACTCATGAATGAATGCAATATTCTTTGATGCAATGTGATTTTGTGTTGTATGGCTTGTGTGCAATAAGATTGCATTATGCAATTTGAAAATACCAGAATTAAACACAGGGCTAAACAGCACATCATTGGTCCAATCAAAAGTTAAAGCACTGACTTACAATGGAGCTTTGACTGCAGGTAAGAGTTATGATTAAAGGAAGGAAGCAATATGGATCAATTTATTGTCTGCTTGATGTCAATATAAATCATGGACTGGATATAAACCTAGGCATAGATATCTAAAAACAACATATCTCTCGATTGAGGCAGACTACTACGTGGTATATGTTGCACGGTGTTGTTGAAAGTCCATCGCAAAATCAGGTCAGTTTTGTTTGGTTCCCCCAATATAATAGGGGATTGATAAATCAATAGATAGTTATATAATTATATGTATACAATGTATAAGTGTATATCTAGATGTCTGTGTATATGTATGGGTTTGTAAATGTATATTATTATGTACACCTTTCAATCTCACTCTCAAGCCCTAAAGTTGATTTAAAGAACAATGTCACACTTGAGCAAACTTACTTGAGAATTTCTAAAAGTTCAATGATCCCTTGTCTGACATCTGCATCCTCCTCAGAAATGCCTGTGAAGAAATTTTCCTACAAATTAAAAAAAAAAAAAAAAAAAGCCGTTAAATAAAGGGAAAAGACAAGTACAGGGTAATTCCAGTCTTGTATTGTCAAAATGACCAAACAGAATTTAATATGAGATCAGTCAAAGCAATCACGTAAGAATAGTCAATGACATAATGTTTCATTTGCAAGTGTTCAATAAATAATTTTAAATTGCTGTGATTTTTAATGATTTATAAATAAAGATCCATTAATTCTGCAGCAAGATTTATGTAATCGTTTCATCTATCATAATTTTAAAATGTAAAACAAAAACAATATATCATGTATAGCATATAACTATAATTTAAAGCAGTTATGTCTAAAAGTGCTCATTTAAAAACAATCTTAATATGCAGCTGACTCAAGCTTCATCATCACCACCATATTCATTGGCAACAGAATTATTACTATTATTTTCATTACTATTACTATTATTATCATGACTCTTATTATTATTATTATTATTATTATTATTATTACAGTAGTAACAGTCTTAGAACACAGCTGCTTAACAACATGCCTGGACTGGCTAACAACATGAGTTTTAACAAACACCCAAAATGTCAAAGTTGTCAAGTTATCTTTTATCATCTATTTTAAATATGAAGGCATTTCAACTAAACCAGATGTGTAGATGATCAAGCCATGTATCTCAGCTTTAATGAATAGGTGATGATAGTGAACTCTTTCTACCTGCTACATAACAAAGTGCCAACCAATGTGGTGTTGGTGAATGAGGAAACTTTCATTGATTTGTTGCGTGCTTGTCAGGTAGTACTGGAAGACCATTGGCTACATACAGTTCTGCCGCCTGCATGGCTAACCTGTCCCTCATTAAACTGATAGACATTCATTGCATGATTGACAGGTTGGGTAAGGATTAGATATAATCAAGGTCGCAGCCTTTCTTTGTGCATTAATGTTTTCTATCTGCTCACTACCCCGGTCTGCCTACCAGCACAATTTTTCAATCTCCGTAAGGACGTCTTCTTAGACTGCTACTACTGTATTATCATTAGTATAATTATTGGCCTAATTAAACAAAAGTAAAATGACAGATAAAAGGTGATGATATAATGGAATTTTTTCTATCAAACCTCAGTGAGATATGGAGCAGCTTTGGCCAGTGCCCTCAGCTCGACAAGGTATGTAAAATACAAGTTTTTTAATCTCTGGGGACCCTGATTATTGGTCACTTCAGGGTCAAAGCGAGACTGAAATTCTTCCAAATTATGATCCCATGTTCCAGGTTCAAAGCCATTATTAGCTGTTATGTGAATAAAAGGAAAAAATAAAGTTGAAGAAAGATGTATTTGCATATGAAAAAGAGCTGTGTTATAAGCTTTCAAATTCATCTGTAATTTAAATCATTCATTTTTTAAATCCCACTAATAAAAACTGGAGAATTGAGATCCCATCTAAGTCCTTATCAAAGAAAAATGTTATACATTTTAAAAACAGATCTGGAGGGAACATGTTAAAAACTCACTCATCGTAAATCAAAATGAATAAAAACAACCCATGAAATGTTATCCACTTACATGGAAATAGGTAATTGTCACAAAGATGAATGTTGATGCTTGTGTGCAATCCAGATATAAGACGATAAAACACCCGCTTCTCTAAACATAACGCTGAAATGAATGTAAAAAAGGAAAAAGCGAATTCTTTTGAAAACACATTCAATTAACATTCTATAAATATAGAATAACAATTTGTATGTCACATTCTTCAATGTAGTTACATCGCATTTGAATGCAGAATCAGAAATAAAAGATATTCAGCAGTTTAATTCAAGTCTTTTATCTCCAGAATTACAGATATTTTATGAGACCTTCATGTCAACTGATAAAGGGTTGATTTTTAGAACCATGATTCATTTTTCTTCCATTTATCAGACGGCAAAGAAGTGTGAAAATTTACTGATTTTTATAAGGTTCTATGAACTAAGCCACTTTTGCTATCAGAGAAATTTGTGATGAACATTTAGTCTCGTCTTGTAAAAGGTGAAAAGGGAAATAGAAAAGAGCGTAGGGATGTAAAACCTCCTTCAAGCTACCATTACTCATTGAAGAAACTTTGAAACTAAGTAAAAGCATAAAATGGCAAGCAGAACTGGTTAATACCGCAGCCAATCTGAACAAAACTTATTTATTCACACAATGGTTTGAGGAGCACATGAAAATGTATAGTTTAAATCATGACATATAAAACTAAGGTAGATTAATTAGCTAACACATAACTATTGATATTAGATATCATCCAAACAATTTATAAATACCATTGTTCTCGTAGGCCTAATTTAACGGTGTGATAAAGAAAGACCCAAAAATACATTTTCGTCACCATCAATCAAATTATTGCCCCATTTTCCATCGTCTTCATCACTTGCTTCCAATTAGAAATTGCATGTATTGCGAGTTATGTAATGGAAATGTTTTTTAGTTCTTTTCCTTCAGATATTGTAATATGACCAAGATAAGAAGATACAAATGAATGAACAAGAGAATGAAAAATAAATGCAGTGTAATGCCAAAGAAATTCAGAGTTGCCAAATTGAGAAGTGAGAGAAGAGGGACAGACCTGTGTAATAGAGATAGCATGCACTACCCAGAGCATGACGTCACACTGTGCGGCAGTGGTCTCAGAGCGAGTGAGGCAGAGGAGCAAGTGAGGGGTAGTAATGATAGTACATGTAGTAGTAGCGCATACTGGGCATTGATGTTTGTGTGTAATGTGTTTTATATTTGTTGAATGTCAATATTCCCCCCCCCCCCATCCCATTTCCCTATGAAAGGATGATTGTGAAAAGTATTTGTTCTCTCAACAGATAGATAAATAGATAAAGAACAAAGTATTTGTTCTCTCTCCACCACAACAGATATATATATATATATATATATATATATATATATATATATATATATATATATATATATATATATATATAGAGAGAGAGAGAGAGAGAGAGAGAGAGAGAGAGAGAGAGAGAGAGAGAGAGAGAGAGAGAGAGAGAGAGAGAGAGAGAGAGAGAGAGAGAGAGAGAGAGAGAGAGACAGAGAGAGAGAGAGAGAGAGAGAGAGAGAGAGAGAAGAACAAAGTCTTCCCAGAACAAAATCTTCCCAGATACATAAATAAATACACAGAATATATTCCGCATCATCAAGGCGGAAAGAAACAATCATATAATTTCTGGATTCTCTTAACTTAAGAAGTGCTCACATGTAAAATAAACTGACTTAATTCCTTGTGGTAATACCCAATAGGTGTATCACAAAATAACAAATCAAGTTGAAATGGCCACTGAGAGCAAGCCAGCTGAACGGAAAACAATTGAAACTGGCGCTATGGAATTTGATTCGCGTGCAGCTAGGCTAGACAAGTATGTAATTAGGTCGCCACACAGTGTGACGTAGTGACACGGTGAGATGCCATGTATCAGGCTCTCTCTTTCACAATGCTGTAGACAGACATGGTGTTAGGGAGGGACAAATGAGGAAATGAAGCGACATACTTTACTGACCCGGTCACTTTAACATTTTGATTTTAAAACCGAGATCGTAGTGACTTTTTCACCAGACACCTAACAAGAATCTTCACGTGCCATCAGCGCAGAATTAGAAATAGACGGAATGATGTTTGGGAGAGATTGTCCGTCCCAAAATGGGAAACTTGGCAGCTCTGAAAACATACCTTTTTGGACAATAAATTTTATCCCATGTTGTCTCATTTATTTTTAAAACCCTTAAGATATTTAAAATGATACAGACAGCAATAATCAGTTTCTTATTTCATTGGAATTTACCCCTATTCACCATGTGCGGTGATTTCAGGGTACATTAAGAGGAAACAGCAAGAAGAAAGACACAAAAGAGAGTGACAGGGATGATGTAGAGCCAACATTTCCTCCCCATCCCCCACAGCAGTAATCAGTAAAAGAGATTAAATACATTTTGCAGCTAATAAAAAATTTGAATAGATGTGCAAAGGAGAAGATTCTTATGCTGGAAAATATTCATGTATTTGAAAGTTAAGACAAAGAGGAAGCCTTATCATAGGTAAAAAAAAAGCAGCAAGCAAACAGAGAAAAAGAGGAGACTGATTTTCTTAAGGAACTGTAAAAGACAACTGTGAAAGAAATGACAACCATAAAAATTTAACATAAAAGATTTTTCTACACGATCAAACAGTCATTGTTATAAAATAGTTGAAACACACATTGACCTCTTATTATGATTACATAGAAAAAAGACATGTTCGTTTGATAGATAGATTCTATTGTTGGTCTCCTTAATTCTAATAAATGTGAGATTATGGTACTAAACTTGTGCTGTATCAATGAAACTCTTTTGTATAAGTCTTGAATAATTATTGTGTATCTTTTTTCTAGGTACAAACAGTCATTACTTTGGTTTCATTTAATAAGATGCTGTCACTATATTATATTAGCTAAGTCCTTCTGAAAGCATAACTAAATTTGAAGAAATCAAGCTTATAATGGATATTAAAATGGTTAACGCTCAATGGATTAAGTTGAAATTTATATTGACGCAATATACGTGGTGAATTTATAGGACAGAAACAAAAAACAAAACAAAAAAAGAAGTAGAGCCTACTAGAATTGGCCACCAATGAGCTCACAAACAAAAGATAATAGTACACAACAATGAACACATAAATAGATATGTACATCAATAATATGAGAGAGAAAGGGACACACAGAGAGACAGAGACACAAAATAAATCGAATGAACGTGGACATGAACAAATGATTTCAAACGAACAATATCATAAATGTTTTTCTACCTATCTGTTTCTTTACACATTGAATAAATAAATTACGAAATGTTCTAAATTCACAGCTGTTGTCAAAGGGATCAGATAGATGTAAATGCACATGGTCTACTTCAAATCTAAACAAGATGGTCATTAATGTCAAAACTGAACAACAACACTTTTCCTACAATTCTAGGAGATTTCACAACATTTTTGCTGACACCATTTTTAATTACAATATTTAGGCAATGGTTCAGGTATTTATAAAAGTTTTAATAACAAAACTCACCACCCCAAAAACACTATATATATATATATAATATTATTTTGCATGCATGGATTGATATGAATAATAGAGAAGATAGATGGCTCACGATAACCATGCATCATTTTTTAGGCCAAAGCAACTCTTTCTTTTCTAACACAAATTCATATTATGAATTCTCATAAGGATAAAATTACAAACAAAAGGACTGATAGGAGCATTCCTATATCAAGGCATAGGGCATAGCCAGATATTCAAGAAACAAACACTATGAATATCAATTCAAATCCAACCCAACTAACAGTCAAACTAACTGAAAAGTTCTCTTTCCTCCTCATAGGTACGTACATGTATTTATCTTTTGTTGCATAGCTGCCAACCTTTTCAAAATGACAAACAGACTCTGACTGCGAAAACAAATTCTAACTCGCACGACGGCCCATAATATTCCAAAAACAGAGAAATTTAATCTGAATTAACCTCCTTTAAGGAAGTTGTTTTTTTTAAGTCTGCCGACCGCTGGCCTTTCTGGCGAAGTCAGGTGGTAGTTTTACGAACTCAGAGTGGCCTCTCCAGATTTTCATTCCAATCTCTCTGAGGTCTCTGTCATTCACTAAGCAGGGATTCATTAAAAAAAATAATTAACCCGTATATATATACTCTTCAAGCTAAATACTTACTTACGGACTGAAAGCACACAAAAATGTACTAAACACGTTTTTTACGTACTGGTTGACAACTATGTTGTTATTATTGCTTATTGAGTCATCAAAGCACATAAAAAAGCTAATAAAATCCCAAACATTACCTTCAAAATGTAACAAAATCTTTTTTAAACCAGTGGAAACCTCTTTTTAAACGAAAAAGCAAACCTTACCATCATAAAACAAAAGCAAACATTACCATATAACTCAGATACAATGAAAATAAAACTTACACTCATAGTCTGAAATAATACAATGAAATCATTAGTGGTGCACTAGGAAGCTTTGGCTGCAATTCAATTTAGTTTCTTCGTGTGATATAATGGAGTACAGATAAAAGCAACTTCATATCTGAACATATTAATGTAAAATTTCTTGCAAAAGCAAGTATATTCTTTACTGTATCTATATATTAATATTGACTTAATGAGTTCCACGGATAAAAGAAGTGTATGCTTTTAAAAAAGGGAAAGATATCGGAAAATGTCCATTAAAAGCTTTTCAGAAAAGACGATCACTTCATAGTTGATTTTACATGATTACCGGGGACATAATGCAATAGGGTGTTACAATCAAGAATTGTCCAACACACCGACAAACAAAAAGTATCATGCAATACTCTATAGTATGGCATAAGACAAAAGTAAAGTATGAACGTTCTTTTGATGGTGACAGAGGATCAGTTAAACTTAGTTTCATAGATGACATTCTACTTAAAATATTTATTCATGGAAAATACCCTAGTATAAGCACGAATTTCATTTAAGTATTTGAACAGCATTGGAAATTACACTTGGCTGGTAACTCAAGTCATGAAAAATAATGTTTGATGCAAGAGCTGACCAAAAGTGGAAATCATTTAACAATTTTATGTAGATCTGCTGAACATTTATCTGCATTTTAATGACCTTGTGAATATACAAACATTTTTGCAACATTCACTTGACTTATTAAGCTCTCAATAATTTACTTGAAAGAAAAAAGGGCACAAACATTTGAAATACATCGAATAGGAGGTGGAATACAGATAGATTCCCAAATTAAAAACTGACTTTACCTTCCATGAAAGCCGCTGCAAATTACATAATGGACAGAATCAAAAGATAAATTTGCTTCAGAAAGCAAATGCAATGTAGAGGAAAAGCAAAACCAAGAATGCTTTGCGCAAAAATTCAAAGGGCTTTGCAAAATTGTTTGATAATTCATATCTACTAATAAAATATACCTCAAGGATCTAATACGAGGTATGATGGATGAGTTCTGGGACTGGTGTCACAAAAGATATATGTCACATCCAATCTACAACTTTTCCCCTTCGAAGTAATCCCCCTGGAGTCTAATGCACTTTCCCAGCATTCTCTGCAATGCCCTGATGACCCCTGGAGCTTGGGAAAGAGGAGAAAATTGCATCGCCTCCTGTAAGTTCTTGCCATAGGGCCAGAATTTGCTTTGTTCAGTATGCGAGAGTCGTGGTAGGAAAACTCATAGATTTTACACAGAGACAACGCACCTGCTCACAATGCTCCAAGCATCCGAGAGCATGGAGACATGGCAGAGAAGGCTGGGAAAGTGCGTTAGACTCGGGGGGGGAGGGGTGATTCACTTCAAACGGGTTTTGTATTATTGAAATTTACCCCATCCACTGTATGCTATGATTTTAGGGTGAATAAAGAGGAAATAGCAAGAAGAGACATAAGTGAAAGATTGAAGGGAAAACAGTAAGACCCTTGAATGGGACTTTTCTGACTCACCTTATATATTTCAAAAAATGAAAATTATGTTGGCAAAATTATGGAGAACTGGATAAAGAAAGATGGTAGATGAAAACCATATAGGGACAACTGCAGCATGAGGGAAAAATAGAGATATACTGTATGAGTAAGTGATTGAGAGAGAGAGAGAGAGAGAGAGAGAGAGAGAGAGAGAGAGAGAGAGAGAGAGAGAGAGAGAGAGAGAGAGAGAGAGAGAGAGAGAGAGAGAGAGAGAGAGACACAGAGAGAGAGAGAGAGAGAGACAGAGAGAGAGAGAGAGAGAGAGGAGACAGAGGGGGGGAGGGAGATGAGACGGACAGACAAAGAGGTATTGTGAGAGAGAGACAAATAGACAGAGGCAGTAACAGAGAGGGGGAAAAAGGGGATACATTTACAATTAGCAGTTACATACTTCATTTAAGCCAAGCAGTTACATAATTAACACAATTGATCCTTACCGCCAATGCACCTGGCAACTGTTGGAGTACAGTTGTGCTCATAGTGGCTACATAACCAAAAATAAATCTACTGAATGTAATAAATGAATAGAAATCAACACATCTCATCCCACTGCTGATTATAATACACTCTTCAGCACATGACCAAGAAACTTAAGATAAGGAGAAAAATATTCTTAAACACATTACACAGTTTACAGACAGAAAGAAGTATGACATGGCAATTTATTGATGTAGGGTGTATTTGGTATTGCTACCCATCCTCAGTAAGTAAATTTCCAAAAAGAAATAAAAAATAAGATAAGGCATCAACATAAAATCACTGGTGTCTACCAATGGATCTCAAAATAGCACTAATCTAAAGGATTTGAATTCTGTTAAAAAACAAACTGAAGAAGAGAGAAGCAAAAACTCTGCCTTGCACTTCTTTGTCTTTATCTTATATGCATGAAATCAGGGTCCTTTCTGGGTTGCAAAACAAATATAACGAAAACAACGGTTGTAAAAACCTTACTAATTTGGAAAAACTGTGCTTTATGAAGAGAACTTTATAATTTGAAGGGGAAAAAAAGACAAGACAGGAGAGTGTGACTTTTGATCAAAATTTTACAGCAAAAACCAATCCTATTTCTCATCCCATGTAAAAATAAACTCATAGATAAATACAATGTTGAAAAATAAGAGGAAGGGGAGCTATATTATATAGGGCACTACTGTTCCCTTCTATGAAAGGTGACAATTTTTTCCACCACAAAAATAAAAATATATTATTCAAATTGACTCCAAAAAAAACACCCCCAGCAAAAACTGAAAGCAAGTCAATTATTCTCATATCTATTCTTCCCTTTTCTCTACCTGACAAACTGTAACTCAATGCTTGCATGTCTGGAAAACATGAATGTATACATTGATGAGAGCTCTTTTAAAAATAGCATTGCCAGCAACATGCCATGGAAAGAACAAACGATATATAAAATAGTAAGAGATGTGTCTCATGTCTTGTCAACCATGACCAAAAGCAATAAGCCACATACATATATTTGTAAATTAGCCCATAGATGATTCATGCTGTTCTTGTTCGAACATAACGTATAAATTAAAAATGCAAAAATCTGCCTCCCACACCCTTTACATGTGAATTAATGTAATGTCAAGAGAGGAAAAGACTTCATTGCAACATCAAAGTTATCCAAGAATGATTAGTAAACAACAATACTGTCAAGACATGTTATGACAAGACCAATAATTCCTTTTTTGAATGCATTCTACTTACATGATTCAGGTGACATCTTCTGACCATAAGTGTAAGAACCCTCTGGTCTGAAAAAAAAATTGTGATGAGTATAATAAAACCTTGGCTTAATTACAATATTAAACATGTCTAGTGACCAATTTACATGTTTCTATTATTCCTTTAATTTCAGAATAATTTTTTTTTGATAAGATAAAAACTTAATTTTCTTTCTTATTTTTACCTGTTCTTTTTTAAGTATCAGAATAAAGAAAAATATATAAATGCTGTCACTTCTGGAAATGCAAGGGTTTAAAGCCTTGTGATAAGAAAACTTTTTCAAGTAAGTAGACAGCAATGTGAAATAAGTTCTTAAATGCATTGTGAGTGATCAAACTCTAGGTAATACAACACATAGGACATTTCACTAATGAAGAGTGAAAATATTCCAAATAATAAATTTTAAAAATTTCTTGACACAATATCACGTTAAGTTTAAAAAATTTTACAATTCATTTGATTTTCTGTTGTAAATTATCATATTTTACATACGTCTGACATACTATAACAATAATTTGATTTTCCTATCTTAATATTAAGTTACTGTATTAACATACTTGAAACAATTCTCTTCATAAATTGATCTCCAGATTCTCTGTGGGGACGGTCCTTTATAACCTGTATACCTCTCAAGGTTGCGTAATAGATCAACATACTCAAGTCCTTCAGAATGTTCATCTGAAATGAACACATTTATTTTTTCCAATGAAAAGTTACACAAAATCCATGTTCTAGGTTCTTAAAAAATAAATTACTTTAGAATTTTATCAAATATAACTACAAAACACTCTATAAACAGATCTGAGAAGTTTTAAAAATAAAACTGTCACTTGCAGGCCACTGTGTCCATTGCGATATTTGCTTATGTGCTTTTCTTTCATTCTACAGTGTCTCACAAAAATTATCATAACTTTCACAATTGCTTCGCCAACAGTTGAAAATTTTTCTTTAGTTTTTTCAGCAAATCTACCCCTAGTCCAGGTAGGTGGATCGACACCTAGTCCCACCGGAGAGACGATAAAAAGGAGGTCCTGTGTGCATAATACAACACTCTGGGCAAAATGTAAAATCCTACCAAAACCCTGAGTTGTGGATGTGGATAAATCAATCAAAAATACCTTCTATATCACAAAACAATGACAGAGATTCATCGTGCTTGCTCCAACTCTGAAATTCCTCTTGTTTTTCTTCACTGTTGCCGGAAAAGAAGAACAAATGGGAGAAAAAGTATTGACAATCAAAGAATAAAAATGGTATTGATTTTAAAATATAAAAGTTTATAATCGATTTTGAAATGCTTTACAGAAAACACGAGTGAAGATTAATGAAACAATTTAATGAATAAGACACGTGTATCACAAAGACAGGCAGGGTACAAATCATTAGATTTATGGTGATATGTTTAATGACTTATTTGTTCTCCTTCAATTACATAACCTTTAAGAGAAGTATGTAGAATGACTATCAATGGTACCAAACTAATAAGATAAAGTTTCAAAAATCTATAAAACACATGCCAAACAAGACTTATGTGACAAGAAACCTACCTGATTGTAGTATCTAAGGCACTCAGTTCCCTTTCTTCTGCACAGCTTTCATTATGGTCAACTACATGATCCTCTTGAGAAGGCTGTAAGTACTGAAATAAAAAGCATTACTGAATAGACATGGCAGCTTCTGATTGAGAAATGAATTTGAAGGGGGGCCAAATTAGTTTGAAATTCAATTTACAGCTTTATTATTTTGAAATTAAAGTTATTCCATATGAAAAGCACATGGCTGAGGTAACAAAAATATCCAACTTTAACATGTCCTAGTACAATGAACAGAGGCCACCCTGGGCCTGAAGCATGGTGCTTGTCTCACAAGCCAGAGGTCACAAGAAAGAAGATTCTATACTCTTTGTTTTAGTTTAAAGGATCATCACTCACCTTTTCTTTTTCATGCTGCTCATCTACTTTCTCTGTTTGTATTGGCACTTCTCCCTGTGTCAAAGGAAAACAAATTAAGATATATGGTAGAGTCTCTTATACATTCATAAAATTGATCCGGTATTTTTCTTAAAAACAAGAAAACTATTAGACTACATCAAAAGCAAGTCCATGTGATTTCTTCTCATTACATTGTGATGTGGGATCTTCAACTTATAGAGTAACAGATAAAGTCTTCAGAGAAATTTAGTCTATTAAAGATTAATTAAGCAAGATTTTATGCAATTTCATATTTCTTTTGTACATATTTGTTTAATTCTGATGTTTCCTTTAGTACTTCAATGGGCTGTGTCTAACATATTTTTTTTTTCTTTTTCAATTTGTTTGAAAATGTTTATTTAGAGAGTGAATACATGAATCTTTAATAATTGTTTATGGAAAAAAGCAAAACTTCTAATCAATGAAAGTCATGCTCTTAGAAGAGGTTGCATGCCTCATGATAGAAAACTCATCGACCATTGTCAACATATGGCAAAGTAAAGCTTCCCCAAATCATAAACAGAAGGTTTAATAATTTAACCCCTGTCCTGAAACAAGGTTTCTTATAATAGATGAGATTATGTAACAGTATTCCAATGTCACATTAATATGCTCTGAGGCGCGTAAACAAAAGAGACAAGAAATGAAGTCTTTAAAAAATTCCTTCAAGGCTGTTATGGCACATAGAGCCTGGGCATTTCCTGAAACAGAACAGGTGATATCACGATACATCTTGAACCGGACACTTGTACATCACAGGTCTTACTCCCTAGCTGCAGCTGATATAAGTAGGAAAACATATGTTAAGTGTCTTTCCCAAGGAATACAATCTCAGACCTAGCATTGCTGGGATTGAAACTCAGATCCCATGATCCCAAGTCTGATGAATAATAAGGACATGAAATAACATTAAAACCCTGTAGGAACAAATACAAAGAAAGAGAGACAAAAAATATATCTTTGGACATCAGTAGAATCAAACCTACGACCTCTACATCGGCAACCATTGCCTCGCCATGAAAAGAGAGTGCACCACCAACCAAGCCAACAACACATCTTTTCCTTGTTTGTCCATCCAAAGTCTGGTAGCACTTGGCTACCAACACCATACATGAATAGTGAATAGAGCATATAATTAAAATCAAAACTTTTACAAAATAAGCATCAATGTTTCTAGATGTTTCACAATTTTGTGTTAATTACTTACACTTTTACAAACATTAACATGGCAGTCTTTTAGGGCGCATCGGCTGTCATCTGACCAAAAGGGGCAGTCTTTTTTTAGATTTACCTATATCAGTATTGTTTTCAAAATAAGACAAAAAAGAAAGAAAAAAGGAAGAGTTAGTTTTCTAATTTATTTAAGATGGTAAAACAAAATCAATGTTTGATGACAAATTAAAAGAATATATCATCTACTCAAGGAAGAAAGGATTACAGTTCTAGTTCTAACTCAATATATAGGGTGTTCAAATAGTTGTGCACATCCTGAAAACCATCTTCATACCCAGACACAATCTTTTTTCTTTACTTTTAAATTGAACAATGGCTGAAAAATTACAGTTGGTTTTTATGTATGGAAGGCCAGGTGCATTACAGTACTGTTAGTCGATTAATGAACTGTTTCCAAGAAAATATCGTCCCTGAAACACTCAAGCATGTAAAAGACAGCTTTCTTGAGAGAATAGATGCTTGTTTTACTGCGGACGGAGCTCAATTCAAGCTTTTATAAGCTGTTTTGATGAAAACCAGGATGGTGCGAGGCTTTTAGCACATCCTGTATATATACATCCATATAAAAATGAAAACTACTGTTCAGTATTTGAAATCACCATTTCAAAATACATTTGTAAGTATGAAAGTTGGTGAATAATAAAGAATACATTCATAATTCTTTACTCTAGTTTTCTTATAAATGAGAGTAAATTAAAGACATTTAATTTAATACCTATCATACTCAATCCCCAAAAGATGATGACCTCAATTGTTTCTCAATAACACAAAATACAAGCTTATGAAGCATTTGTATATATATATATACAACAGACAGTTTGAGGAAAAGGGAGGGATAAATTAATGGTGACAGTGATTTAGAGAGGTGAAAAAAACTATGGAGAAAGAGGGAAAGAGGAATGCAAGGATAAGATGGGGATGGTGAAAAGACACAGAGAGAGAAAAAAAGAGATAGAGAGAAAAGACAGACAGACATAAATGATGGAGAGAATAGATAGACAGATGCAGAGAGACAGCTTACGAGTAAACAAGAGAGAGATAGAAAGAAAGACGAAGAGAGTGAGAATGTTTAAAGGGAAGAATACTACATTTTAGTGAGAAATTTACATCGTAAACAGAATCTTAAGTTATTTTCAGTATTGTTTCTCTCTTGTGATTTGATTCTGATGCTATTCATTACAATTTATTTAATTAATACAGAGAAATGACACATGCAATTCCAGAATGAGACTCACCTTGAAGTATCTGAAGTAATTTCTTTGAAGCAAACTTTTCAATCGTGGGTACACTTTATTGTTATTCAGGAGTCCAGCGTTTCAACCTTACATGAGCAATCATCTACTTCACCTCTCAGCTAACAATGGAAAAAGAAGTGAAAAAAAATAAATTTGGTTCAATTGTTCTCTACATTTCGTTTTGAACCAGATATTGTTTTTTTCAAAAGTTACATAAACCTAATAGGCAGGTAAAAAAATATGGTCTGCCATGATCAGTTTAATTTGTAAAAAACATGTTTGTATAAAGTGGAACTCATTACTAGTATTATCTAATATTTGAAAAAATCAAGACAACTAGTCAAAACTAGTGAGGCATCCAATCAGCACCATGATTGTGCATGTAAAAAGGGATTCTAGCTGGTGTTCCCTAAATACTGGCTTGTGATTGGTCAGACTGACAAAGATGTATGTGCTCTCGTCTCAGGCAATTAAGAGATCAAACACACTAACAGGTTTACTTCAATTGTTCATGAAGATTTTGTGGGCTGATTTGCGTTGCACAAAATATATTATTTCACAACTGCCCGACATTCAAGGACTTTGTTTCGCTCTTCAGTGAAGATTTTATCATTTAAACATTCAAATAGATCCCTAGATCAGGAATTTTGAAAGAGAACAAATGAAGATACAAGAAACGGGTAACAAATCCTTGGGAAAATATGTATCAAATATATTTTCCTACATGAAAGCCATAACTTTCAAACATATTTGATGAATCAAAAAGATTAGTTTCAATGTTTAATATGTGCAATAGGCATGATAGAAGAAGCACAGAGCGGTCTTACATCATAGCTGTAATGTCAAAACAGTTGATCACTTCTGTTTGATGAGTGTTCAAAATTCCCTTTATTTCAATAAAAGTTCTCATTTAATAAAAAATAATTGTTTCTTGTTTCTTGAAATAACTATAATATGAATCTGCTGTAATCGTATCTTGTCTTCTAGAGGGTGGCCGTACTGCTGTTAAATAAAGCAGCATTGATGTAAGATTGGCTGTGTTATTAAAATAAGGGAAACTTGGGACATTCCACTGCATCAACGAATCAAAACGTACAATTTATAATATAAAAGTGTCAAATTTATTACAAAATGAACTGTTCTTAGATATAATATATATGGCCGCGTTAATATACACCGTAATTTTTGTACCGTGGTCGACAGTTAATATACACCGTAATTTTCGGTGTACCGTGGTCGACAGTTAATATACACCGTAATTTACGGTGTGCATTGGGATGACAATTAATGTACACCGTAATTTTCGGTGTACATTGGGTGACACTAGTGACAGTTAATGTACACCGTAATTTTCGATGTACATTGGGTGACAGTTAATGTACACCGTAATTTTCGGTGTACATTGGGTGACAGTTAATAATAATGTACACCGTAATTTTCGGTGTCCCTTGGCCGACTGTTGATGTACACGGCAATTTACAGTGTTCCTTGGCAGACAGAAATTTTCCAAAAAGGAGGAACTATGGGCAACGGAATAGATGTCTTCGGAAGAAAGGTCCATAAACATAGTAAACACCAGTCAATTATGCTACCACTACCACAATAATTCAGATTCAGCAGTGTCTGATGGAGAAAACAAGTGCAAAGACCGTCTTTTTTTTGTACGTTTTTTCTTGTAAGAAGTCTGCCATCACTATCCCTATTCCAAATTTCAATCTATTGGGTAGAATATACTGAATTCCAGTTGATCTACATTGGCTTTCAGTAGGTCTACACCAACTGGAATTTCCTAATATAATATATTTTGTACACTACCTCCCAAAGTCACTCAATACTTAAGGAAAATAAATTCAACCACCTAACCACCACCTTTGATTCAACTAATTTTCTGCGATGTAGGTCTATTGAGCGTATGTCTGTATGTATTGCATGTCATGTGTATTGTATGTATACGGGCGTATCGTTTTGTATGTGTGCCTGTGTGTTGTATATTGTATGTATGCGTGTGTATTGTTTTGTATGTGTGCGTGTGTATTGTATATTGTATGTATACGGGCATATTATTGTTATGTACGTGTGCGTGTGTATTGTATATTGTATGTATACGGGCATATTATTGTTATGTATGTGTGCGTGTGTATTGTATGTGTGCGTGTGTATTGTATATTGTATGTATACGGGCATATTATTGTTATGTACGTGTGCGTGTGTATTGTATGTATACGGGCATATTATTGTTATGTATGTGTGCGTGTGTATTGTATGTGTGCGTGTGTATTGTATAGATACGGGCACATTGTTATGTATGTGTGCGTGTGTATTGTATGTGTGCGTGTGTATTCTATGTATACGGGCATATTGTTATGTATGTGTGCGTGTGTATTGTTTTGTATTTGTGCGCTGAAATTCCTCGTAAGAGTTGAACTCTGTCGCCAGTGTCGCGTCCATGGTCTAACCAGTCAGGAATATCGACAGACACTGACAGAAAGTAGAAAGTAATTCGAAATTGGCTATTGGTGTCTACTGCGCATGCGCAATTACGGTGTATATTAACTGTTGACCGCGGTACACCATTTTTTACAGTGTATATTAACACGGCGATATATATATATATATATATATGTTCTAAGGTCATAGTATGAGTGGATGTATGGTTATCTCTCTCTCTCCATCTTGAAAAAGATATAGATCTCTAGATCTATACAAATTTGAGAAAGACAGAAAGAGAGGATTTTGTTTCATCAACATGTACCCTGTCCACCATATGTCGTGACTTCAGAGTGAAAGTGAAAGGAAAGTTCAAGTAAGATCTATCAAATAATCAGGAGTGACCAACAAGTGGAACCGCCCACAAGAGAGAGAGAGGGAAAGAGAGAGAGAGAGGGAAAGAGAGAGAGAGAGAGAGAGAGAGAGAGAGAGAGAGAGAGAGAGAGAGAGAGGGGGAGAAAAGGAAGGAGGGAGGGAGGGAAGGAGGGAGCCTGAAGAAGAGAACACAAGACCGATACAAAATAAAAGGGGAAAGAGAGAGATGTCTGCCTTCAAGTTCAAGAGTGTTAAAATTAATGCAAATCGTCAAATAAATAGATAAAGCTGTATGGTTTATATGTACAATCAAGAGAATCTAGATCTAGCTTCTAGATCTTAAGGACACACCGTACGCCTAGGTGTATCAATGTAGATTTAGATATATGTATGTTTCTTCTACTATCGATAATATATCTCACCTTACAAAAACACCGGTCCGCAACATGACCACTCCAATTCTGCACACAAATTACACCAATGACTGATGAAATCAATAGGATTAATATACGTCCATCGACGTACATTATTGTTTATGAAATTGAAAGACAGGAAGGATACGGTTAGGTACAATCAGTGATCGGTATTGCTTCAGGTAATGAGAAAGCAAAAGTAGCTACTTGCGCACATCATGGATTTGTTGATATTTTGACCATACCACTCACATAATAAAATATATCTCTCCGCAATGAAAACTGTCTAATTTTCATATTTCGTAACAATTGACCGGGCCTTAAATTGTAGAAAGAACGGCCCTATTTTATGGGTAATAATGAGAGTTTTTGTACACCTCATTTTCTATCGATGTTAGTCTTTAAGTCTTTATTGCTATTTACATTGTTTGGCCCATGTATTGATACGCTTTGTAAGAGTACGTGGCGGTTAGAGGACTGCTGAGAACTGAGAAAACTCAATCTCTACACGGAAATCAACAAGTCCGTTTTGGGGTTGGGGTGTTGTTTTAATTTAGGCGGCGGAAGAGGGGGGGGTGTTGTGCTGTTGGTTTGGATGGACGAGGGGCGGGGGGGGGGAGTTTGTTTTTGTTTTTTCACGGGAAACGCAGTAGGCTCTACGAGGCTAGTACGTAGGTATAAAGGTATTTAGTATATATATGGCTAAATATGACAATAAGTGACAACTCCACTAATAAAACAGAACAAACACGTGACGTTTCAGGTATAACCCTTCGTCAGACAACAAACGCATTGTGTGATGCCGGAGGTATTACTTAGATCTAGATTCTAAATATTTCTCGTTTGTTGTCTGACGAAGGGTTATACCCGAAACGTCACGTGTTTGTTCTGTCTTTATTAGTGGAGTTGTCATATTGTCATATTTCGCCTTTGACTTCACTCCACTGTGGCTCCTTCGTATTATATATATGGCTAGTATTTCATGCATCTTCTTTTTTAGCGTCAACAACAAGTATCGGTAGATCTTTTAAATGCTGGTTAGCTTCCCTGCATGCTAACAGTCACGATTGCAAATATTCTCGCCCCTTTTGATCAATCGAATAAATGGGTAGATCTATGCTTAATCAAAATCAAAGCAACAATTTTCCACTAATGGTTTCTCTTGCCTCCAGCCTCCTCACTCTCTACTTCCACCGTGTCAATTATAAGTGAATTATAGTTGATGGTCAGGCGTTTCATTATCAAATCTTATACTTATAATGTATACATCATTCATCTTTGTTCAGCTAGATGTAATACATGTATGATACAAGTACTCGGAGATTATTGTTAAAGCCTACCACCAACATTTAGATTTTAGTATTGATGATGCAGGAAAAACGATTGAATGTCGTTAAGATATGTTTAATATTAATAATAATAATAACAATAATAATAATAATAATAATAATAATAATAATAATAATAATGATAATGATAATAATAATAATAATAATAATAATAATAATAATAATAATAATAATAATAATAATAATAATAATAATAATAATAATAAGCACCATATTGCTTGTCTACTCGTAAGTTTCTTCCGTATTCAGTGTCGTATTTCATTCAATTATTGTTATCCTCCCCACTCCACGCCCACTTCTTTCTGAAAGTGACAATCAACCTTTAATTCGTACTCAGTGATTCAACCTGTATTTATATCTACCATCAGCTTCTTCAACATTATTTGCATTTACACCCCCTCTCTCTCTCTCTCTTTCTCTCTCTCTCTCTCTCTCTCTCTCTCTCTCTCTCTCTCTCTCTCTCTCTCTCTCTCTCTCTCTCTCTCTCTCTCTCTCTCTCTCTCTCTCTCTCTCTCTCTCTCTCTCTCTCTCTCTTCGTCAAGTCAAAGACAGTCATTTAAAAAAAGTATTACCGTAGAAAACGTTGAATTCCCCCCCCCCTTTGTGAGCATTATAAAAGCTAACCATCCATCAGTATCATGGAGACGCGTGATATAATTCCATGGCTGATCCGCCTCTTGTCATTACTGGGTACATGTAGGGCAGCAACGAAGCTATTTTACTTATGCCCTTGTTAAGCCTTTTTCTGGATGGTGTTCCACGTCTATTTCTAGGTCTTCATATTATGTCCATCTACGGTTCTGTGCCATTCGGATTTTGGTTTTTCTTGCTTTCTTCTGCCTTCTTGTGTTAAATTCAAGGCTATTCTTGTCATACTGTTCCCTTCTGTAGTACATGTATATTATGTGTCGTATCCACCTCCATCGTCTTTTCATAAGAGTAGTTTATATTCTTTCTTGGTTAGGCCTACATCGCTTTGGAATACATGTACTCCATTAGTTATGGCCAGAAAATTATGAGGATCATGAGCAAAATTTGATTATGAAAGACAGATACATGTAGTTTACTTCGATCCTTGTCTGTCATTCTCCATATTACTGACCTGCGATCCTTGATGAGTCGAGAAGGAAGATGATCGGGAAGGGCATTGACAAAAATAGAACGCTTATACGATTGTTTAATTTTAAAAATATTATTCACATAAAATTATTATGAATAAGGCTATACAACAATGTTATGTCTCATTGATCCCTGACACCATCATTCAAACCGTTATGCCACCTTTTGTGTTTGCCGGAATCTCCAAATTATAAATGAGTAACAGCTAGGCCTGGAGAATAGCGCAAACGCGTCCAAGTACATGTACTAGCTTTTGTGTAGAATATGACTTTAATGTGGATACGTTGATGTGGTACTGGTCGACAGAATGATTGTATCCATATCCTTTGATATCATTACTGTTATTATTATTATCATGATCATTATTATCTTTAGCATTATCTTAATCATAATCATTATCATTATCATTGTCATGTCATCGTTATCGTTATAATTATCGTTATCATTATCATTATCATTATCATTATTGTTGTTATCGTTATTATTGTCATTATTATTATTGTTGTCATTACTATTATTATTATTATTCTCATTCTCATTATCGTTATCATTATCATTATCATTATTATCATTATCATTTAGTAGTAGTAGTAGTAGTAGTAGTAGTAGTAGTAGTAGTAGTAGTAGTAGTAGTAGTAGTAGTAGTAGTAGTAGTAATAGTAGTAGTAGTAGTAGTAGTAGTAGTAGTAGTAGTAGTAGTAATAGTAGTAGTAGTAGTAGTAGTATATATAATATACGTGTATTATACGAAGTGTCAGACCAGCAGTGTAAAATACCGCAACAAGAAAAGCAAAAGTAAATATTCCACAGTGATAGAACTACATAAGAATAGTAATCAGAAAAACTAAAGAAATGTGTTAATTTAGTTAGCAAATGAGCATTTCTTCGGTTAGAGAAATCTTAGATTTTAGAGGTCGAATCGGTCGCTCTTTATGTCTGGTCCCCAAAAGATCTCATTTGGTTCAACATCAGGCGATCAGCCAGCCAGCCAAGGGCCAGAGCGCAGTGCATGTTTTGGGTTGCGACGTAGCTGACAACAGCGTGGCCCATACGGTCCAAGACGAACATTGCATTGGCTTTGCATTGGTGCAATGCTAGCGGGAACCGTTCACCCCTTTCGATTATTTTTCATACTCACTCACTGCTCACGTGCCAGGAGGGTATGGGTTTTAGCCGAGGCGAGCTTACTAACATAGTAAGCTCACCTCGGTTTCAGCAAAGGTCTTTTGAGTCCACTCTTTGATGTCAGTCCATTTCTTCCTCTGCCTGCTCCTTTTTCTGCTTCCTTGGACCGTTCCCCGCAGAAGCGTCTTAGAAAGGTCATCTGTTTTTGTTACATGACAATTCCATTTCATCTTCCTCTTCTTGATGATAGTTAGGAGGTCTTCGTAATGATATGTCGCTTGTATTATAATGGTCCTGGTTACTTCTTTGTTGGGGACGAAGTCCAAGAATGGGGTGCCTATGAGTCTTCTGTAACATCTCATCTCCACTGCTTGGATCCTTCTCTCCAAGTTGGCTGTTAATGTCCAGGACTCACATGCTACACATCGTTGTATAGACAAATCGACGATAGACCGATATCGCACTTTCAGCCGGTGTCAACTCGAGCAGGAATTCTTTTGACACTGAGGCTCATCGATTGACGTCGCCTCAAACGAAACAATTTACTATTATCGTCTTTCTCGTTTGTTGTCTAACGAAGGGTTATACCCGAAACATCACGTGTTCGTTTTGTCTTTATTGATGGAGTTGTCATTTATTGTCGTTTTTCAAAATTATCGTACATGCACATGTCACAATACGGAAACAAGCAAGAAGACAAGCCTTCTGGCACTGACCTGCGAGTGAATGCATGCCTTGTGGCTGTTCCCTAAAATACAAATCGCAATATGTTTTAGCCCTTTTGTGGGTTGTCGATGATTATGATGTTAGAATATATCTATAGGCCTATTACAAGTACACATTTGGAAATGTCAGTGCGAATGCAACTTTTGAGGTGTAGAAAGTTATGGGACGTCGCCGTTGATCTAGTTCATCAACAGTCTTCCTGTTTCATGAAAGATAAGACAATCAACTTACTGTCGACGTGAACTTTCACGGTTTACAACGCTGAGAAAAATCAGTCGGCAAGCTTTCCCTCCAGCTATCACTCCGTCATTCATAGTGCTGTGCATTGTAAGTCGGAGTGACAGAAAGCATCGGAAATCAGTAGATGTGCCTGTCAAGATTTAAAATCAAAATGATAAAAACTGGAAGTCTGCTTGGTTGACATTCTGCTAGTATTTTAGAAATCAGCCCCCGGGGGGGGGGGGAGATCACAACAGGGGCGTGAAAATCCAGCATGTAGATAAATACTCGTATTTATGATTATTTTTTTTTTAACTGCCCATACACTGGAAAGTAGAATGGGAACTGATACATGAATTAATAAACTTTTAAAACCCAGGAAATTGAACCTACCAGCAATCATAGGGCCATGATAACCTCCAATACCACCATCATGTTGCACACAGTGCACATTACTGTTTGTTGGGTTTTGCTGTTGATATTTGTTTTGTTTTTGTTGGGTTTTGGTTGTTGTTGTTTTGTTTTTGTTTTTTGTTGTTGTGGGGGGGGCTGTATTGTTTTGGTTTGGTTCTTGTTTTGTCTTTTTCTTTCTTTCTTTTTAATTCTCTCTCTCTCTCTCTCTCTCTCTCTCTCTCTCTCTCTCTCTCTCTCTCTCTCTCTCTCTCTCTCTCTCTCTCTCTCTCTCTCTCTCTCTCTCTCTCTCTCTCTCTCTCTCTCTCTCTCTCTCTCTCTCTCTCTCTCTCTCTCTCTCTCTCTCTCTCTCTCTCTCTCTCTCTCGTTTTAATTTGTCTGATCCCTAATTTAGTGTTCCCCTGTGACCCATGGGTCATCTTTCTGGTCAATTTTGTCAAAATGATTTTGGTAGTTGTAACCCAATGCTGAGAACGAACAAAAACAACAAACAAAAAAAGCAACTTAAGAAAGATAACAAAGAAAATGGTTGGAAATACATGTACTGGTGTAACATCGTTGTCGTGTTCATTATCATTCATTTTTTTTTTGTTTGTTAATTGATAGGCGTCTATAAAAGACACAGCTAATCGTTAATGGCTCGTGTCGAATATCAATTGTTTTGAAAAGGAGACAAGAAAGTTCCCAAGGCTTTATCAAAAATACACCCACGTCCTACCAGCAGATGGTTATTATACCCGCAGTTATTCAATCTCAACATCAACCCACACACACGTCACACACAAGCACACTAATTTCCCCTCGCCCTCCTCCCAACACTTTTGCTCCGTCACGTTTGTAATCACCAAGTCCACAACAGTAAAAGAAATGTGCTAAACACAACTTTGGGAATGTTTGTGTCTTTAGAGTATAATGTTAATACATGGACTGTAGCTTCTCAACGAGACAGCCAATAACCATAATAATGTAACACAACAAACTTCAGTTTTAGATTTTGATATAAATACGTTTTGTTATATTATAATTCCAGGAACAATGAAAGTAACGCAATAGGTACAATTTTTGTTTAAGTGCATCTTTCAACTGTCAACATTCCTGTAAAAAAAAAAAGAAACAAGGACAAGTCATAAATCTATCACAAAAGAGAAAGAGAAAGAGAAAGAGAGAAAAGAAAGAGAAAGAGAAAGAGAAAGAGAAAGAGAAAGAGAAGAGAGAGAGAGAGAGAGAGAGAGAGAGAGAGAGAGAGAGAGAGAGAGAGAGAGAGAGAGAGAGAGAGAGAGAGAGAGAGAGAGAGAGAGAGAGAGCGAGAGAGAGCGAGAGAGCGAGAGAGAGAGAGAGCGAGAGAGAGAGAGAGAGAGAGAGAGAGAGAGAGAGAGAGAGAGAGAGAGAGAGAGAGAGAGAGAGAGAGAGAGAGAGAGAGAGAGAGAGAGAGAGAGAGAGAGAGAGAGAGAGAGAGAGAGAGAGAGAGAGAAAGAGAGAGAGAGATTAAATGCATCTATGATTCTCAGTGCGGGCGTTGTGCAACATGGCAACATTGAAAGAACAACCAAAAAGCTGCAACAATGCTGTTTTGTTGTTTTGGAATATATTATAAAATGCGACGATAGAACAATTAACAACAATTAAGCCTATGCAATTGCACACGTTAAGGCGATGTATTGTACTCACCCTGTCCTGGGACAATGTGCAACATTTTCTGGTAAAATAACATAGTTTTATGGAAGGAACAAAAAGCTTCTTTATCTGGTTTATATGAGCTTACCACTGTTCCAATGTCCAAAGTTCGTTTTCTCCATAGTATGTTTTGTACTTTTCTATGTCCAATGTTTAAAGTTCAAACTAATAAATTGTTCACTGTTTTAAATGTAACATAGCATGGCCGTGGAATGAGGCTACATGACTGTTCTAACTTCTACCACTGCATGTAACAATGTAGGCTATGTACTTTATGTAAGTATGTCACTTGTATTATTTATTTTATCTTACTATATTAGATATTTTATCATTAAAGATATGATATACCGGGTACCTAAAAGAACACATATGCCGCACGTTTCGACATGAACATAAGAATGATACACATATCTTTAAAAAAGATAAAAAGATGATTTGTCATGCGGCTCCAAAAGGCATACTGGTGTTTAAGTTATGACCATTTGAAGTCGGTAGTAATATGAAGGGCCTATGCATTTTATATAAAGAGGGACAAAACGTAAAAGCACAGGTTCCAATTTATACTAGATTTTCAGATAGTCACTCGTACATCACATTGTATTTTGTAACGTATAAAGGCTACGAATTTTTGAATGTTTTCACTGATAGACTTAAACAATCGAGGTTTTGGAAAGGTTTGCAGTTGAGCTAATAATATAATGTGAATGTGTGCTGTCACAATAATGTGTAGAAACGGTATTCAAACACAATGTGTGGCGTCGATGGTCCTGCGGTAAGGCTGCTGGTCATGAAATCGTGAGGTCCTGGATTCGAATCCTGCAATTTTAGGTCCGACATTTTGTTTCTTGGGAAGAAAATTAAAACGCATTTTTATCAGTCGACCCAGCGGCAAATGGGTACTAACACCAGCTGAAGAGTAAACATGTGCAACAGACCAGCGGCTTGTATCGGAAGTGACACTATAGAAACTGGGATACGCTCAACTTTACGAGATGTAACGGGCTTGAAGGAGTTCAATATGCGCAGATTGCAATATTAAGCGGCTGGACCTCGATGTTATGTTCAAGACTTTTGGGACCTGGTTGTTGAAGCGGTACTTATAGCATGTGGGCCTACCGTGAATGAATGCCTTAGAAAGTCACAAAGCGGTAAAACTCCGCTCGCTTTCATTATTGCAAAATCAGAATTGAGGGAGTATTCCTCGCTCAATGAACTCTGGCTCCACTCTAGTTCATTGAGAATAAATTTACAAAATACAAAATGGCTTTTGAGAGGTTGGCCATTGGATTACTTGAAATGAAGATCCATACACGGCACTGTTAAACAAATAAAAACATAATACTAAAAAGAATTACACACCCTCAACCCACACCCCGCTCCCCCAAAAACGAAAGAAAGAATTAGATAATATAAAATTCCTCAGAGAACGCAGACCTTCGCCAAAGCCGCTCATTACCGACATGTATGGCGTCGGAAATGCAACATTTTTTGGTGTGAATCACATGCTAGAAAGATTTTTTTAAAAAGAATCCTTCCTAAAAATTCTGCACAATTTAGTCAACAACTCCTTAGATCATTTCTGACATTTCCTGACATTTCGTCAAAGCCTGTGAGTACGTTCATGGGTAATGTTGCCAAAGAACACACAAACCACTGTGAGTACGTTCATAGGTAATGTTGCCAAAGAACACACAAACCACTGTGAGTACGTTAATGGGTAATGTTGCCAAAGAACACACAAACCACTGTAGGGTAATGTTGCCAAAGAACACACAAACCACTGTGAGTACGTTCATAGGTAATGTTGCCAAAGAACACACAAACCACTGTGAGTACGTTCATGGGTAATGTTGCCAAAGAACACACAAACCACTGTAGGGTAATGTTGCCAAAGAACACACAAACCACTGTGAGTACGTTCATAGGTAATGTTGCCAAAAAACACACAAACCACTGTGAGTACGTTCATGGGTAATGTTGCCAAAGAACACACAAACCACTGTGAGTACGTTCATAGGAAATGTTGCCAAAGAACACACAAACCACTGTGAGTACGTTCATAGGTAATTTTGCCAAAGAACACACAAACCACTGTGAGTACGTTCATGGGTAATGTTGCCAAAGAACACACAAACCACTGTGAGTACGTTCATGGGTAATGTTGCCAAAGAACACACAAACCACTGTGAGTACGTTCATGGGTAATGTTGCCAAAGAACACACAAACCACTGTGAGTACGTTCATGGGTAATGTTGCCAAAGAACACACAAACCAACGCCGGCAACATATTAACTTCCTTAGCGGAGGTAACAAAACAAAAACAAAAATCACAAATGAGTGTTTTTATAATGGCGCAACTCGAAATTGAAAGTCTGAGAGCATTTCCAATGCTCAACGAGCTCGAGCCCACTTCCTACAACAATATCGTATGTGAAGAAAGAAAACTATTGCTTCAATATTTGTGATGTTGTTGTTATTGTTGTTGTTGTTTGTTGTTATTATTGTTGCTGCTATTGTTTTATTGTTGTTGTTGTTATTATTGTTGAAATTATTTGTGCTTGAAGATGAAAATGTTGAGAACAATTTTATTCATTCACACTCTACTTTAGTTGCTGATTTTAGCTGTAAATTATGAAAATAACACAGTCATTCATTACTCCTCGACCATTCTCCATGCCCTTCCACCTGACCCAACAAACCCGTTCACCAGCTCGGCGTGTTTCACGGACACATGCAATAACTCACGACCGAAGAAGAGGAAGGGGAGGGGACGGAGAGGTGGTGTCAAAGTTTGGACTCGGAGACGATCTTTTCATCCTATTTGCCAACAATAGTCATGGGTAATGCAAGATCCTTAAATAATAAAATTGACGAACTTGAATTATTGGCAAGACACGGCTTCAATACAGAGAGTGTTGTGTCATGTGTATTTCAGAAACCTGGTTTGAACCAAACACACCAGACAGTGCTGTGTCAATAAGCGTATTCAACATTTTCCGTAGCAACAGAAATAAAGATTCACTGAAACAGAAAGCGTTTATGAGGTGTGTATGTGTTTATGTTAGCGAGGATTGGTGTCACAACAATAACATCACAGTGACCAGCACAGTGTGTACGCCTAATATCGAATTACTTAGCCTCAAATTACGACCGAAATATTTGCCACGTGAGCTAAATATCGTATACGTAAATGTTGTTTACATTCCACCACAGGCAAATACGACCATTGCGTCTGAAACCACCAATCTACAATAGCCGGTGAAATAAGTAAACAACAACATTCACCAGATTGCTTATCTATCATTCCGGCGATTTTAATTCCTGCACGCTCGATTCCATTTTGCCATCATGTCACCAACATGTCAGCCATCCGACACGGGGTGAAAAAAATATCGATCTATGCATGCTACTCAAACTCAAACATCAAAAATGGCTACAGAAGCATTCAATTTCCACCATTAAGTGGCTCGGATTACAATATGAGCCATCTGATGACCAAGTATAAAACAAAACCGAAAAGAATGAAAGTAAAAAAAGAAACCATTCACTTCAGACCTTCAAGACTTTCGATAACGCTGACTGGAATACATTCGAGGAGGGATGTTGCGACATTCACGAACTCACTGAAACCGTCAGTAACTACCTTGGTTTCTGTTCTGAAAACGTTGCAGTAACAAAAACAATTTCTCACTCTCCAAATGACAAACCATAGATGACAGGCAATCTACAACCGATCCTTAGAAGAAAAACACGACGCTTTAAAAATCAAGATTTTTAACAAAACAAATGAACGTGGGGGGGGGGGTTAGACATGGATCTAGGAAATCTCGGTATAGGTAGTCCCAGACGTGGATGAATGAGCTTTGATCAAACAATGATTGAGATTATTATTGTCTTGGTGCATTACAGACGATACTGAGGGGATGAAATCTCTATCCATAAAAAAAGATAAAAAAGTGTGTGTGTGTTCGTTCGTAGATAGATAGCGAGAAAGAGATAAAGTGTGTGTGTGTGTGTGTAAACGAGAGAGAGAGAGAGAGAGAGAGAGAGAGAGAGAGAGAGAGAGAGAGAGAGAGAGAGAGAGAGAGAGAGAGAGAGAGAGAGAGAGAGAGAGAGAGAGAGAGAGAGAGAGCAAAAAAGTTATTAAAACGTAGGCTACAGTGTATTATTAATAGTAAAACGCGGATTCGAGATGCATGGATCTTCTGTTTTGTTCTGTTGCTAAAATGAATACCGTTTTGAATAGGTCGTAGCGGAAGTGACAACGCATCAGAATCAACATAAACACGTCTAGATCTAGTTCTAAACGTCTGGACTTAGGATAATAATGCTAGCTGCGGAACAGAAGTCTGTTGCTTGAGATTAAATGAAGGTAAATTTTATTGAATAACAGTGTGAGCATAGATGCTGTGGTTGCATCGGTTTTGTGTCCTGCCCTATCTCCAGTCCCAGTCTAGATCTACATATCTAGATCTAGATTTAGACTCTAGATCTAGTCTCCACATTAACTAACCGGACCCTCTAGCTAGATCTAGTTCTAGATATCTAGGTCTACAGCAGTATTACAGGGTGTCGTTAAATAAACAAAATTATTACCTGATAAAAAATTGGAATAACTATAAAATGGCTGGGCCTACGACACCAAATGAAATGCACGGCCACAGTATTATCATTGTATAGGCATAGGCCTATATGTTAAACTTTGTTGAGAAAAAAGGGTTTAGTTTATGGTTGGGCCTAGACAAATGTTAGGGTTAGGGTTAGTCAATATAAACCAAAATAGAAATGTGGTAAATATACCAACCTTACTAGACTAAGGTGTTCGGTAAACTATACAATGAAGTATAATTTTTTGGTGATAATGCTTCTTGTGAGTACTGAGTATGGCAGGTTTCACAAAAATGGGACCCAATGATAACTTGAACTCTTCAATTAATCTTTCTCAAATTCTAATTGATGAATCTTCTTAACATTTGGTCCATGTATAGCTTTGACATCGCAGATATAAAAAACATAATATTGTGAAATTTGCTTTCAATTTTTGTGTTTTGTGAATATTTTTTGGGTGCAAACGTCAGCAATTGAGACTGACGGCATTTCCCTCTTTTCAATAAGTCCTTTTTCACCTTAAGGTACGTGAGGTCAACAACTGTTTATTCTGTTTTCTTTAATTCCATGTGAAAGAGAATTTTTCAAAGAAAATTTGGCGAGTTCTAAATATTTTTTATCTTTTGCAGTGATGAGGCAGGTTTCAGATTTTCGTTATTATGTAACAACTCAGGTTTACAAATGAACTCACAGTATAAGCCAAAAAAAAAAGAGTTGAAAAACACGTAGAAGCGCCGTTTTATGATCTGGAGTGAAAGAAAATGTATTCCTACGACCATATATCCTGTAAAAGACACGAAAAAAAATCATAGGTAATCTAAATGAGAGTGAGAATACCATGAGACTACTAGCAGTCTCACGTAACCTTACGGTAAGACAAAAATTATTTTTTTAGATCTGGGATATAATAACGGTAATATCGTGTCGAGCTATTTTCTCGTAGTTCATCTTGTGTAAGACTATTGAGAAATCATGAAATTTTTTGTTTTTAAATTGTCCAGTCGGCTTTGCGGAATATTTTGTTTTTGGATGCCTCTTACGGACATGGCTGACAGCCATGCGCTTACGTCCGCACAAAAATGTAGACGATGATTGGCCATCAGAAAGGGAGACTGATCAGGTTAGATTCGAGACCGTTCAGATTAGATTCGGTTGTATTAGCAAAGTCTGCTTTGGCTTACCGTAAGTGAAACTTATATGTAAAGAATCAATAGGCTTTCATGATTTAATATTTTCTAATAAATAAAAACAAGATAATTGGCAATACGGGAGGTTTAGAAGTCCATTACAACGATAGTAACTCTACGTCTCCACTATGCACAGTCTTCTTCGCATAACAATACAATATTACTAAAAACGCATTTAAACCAGAGAGAGAAAATAATACTAATAGCACAGGTTCAAGTAGAGTTCAAGATTTGTCAGCCACCGCTCCCATCCCGTCCCGTATTCCGTGAAGCAATTATCGATCAATAAAGACACAAGTTTGTGCTAGTTTAATGGGGCGCTCTATGTGACTAGATAGTCAGAGAAGGGGGGGAGTAATTATGGGAGTAGGGGAGAAGTGATAACGGGGGGGGAGGCACGTGACGAGGGAAAAAGAACCATTGTCGTAAAAAGTGTTTTCTTTTCGGTGAGGGTTTTGTTGCTGGTGCATCTCTCTCTCTCTCTCTCTCTCTCTCTCTCTCTCTCTCTCTCTCTCTCTCTCTCTCTCTCTCTCTCTCTCTCTCTCTCTCTCTCTCTCTCTCTCTCTCTCTCTCTTTCTCTCTCTCTCTCTCTCTCTCTCCTCTCCTCCCTCCCTCCCTCCCTCCCTCCCTCCCTCCCTCCCTCTCTCTCTCTCTCTCTTTTTCTCTACCTCTCTCTCTTTCTCTCTCCCTCCCTCTCTCGCTCTTTATTGGCAAATATCGACCTATACGTATCGCATCCTCACTCGTTTTTATATAAGTCGTGAAGTTTACCGTACCAGTTTCAGCAGAATGGTACACACGATAAACTCGTAACACGTAAGAAAGATAGTATAAAGGCGTACAATCACAGAATTTTACAAAAAACGGGACAAAAAAGCATCGGTTTTCATCGATCCACACGATCTGGAACGCGCGAGTCATCTGATCAATGGTAAGGCACGCCGAGGTGTCGGGGAAACACAAACACAGACTTCACATCTTATTGAAAACTAGGGAAAAGTCAGGGAACTCTCCAAACCAGATATCCAAGCGTTACGTCACTAAATAAATGCCAGGAAACCACGGTGGACGGACTCATGCAGTCTGCATAACATTACATCACTGGCATTGGACCTAGAATTTTCACAGTTATGCCCCTTGACTGAAGAACATGACTTTTAAACGCTAATTTACTCGCCTATAAATGAAAGTTGTATATCAAGCCTACCTCATCCATACTACAGCTGTTAGCATCGTTACCACCAGTTGCCCAAGGCAAAGATAATGATGGACACACCCTTTTTTAAATAGACTCAACCAAATGCATTTTGGACATCAGTTATTATGAGCCTGAACGCGTCTTTTTTCATGTTTACTAGATCTAGATTTATATTGCTTACCAATCAAAAAGCATTAAATTTTAAAATAGGATGAGCGTAAGACAGTAAGAAGCGATCCGTCCTCCCTTCTAGGCAAATGCCGGACATTGCGCTGAGAGGTTTTAAGCAGGTAAATGGGAAATCCTGGGTGTAGCGCTGTACGAAGTGCTATAGCAAACTGGCATTTACCCGTCATAGCCTTACCAGGGTTAAATGCTGTGAAAAAAGTGAAGTAGTATATAACAATGGAGGGTGACAATGAAATGGCATAGGTTGTCTTATGGTTACAGGAAATGAACTTAAATGAAGTCACCAACAAAATTGAGACCACAATATGATACAAAATAGAATTTGGCAAAAAGCTGCCAACAGAGAAAACAATTCAAACATAGTACAAAACTCTGCTATGTAAACGTCAGATATGTTGAAAGGAACAATTAAAAGGGGTACGGAAGAGGTCTGTAGTAGAAAACAAATTAAAGAAGATAGGAAAAGAACAGCATGGTCGAATGAGAATCTCAAGACTAAGATCAAAGAATTTAAGAAGGATGTCTGAAAGAAATACTTGCAAACAAAGAGACCAGAGGATATGATAGATTACGTTTGTCAGTAAAAGAACTATTGCCAAAGAGGAAGTGAGGAAAGCAGAACAGGAATAATGGGAAGAATTTGGACAAAGACTTCAAAAAAGCTATCAAGGAAATCAAAAGCTGTTCTGGGGAGCAATGAAGAGCATGAGAAAGACCAAAGCATGCCCAATATGACAAATTAAGAATGCCAAAGGAGAAATAATGAAAGGAGACAGCAAAATCATAAAAACGTGGAGAAAGTATTTTCAACAATTACATAATCTCTCCAGAACATATGAAACAAGGAGTACAGATTAATAAGTAAAAGTAACAAGTAATCCTGAGGAGACAGCTAAGAAGAGTAGTAGGGAAAACTAAAAGAGACAAAATCAGAAACACAACAATTATAGATCAAACCAAAGCAGATGGTAAATAGAAATGAATCAACTGAGATGGTTTGGGCATGTTAACAAAATGAATGATAATAGAATAGCTAAATCAGTATACAGTGCTAAAACTCAATGTAAATGACCAAAAGGCAGACCTCGGTGAAAGTGGGAAGAACATATAAAAGAAATTTAACTTTCACGGAAGGAAACAGAAAATGTCAGGACAGGACAGCCTGGAGAAAGATCATTTCGGGCAACTAAATCCATACACCGGATGGTAGAATGGGAGGTGGTAAAGAAAGAAAGCCTGTCTCAGAAGACCAGATTATCAAAATAAGAACCCTTTTGAGGAAACTCTTTTAGCAATCTCTTTGGCAAGCAGCAAGACAATTAACTGTTAGTCGTGCAACTATACAGAGGGTTTTGCACAAAACTGAGATTCTTTCCATACAAGTTGCAGACACTCCAAACTGAAGCCTAATGAACGTCTAACGCAGCGTTGATTTTGCTTGGCTCATCCTCAACAGGGGCATTATGAAGAAACTATCGTTCTCTGACAAGGTTACATTTTTCGTCCCTGGATTAGTCAATCGACACAATGTACAAGTTTAGGGACTCAGACAAGACACTTGAAATCAAATGCAACTTTGATGGAAACCGGAGCTGTTGGATTGTTCATCTTTGGCGATAATACCACAACGTTGGCAGCATTTCCGGATATATGTTAAAATTGTATGCTGTCCCTCAGTGTCATGCTTTAAAAGATAGAAAAGTATAGATGGATTTATAGTCTGTATCCCCGCACAAGTGCAGGCTCACCGACTGTACATCATTTATCCCCCAGCAGGCTATTTCATTCAGTCCTTCTCAACTTCCTATGGAGTCTACAGTACACCAGTTTGTGAGGCACTTCACACTGATACTCTCACAAGATCTTTCTCTACCTATAGCTGGATACTCATTCACACCTGAGTCAAATGAGGAGGGCAGAGTAAAATACCGTTTCTAAGAGTACGACGTTGTGAGGGAAACATCTGGGCTAGCCATAGGGCTAGCTAGTCATCATGATTACAAACTCACAACTCTATGGATTTGTTACGCCTGCTTTACAACCTAATATTATCTTTCAGCAAAACTTAGGGGCTTAAAAGTTTGCTGGCAGGTAGATTTGGAGGGATTGCTTGGCTTGCTAGATTGCCGGATATTACCCCCTTGACTTTTCTTTCTGGGGCTATATCAAAGACAGTGTTTTCGTCTGCCAAGCCAGTCACCCGAAAATTAAGATCTGAGAAGCAGTAGCCTCCATGACACTCAAATGATAAGAAAAAAACACGTGAACGATATTGAAACAGCATTTGGTGATTGCTTGAAAATGGCGGGTCTCATATATATATAAATCTAGAATTCAGCAACCAGTTGCTAGACATTGATGAAATATGTATCAGTAAAAATGGTAATGAATTTCTGAAAATGTTGAAAAAACACAGTTATATGAAGTGTAACCAATTTTTAGTTATTTCAGTTTTTTATCAGATAATGATTTAGAGTCACCTTTCAGCTCTAGTTGTATTACATCTAGTTTCTTAGGCTTAGAGTAGACTATGTAAAACATTAGTAGATTCCGAGAAAAGAAGAGGTCTATTTTACAACACCTACCAACAGTAGATCTTGATTTGGAATAAGAATCAGCTCTACATTTTGTCTTCAGTTTTCAAGGGTTTATTAAGTTGTATCATCTCTTCCTCTCAATAGATCTATATCTAGGTCTAGAATTGGAATAATCTCACTTTAGTACCGCCAACATTTCACATTGAATATGATTACAAACCCCAGTTTAAACTCGATACTCTCTCCTCCATGCTCTCACAGTATGTTACCAAGTCATCTTCCTATTATTACTCCCGGATTAGCAGGAATATTTCTGACCATAGGCACAACAGTGGAAAATAATATATTGCGGCAGTGCTAAAGTGTAAGTAAGAGATGAACACGCAGTACGGCTTCTGTTACTTTTAATGTGGGGGGGGGGTTGGGCTCTGAACCCCCACTCTCTCATGAGGATTATAAAATTGGGGAAAGCTTTGATGGGAGGAAGGTAGGGGGATAGGGACTGATGGGGGGGGGGGGGGTGTCAGGGATGGTGATAGATGTTAAAGCATAGCAGGACCGGACTACAGAACTTATTCTTGATTCACTGATCTGCAAACCACCTCTGGGGTAACTCCTTCTGTCCATAATATTATAACTTGTAATAATTCCCTGGTATCGGGAAACAAAGAAGAAACATGAGTATAATGACACATGTGAGAACACACCGGCAGGGCTTCTTTTCCTATTTCTTTTAATGAAAGGGACAAGCCCCCAAACTCCCGTTCTCTTCTCATGAAGAATATAAAACTGGAAAAATAAAACGGTAGTGAGGTCCATATCATTATCCTCTCGTTGTAATTCCTCGACATGAGGAAATAAGGCGAAAACAGGAGAATAACATAATACATGTATGAGGAAAATTGGATAAGAAGAGTCAGTAACATCACTCGGTCTCGGAGTTAAAGGAGAGGGGACCACATGGTACATAGGCCTCACTGAGTGGCGAGAGAGAGATTTCGCACTTCAGCACTGTCAATAAATTTCACATCAAGCTAAATAGTTGGAGCCAAATCGACCTTTGCCTTCGTGCAGAGAGAGATATATATATATATAATTGAACAGTAGACAATCTCGGTCAAGCTGAGAGATCTCTATGTCAAACTTTTGCTTGCGGCTGGTTGGAATAGGGAAACAAAGTGGAATCTTTACAAAACTTTATATTAAATGAAACTGATTTATATATATATAACATATATATTTTAAATATTTAGATATAACATCTTTTACTCAAACTATTTCTGTTGTTAGCAAAAGATTTAATTTGGATGATTGAGATTGTTTTCTCAGAAGTGAGATCTCTAATTATTAGCAATGTTGAGATTGTTTTCTCAGAAGTGAGATCTCTAATTATTAGCAATGTATTATAAGGCCTATGTTTGGTCAAACTGATAAAGAAAATTGAGTGAAGTCTACTCACAAACTACCTTTAAATAAAAGTTTGCTGAAAAATATCATAGAATTTATAATCCAAATTTTGAAGAACAAAGAAATTCAAATAGGATTTTTAAAATTCTCGATCCAAATGATTTTTTATGTTTTTATTCTTTAAAACAAAAAGTTTTATTCTGCAGTAAGTTCTTGTTTTTATTTTACTAGTGTTTTTTTCACAGATCTACATCAAAATTTTCCATTCTACCCATTTACAACATTGTCTTCTCTTGTCACCCGTAATTGCTGTCAGAAGACAAAAATGGTGAAATGAGGATCCTTTCCCAATAGTTTACAGCTGTTCTACTGGTTTAGTGACTGCCAATGCATGAAGTGTATGATTCATTGCTGGGGGAGAAAGATTCAAGGAATACAGAAGTCATGACTCCAGGGATATGCAAGGTGAGTTAAGCAAATGTAAGTCTATTCCTTTTCTGTGTAATACTAACAGTCTTTCACATTCTGATCAAATAAAAAATGATTTTTATCATTTCTTTTTCTTTTCTATATACTACAAGTTTGCGAAGAATTTTATGTTTCAAAGGATTTTTTCCTGTCCAACTGTTTGGAGAAACAAGAAAGGAGAATGTTATTACACATCATAAAGAGAGACTTCTCTATTACATGATATTCTAATGGATGTCAGATTAACTTGAGATATTAAACGCAATCATTTATTTTTCTTGATTTCTCTCATCTCATAGTCATGACCAGTTTCAACTTTATAGTGAATGAATTATTTCAGTAAACGATTCCAATAAAGGTTTATATCAGTGTCTCATCATGCAAATATGATTACTGGAAGGAAAGTGATTGATATTTTGTTTTTCTCCATGGTAGGGTTGAATTGCTTTATGTAAAATAAAATTCACTCCTGAGGATTTCAGTAGAAAATGTATTGGGTTTTCCAGTGGTTACCGGCAAAATATAAACCTCTAAAAAGAATACTTTATGAGATACGGATTTTTTTATCTTGAAGCAAAATTTGTTATCACTTAATTACTTTTAAAATATTCAAAAGTAAACAAGTTTGTTTTTCTCTAGGGCTGCGGCTGTCGCTGTGATTGTTGTGGAAGTGAGCCAAATTCATAGTAAGTTTGAAATTTCTTAAAATTCATATTTATCATTGTCCTGCTGTGATTGCTCTTAAATTGGTATAGTTTTTATATAAACATGTTATCTTTTAGTCTTATAAGGTTTTTTGCTGTCAATTGACTTATTTTAGTAATAAAGTTAAATGTTTGCCCATCAGTAGAGTCATTCAAAACAAAGTTGAGAATATGTCATTAATTTTTATCATTTTCTTTTTTATACAGTGATGTAATTTTATTCTTTATTTCTTTCTTTCTTTACAGTTCTCATTCTTCCTTTCAGTGTATGGGTTCAGATGCTCGAGATGATCTTTTCTAGGATGCCCTGTCCTGGCATTTTCTGTTTCCTTCCATGAAAGTTAAATTTCTATTCTTTAATGCCTCTTTTATATCTTCTTCCCACTTTCTCCGAGGTCTGCCTTTTGGTCTTTTACCTTGGGCTTTAGCACTGTGTACTGATTTAGCTATTCTATTGTCATTCATTCTGTTTACATGCCCAAACCATCTCAATTGATTTATTTCTATCTTAATTTTTATACCATCTGCTTTGGTTTGATCTACAATTGTTGTGTATCTGATTTTGTCTCTCTTAGTTTTCCCTACTATTCTTCTTAGATATTTCATTTCAGCTGCCTGTACTCTACTGTATTCTCTACTGTCTAAGGTTCAGGTTTCACTGCCATGGAGGAAAGTAGGACAATAAACTGTGTTGAATACTGCCATTTTGGTTTTTGTTGACAATTCTTGTTTACCTACAGATGCCTTTCATAGATGTTTATATATTGCACTTGCCTTTTGGATTCTCTGGCTGATTTTTTCTCTTAGTTTTCCCTCAAAGTTAATCATTACTCTTAGGTAATTGTAGCTGTTAATTTGTTCTAAATTCTCCTGGCCAATTTAAGATTTTGTGTTTTAGCTTCCCTAGTTACTAGCATTGTTTTGGTTTTCTTTGCATTTACTCTCATTCCTCTTTTATTTAGTTCATTGTTCATAATGTTGATATTCGACTGAAGGTCACTTTCTCATTTTCCAAACAGAACTAAATCACCGACAAATGAAAGCATTGATACATTTACTGATTTGAGCTTCCACACGCCTACATTCATTTTCTTAATTTTTGAGGACGCCTTTGCGACTGAATCCATAAATGTGATAAACAAAAGAGGACAGGATACAACCCTGTCTTACCCCTATATCTACATCAAATTCTTCAGATATGTTTCCAGCTACTCTCACTGCACATGCTGGTTTATTGTAAAAACTTTTATTGGCTTCTATTAAATTTTGCTCTACATTGTGTTCTTTTAAGGAATGCCATAATTCATCCCTCCTCACATTGTCAAATGCCTTTTCTAGGTCTATAAAACACATGTAATTTTATTAATAATGTTTTATATAGTTTCAAAAAACCTTTGAGTCACTTGAAATACAGAACATTTGAAAAAGATGGATCCAATTTCAAAACAGTGTATGTCATGATGGCAACAGGTTACAATAACTCAAAATTTACATTGTATTGCTGTAAGGAGTCATCAAGTTTTAGTAACTGTTTTATAAGCCATATATGCCTTCCCTTTTAAGTGGCAATGTTTTCATTCATGGGTAGTCCACGGTTGTAGAGACACAACAATTTCACATTGGCTCTATCTGTTTGAAACACCAATTAGGGCTCTGATTTTAAATGAGACTAGTAGAGGTGATGATGTCACATTAGGATGATAGATCTCTCTGTAGAAAAAGAGAAATATTTGAAAAACAATGAATGAAATTGTGAAGTTCTGTTTTGTTAAGACACCTTTTAAAAAAAATATTTAATGTGATTTTTTGATTGTCCCATTTACAGTGATTTCACTGTTTACTGAGCATTGTCATAGAATTTTTAATATCTTTTTGCTCCTGTATATTCAAATATTTCTTTTTCATCAGCATCAACAAAGTTTTCTGTTTTACTTGTAGCAGTGTTTTTACTTATGCAAGTGTGATTATTAAGTGTGGACATAATTGATTATCATCAACATTGGTCATAAGAATCTTGTCTTTTCACTTCCATGAACTGTTATTTCTATCTTAGCTTGGACCTTCACCAGCAAATAGCAGAATTACATAATCAGCTTCAAAGGAGTAATACACACATATCTAATGTGGAGCAAGAGTTGATGGACAGTAAAACTAGTGTGGATATAGAAGTCCTTAAGGTGCGAGAGGATCATCTTCGACTCAGGGACCGCTATGATCGGTAAGATTTAACTGAAGATAGATAGAAAATATTAAACTTAAAAGAACCTAAAACCAGTACATTTAAACTTTATAATTTGGATATATGAAGAAGCTTGGCTATGTCAAAAATAAGATTCTGACATAAGGTGTGAAAATTTTGATATTCTGAAATATTGGTACGTCTGTAAAGATTGTGTGAGGTAAAAACTAAGGGTATGTTTAATTTTAAATATTTATTATTTAATTATTGTCAGGATTTGTCGGAAAATTCTGTCTTTGTAGCATTTGGTCAAAATATGTAATGTTATTTATTATTTTCAGCATATTAGAAAGTCATAAGAAAATGCAAAAGCTGAACCATGATCTTGAGGACAAGTTATTGAAAACGGTGAGTTGTTTTCAAAAGAAATTATGGATCAGCATCTATGCCATCCGTCATCTTAATTATGTCTATTAGCTTGTACCTTCTTTTCCTGCTTTCTCAAAGATCAACCCTTTATCAGCCATGGCTTTTCTTTCTTCTTTTTTTTTCAAATAACATTGTGGTCATCTTCCTTATGTAAACAAAGCTCTATTATGTCTGTAATATTTGTTTGCCCCCCTTTTTAAGTTCAAATGTATCAAAGCAAACAAATCAAAGAAAAAATTAAAATATGAGAAAACTTTTTCACTTTCATATTACAGGTTGGAAGATTTGAATCAGAAAAAGTCTCATTACAGCATGAAGTTTCTTCTATGATGAGTAAAGTGGTGGAAGCTCGTATTCTGATAAAAGAGTTAGATGAAGAAAATGTAAGTCATGTCCTTTTCTTTTTTTTTAAAACTGTGTGAGGTCTGTTTTAGCTACTTTCCTTGTACAGATATGCGTTTATTTAAAACTTATTATTATGTTATTTCAATCTAAGTGAATGTTTCTTATCCTGTTTTCTTTTATGCTCTTCAAAGTAATAGATGGTAGCATTCCAATATGATTTCTTTTTTTTTATTTAGTAGTTTTTATTCGGTCTTAATATGTACAGTTATTGAAAATGACAAAAATTGCAGAAAATGACACAAGTCATTGTGAATTTCAACAATTTCTTGATAATCTTTCTATGCAGGAGCGCTACCGCAATGATTGCAACATGGCTGTCCAGTTGTTGCAATGCAAGCCGTCAAGTTTTGTTGCTCACAAATTGAATACTGTAAGCTATCTTCCATAGTGAATATTTGTCCTGTTATATTTTTGATAATCTATTAATGGATGCCAAAGCTTTTCGATCATACCAGAGAAATGGATTTTGAGAATTATGACTGTTTTTCAACAGTACTGAAGATAATTTAGTGCATCACCATTTTATAAAGTAAATTTCATACCCGATGCTGCCCACATATTTATACTTTGTTTTTCTTAGTTCATATTAACTAAATGTATACTGCTAGTTTTAAAGTGTTTAGGTCGGCTTTTCTTTTTTTTTTAAGGAGGATGGATAGGAAGGTATACATCCCTATCTGGTTCTTTTTTTATTACCATTTTGTGTTTTGCTGTCTATGGTTTGTACATATATGTGATGGTTGGATGGCGCTACTGGTAGGTCCTGCTACTTTCCTTTCACTCTTTCTTATCTTTCATTTTGCTGTTTCCTCTTAATTCATCCTGAGATCACCACATATAGTGGATGGGGTAAATTTCAATCAAACAAACAAAAGTGTGCATATATATGTGTTTGAGTGTGCATATATGTCGTATTTTAATTATCATTTCAAAATCAATAACCTGATTTTAAAGAATGTTACTGTTGTCATGTATCTGGTTTTGCCTATTTAAGTTGAAATCTTTGAGTTACATAACTGAAGTGATTATAGATTAACTTTGAATATTTTTTACTTAGAATAAAAAGTATTTTTACATCAGGAGGTTTTGAAATTGTTTATACATATCCACTTCAATAACTGATTGAGAGCGGTATTTTTGGATTTTTTACAAACACTACACATGTTTTAGATTAAAACGTTTTTAAGATAATGATTGATAACAGACATATTTCTTGCATATGCATACAATAGCTTAAAAAGACATTTTAGACAACTTTCCACTCATTTTTTTTTAATGAATGATAAATATTTGTATATGTATGAAATAAGGATTTTTCTCAAATTTCCTTCACAGCTGCCATTAGATCTACAAGAGCGAGTAAAGCAGCATATGTCACGAGACCAAATTGCAGCTGCTGAAAAACTGAACGACATTCAAGAAGAACAGAAAGTCATTCGAGTCCCGATGGCGACTTTTCCACCTACCGCAATTATGTATTCTCTTGATCAAAATGCTAAAAGGCAGCAGCAAGAGCAACAACAGCAGAATGACGTGAGTGAGAGAGGTTATGTGCCGGTGTCACTAATCGCTCGGGTATTGACTCAAAGTGATTCTCGAAAAACGTTACCTCGTTTTTCCTCTGCATCAAGTGTAAAACTGATGTTAACTACTGGGACAAAGGGTGCCAGGTTAATTTGCTTCCCAGTGTATCCTATGGTGTTAAAGTCTCCGGCAGGTCTGGAGCATATACAAGACAGGACCAATTGAATTCTTCATATTTTGGAGAGGATGCATCTGATTACATGGATTTTCAGAGAAAGAGAGAACATTGTTTAAGTTCAAGCTCCACCGAAACAGAAATTTAATTTGATTATTATCCTTACAAATGTTGTTAAGCTATTGCTAGAAAAACTGTTATGCCATTATCAGCAAATTGTGACATGACTTTTTCATCTTGAAATCGCACATCTTTTAACATTTGGTCAATTGATGCTAAAGATGATTTTTAAATGCCAGTTCAATTTTTCCATTACTCTTTATGTCAAAAAAAATTTTCCAAACAAATTATCATTAAAAGTTGAGCTTTTTGTATTCTTGCATTTTACAGAAGGTAAGGATCATGAATTGTCTGTGGTTTTAAAGAAATAAAGATTACTAAATATGTTTAGTGTATTGAATTTGTAATAGAAGAAATTTGTGAGTTAGTATTCTGTACTACTTTTTTATTTAAAATTCATGGCTAAATTTTCCAATGTTTAATATAAATGACAGTCTTGAAAAGAGCCACTTGCCTTCAAAAGAGTAGAAATTTTAGTCTTAATGTACTCACAGTATTGAGTCTTAACAAATAACAGGTTTGAGGATAAGCAAGTGACAGCCAGAAGGTCTGAGGTCAAAAGAGGGGACAATTTAGATACATTTATCATTTATATATTTGCTTTTTAGGGATGATGTACTCATCACAAAGTGGTAAAAGATTTTTTTAGCTGAATGTGTCTGAGACAAAGATCTAGGTAGTGATTTTGTTAAAAATCGTCATCCACTCCTTCATCTAATTATATGAACATATCCATTTAGAAGCTCATAGTTTGTTCAGATTGCAAAATTGAAGAAATTCTAATTTATGTTGTAAAAGAGCAGATAGACTTACATTTTAGGGTGTAGAGTTTCTTATATAAATATAAAATGAGCATGTCATTTGTTTCATTAAGAATTTCAGAAGAAGTAATCCTTGAATAGAAATACAGATTAAAATTCTCATCAAATGTTCTGTTTGTTGTAGTGTTTGCAAAAATAGTAACTCCTTTTGATTATAAGCACCACAAAAATGAGCAAATCTAATTTTTTTTATGAGAACACTCTTTGGGGCTTGTCTTCTCAATAAAAACTGTGATGTGTGAAGCTTTCTAATAAGAAGTTTCAATCAGTCAAGCGGCTGATTTTGTATGTATGTGCTTTTCCGAGAGAAGGTTCAGGAAGCAAAGTCCAACCAACGGATAAGCTATGGATGAGGATAATGTATGTATGTAAGTAATCACCTATGAAAAAAAGATATTTTAATACTTTTGCTACATAAGTAATACTCCACATCAGTTGGCAGCAATTTTTTCAACCAGTATGTTTTGGCTTAGTGTGTTGAAATATTTCCTCGACATTGATTATGTATATCTTTTTCATAGTTAGATATTGTATTTCATACGGACAGGTGATTTTTAATGGATCTTTTAAGGTTGTGGAATTTTATCATTCTGACTGAGTGAGCATATTAGTGTTTAGGCACACTTCTAAGGCTTAGTTCTCAGGTTGTCCTCGTGGAAAGGCAGTATTAAAAGAGCTTATTTACTGCCTACACTTTGTGCTAGATTTTCTCCTTGATTTTTTTCTTGGGTTTGGTAAACTTTTCTTATTATTATGTCTTACTACTTTGTTTTTCTTTTTTTCATTGTATTATCATTTTCCTCAAACTCTATTGGAAAATCCTGTCTCATGTTAATGTTAATCATTTTAACAGAAGATAAATTTAAAAGGAAAATTGCGCTTTTGAAGGTCATTTGTCTTTTGGGATCAGCGTTGCGTGTAATGAAAAAGACAAAAATTGTCAGTGTTCTTTTATTGAATATGCTTCTTAATGATACCATTTAATTAATATTACATTTGTGTTCGATATGGACTTGACATTGTCTTAAGGTTTCATGCAAGCACACATAAAGTTTCAGCTAGGTTTCGATTGTACAATCAAGGTTGGTCTTGCCTATCTTCCCTTCCTCCTTCTGAGTCATGGGACGGGCCATTCCCCTTCCTGCTCCGTACTGTAGTGATCATGTTAGCGTCTTCGTTGACTGTCCTGGTCCAATCATTTACAGAGATCATCGGACTGTCAGAGTTAATTATTTATGATCCATTTGACCATCTATACGCTGAAACTAACACAAAGACACTCATTTGAGGACAGGGGCATAATGTTTGGTAATCGGTCAAGTGACATAGTTTACTTTGTGCAGTTCCCCTTCCCCATGGCATTGACGTATGTTATACGTATGTTATGACTGGTTAGTAATAGTATGATTGATGTTTATACTTGAAGGATGCACCAAATAGATATCATTTATCAGTCAATAAGATCTCTTCTGACATGTGTGAATGTGATTTCATTACATTTATAAATATGATGATTTATGGACTTGAATTCTCATCTTTAGATCTCTGTACAGAAGAAGTAATGCTTTACTTTTTCATGTTGTTGAGAGCGATTTTATCACACTTCTGTAGGTGCTTCTTCAATCATACATTAATTTAAATTGAATATTTCTGTTGTCTTGCCTCCATGAAACAATGCATTGTATTTCTCTAATACATCACAAAATTTGTATGTATATATATTCTCACTATTTATCTATTGGAAAGGGATTTTGAACTGTTAAATGTAACATGTTTTTTGATGCTAGATAAATCTCTGTGAGATTTTGTATTACAATGTTTAAGTAGGATGTTGATAAAGAGTTCAATTATTTTGTTACACTGATTATGGAATGAATGATACATTGGATTTTGCTGAGTATCTAAAAGTAAAGGGTATTTTGTCATTATTCATCACAGAGGGATATATAGTATTGCCTGACATTAAGGAACGGACATAGAATGTTATTTATCCAAATGTTATGGTGAGAGGAATATTGAATGATTTTGTTACTTCCTATTATGATTTTGTTTTAAATGCTTGAACTTTTTTTTCTTTTGTTGTGTTTGTATTTTGGGGATTTTTGTATATGGCAAGGCTGATAAAGAGTAAGAGAAGAGCAGGCATTTTTATATGAAAAACCTGCCTATTCAAATGAAAAGCATGTATAATAAAAACGAAGTACCCATGGTGACGTCAGCTGATAACCATGACGAGGCATCGGTAACAGCTGATGCAAATGACAATAATAAATAAACAAGATTTTGGCATGACTTTGGTTTCGGGAGGCCATGTGTACTTTTGACAACTTCCAGTTCATGTGTTTTCTTTATTGTTGAAACTTGTTGGGGGTTTTTTACTCTCATAATTTTACACTTACATTACATGCTGTTATTGTCAATCTGTTATGTCATGACAATGTTTTATGCCAATGCTGTGTGAGATTGTTTGGCTTAATGAGATACATTGTCAAAGACTAGCTGTTAAGTAAAAGAAGTGAAAACTTAGAACTCATGTGTGCAATCATTGTATGGCTTAAGCAGTATTAAATAGTTTTTTTTCCTCACAATTTTCATCAGAAGCGTACCCAGTTATAAAACATTTTGTTTTAGATCAGCATATTACGTAAGCATAAAAGACTAAGTGCTCCATAATCACTGCCATGTCCTAAAAATATTAATTTGCTATGATAGCTGTTTGTTTCTCATTTTACTCATTGATGAGACGGCTAATGTTGCTCCTTTTCAGTAGGCAAGTTTAGACTCATGCTGATACATGTTTATTCTATATACAAATTAAACCATCACATCAATTTCTCAATTCTCAATACTGCATCCCTTTTCCCCACCTCTCTGATGTGTCTTTTCTGTGTTTCCAACTAAATCATGAACACAGCCACCACATGTGGCAGTTTTCATTTTAAGGATAACCTCAGAAAATAGTACAATACGGTAAGATAAAAATTCCTTTGCCTTAACATTACATAATCAGGGGGGGGTTAAGTTTTTTCATTCAAACTTACTCAAAGAATCATATTTTCTTCCATAAAATATTATTTGTTATGGGGAAAATAAGGTAAAGAACTGTCTCAATTTTGAGAGTATCCTATCTCAAGACAAATCAAGAGCCTTATGAATCAAATTCTCTTAATGCCATAATATGTAACGCAAGGTATAAATCTACCAGGGCAGATGCTCTAAAGTTAGCATAATATGTGAGAGGGAGTGATATGTGATGCTCAGGTTCATTCAATATTTTGAATATCTAACATGAAGTGCGTGACTGTTTTTTTTGCTTGCACTCATCAATGTAGTTGAAAAGGTGAACTTTGAATGTGATGTATAGTGGCTCTTAATGCTCTCATTTTTCTTTTACTAGCATTCCTTCTAATTTAATGTCACACACACACATGTGTGTGTGGTGGCTTGAATAACTTATGAGGCCAATCATAGGCTCTAAAATATTACAGCTCAAAACACACTGTGGCATGGGATTAAAAATTGTTTGAACTTGCAAATGGGTTATTGGTCTATCTGTTGACTTAAGTGACACAGTACAGACATATTGAGTGAAAAAATAAGATTCTTCTGCTGATGAAAGAAATCACTGACTGGTGTCCAGGTAGCAGACAACATCTTAGACATTTGGTCCTGCAACCTATGCTAAAGGTGAACATGCTAGAGGGGATTATTGCGTTGCTCAAGAATATGCCAAACAGACAGTAGTCTCATCTAATTCATTTTCATTTTCTCTCTAGGAATAGACCTATTCTGTCACTTTATTGAATCCATTATTTTTTATTTGTTGCGTAATACATAACTTCTTCAGCATGGAATTTGAAGATGGGAATGTGCAGTTCAGGTTTATGCTATTGAAGAATTCAATTTCATCCGCAAAACATTCATTTTCTTGAAGCATACATTTTAACAGTGTGTTTTTGATAGTTAAAAGGAATGATTTATTTTCAGTGGGTCTTTTGTTATTAAATGACACAGAAGAACAGGTTCTATTTTGATTTAGTCATGATTTCGTGAGTCCTAAGCAAAGACTGTTTGAATGAGAGCAATACTTATTTGATACATTAAAAAAAAACTTAAAGGACTGTTATGTCTGCACTAGTAGGCATCTGTGTGATATCACTATTGTTTGAGTTTTTGAGGAAATCAAGAGTATTCCATACCCATGGTAAAAAATAAGTTTCTTTTTGCGTGCTACTTTCATTGTAAAAGAAATGTTTGTAAAATTGAAAATAACTTGCCTTCACCTCTACGTAATATCTTTTCTTAAATATACATGTGTACTTAAATAAATAGAACAAATATCTTAATTTTTGCTTTTATTCGTCTTCCACAAATGCTGCAAAAAGACTGTACCTTTTTACTTTCTGTATTTTCTTTTTTTTTCAGTATTATCACAGAGGTGTGTGTTAATAAGCCAATTGAGACATTTCCATATTGTTTTCATTTTCAATGTCATTCCGGTTTAATAGTATCTTCTCATGTTTCTGTTAGTATGAAATATTACGAATTGCCAGATGACTAAACCTATTTTTGACATCATGAAATATAGATAAGGTTCATTGAAAGCTACAGGAAAAGGCAAGAGAAAGTATTAATTAAATCTGTCTTCTGTCGAATCAAAAGAAGATGCTAAAACTAGTAATAGTCATTGTAGATGTGGTCAACAACTTTGTTTTCTGGAACAGGAATTTGAACAGGTCCTACTTATACTTGCAGCTGTGCGTTAAGGAGCACGCAATGGAAAATGTTAAATAATATAGCTTTTAACTGCAAGTTTATTCAGGCATAGATAGTTGCCCGTGTTTTGAAAGACTGCTTTGTTTTTTATTCCTATTTTTTTTTTAAAGGGAGAATCCTTGTCTTAGTCATAATATAGAGATTTAATTTTGCTCCTTTTGTTGCTTTTTGTATATATATATATGTTTTACTGAAGTTATCACTAGTAATGCAATTACTCAAGATGTGCAAATATTCCTTTATGCATTTATTGTTTTGGGCTTTTGTCGTGACTTTAGGAGACGTGCTAAATTACTTGTGTAAAATATTTTTAATGTTTAATACTTTTATGTGAGAATGTAGAATTCATATATGTTTGTATGTAAGTATGTATGTACATATGTATGTATGTACAGAAAAATGGATAGATGTATGCATGTATGTAAACATATATTTAAAGGCTTGAAAAAACATTTGTGTTTTATGGATCACTTTCACCGAGCAGAAATATTTGTGCGCAGTTTTAAGAATAATACGAATGGTCAATTTAAAAAAAATGTATTTTCAAAAGGTGAATTGGAAACTTACTGGGAAAGGGTTTTTTTCTCATTCAGTCACTATGTCTTGCCCATAATTCTCTCATTTATAAAAGAACCTTCCTAAATCCTTCCAAAAACTGAAAATGTCTTGGATCTAAACGTAAAACTAAAAATATCTGTCTTCCACTTTATACATGACAGCATCATCTGTTTAAAAGTTTTGTTTGTATGCAGCAATTTTATACAATGGTCATAAAGTCAAGAGATGAGCATGGGATGTGTGGTGTAACAAGTTGTATCCATGCTTTTTCATCATGCCATTGATATTTTGAGTGTCTATGCATATTTTGGTATGATTTATATTGATTTTGTACTACAGCTTAAACTTTACACCATAGGTGTCCATGAGATTTGAAATTTTCTGCTTCCTGATCCCTAGTAGAGTTGAGTATTGTCCCCTTAAATGATTTCTGTTAAGAAATGTCTACCAATAATTTTTGTGTAATTTTTTAATTTCAGCCTGAGATTACTTACTTATCATGGTAAAAACAAGCAAATAGAAAGCTCTTTCTATTTTGCTTCATGTTGATCCATGTGAATGATTGCAATAAATTAACATTTTTGGAAAACAGAAAAAATTATAGTGTTGTCCTGATAGTGAATAAGGGAAAGTTTTAAAAAAAACAAAGAACAAAAAAGGTATTGCTTCATCAAACTAAATCCAATAAAACTGTATTATACCGCCATTCTTGCTTACCGCCAGCTTTTCACCTTTGTACGGATCTGACACTATCAGATCTGGCCTATCACTAACACTAGTTTTGAATTCAGCCTTGTTTAAGTACGCATTTTTGAATGAGCATGTGAAGATCAGTACCAGCATCAGCTTAGGAGTAGGAGTAAAGCTTGCGATAATCTTGCATCCTGTCTAGGAGGTGATTTATTATCACATGCACCTGCACCACTCCATGCTGTAGAAATCAGGATAAGCTCCGGCTAAATGGGCCGTAATAGCCTTGAAAAAACTTCACTTTTACATATGTATTTTCACACTCCTGCTTTGATTGCAAAAGTATTATTTTCTTCATACATACATACTCCATTCTTAACTTAATATTGATTACTATCTCATAAATTATGACACAAATTTCAAAATCATCAAGAATAGGACAAAGATACATGTATGCTTGTTTTTATATTTTATTGTAATGTTTGTTGGATCATGTGAGGATTAAAGAATACAGGGTATTTGTTTTATGTGTGTTTGTTTTTGGAGATTTGTTTTTAATGGTTGCAAAGATAAATAACAGAAATATTAAGACTAAAACTAAAGGAGAATAATTAGAATCAGGTGGATGAACATACATTTTGTTGCTATTGAGATATTCAAAATATTGCATATGTGAAATTTAGGAAACCAATGTAGATGTGACTGACATTATCTTTTGGGATTATTTCGGGGGGGGGTGATAAGATGGAAAATCTTTGTATAGCTTGATACCAAATAAAGTCATGCATTGGACTTAGATACCGATACTTGGTTTTGCGTCCCATTTTCTGTTTTGGTATATATCCTATATCAACCTTTATTCATTTCTGTTATATTTTTAGTAGCTTACAATGGATGATATAACTTTTGAAGCTATGACTGATAACATTATTTTCATGTAATGTACACAAAGTTACAGTTTTTAAGAAAGAAGCTTTAGTTCCTTGAGTGAAAACACACATACTGATGTGGAGACAAGAGTCATCCACTGTCTGCTGCAACTAACAATATATAGATAGCAAAATGTAAGGAAACAAGCAAACCTGCCTAGGTAACATTTTCAGGAGAATAGAAACAACACATTGTTAATGTAAGTGAAGTTAAATTCCCTCATGCATGGAGCTGCCGGCTCTTATGCCGACCTCTGCAGTATAGATCAGAACAGGTGATAATACACCGTATGGGATGAATGTCTCATCTGTGCAGGCTTTACTCCCCTGCTGCTGATACCCATTTGCACCTGGTTTGAAAGTGAAAATGTATGTTAACTCTTGTAAGGCTAACCTGCCGGCTGATCTCAATATGGGTCAATAATCTCGTTCCTCTGTGTACGAGGCTTCCGCACGTGATACTGATAGTTTTCTCCCCCGTTGACGAGGCTGCCGTACTTGACCACGACGTACCTGTGATTATTGTGATTGGTTTTTTATCTTCGTTGAGTGAGGTGACATAGCAATTCATTTTGTTATTATTGTCATCATGTTTATATTGCATTGTTTACTAACAATAACATCTATTACAGCCTACTTTTATTAAACATGAAAAGGAATAATACTGGAGTTGGCCTATTACTAATGAAGAGGAATATGAAAGGTATAAGTATAATACTAATAAAAGATAGAAAACGGGTCAGGACCGAGAAATCTTCAGTGTGCCCAACCTTCATAAGCAACAAGGAGACATAGAAACAAATAAACACTAAACAATGCTGGACGAAACTAATACTAATAGTGCCATTGGTGCAACGACCCATCGAGCAATGTTAATCAACAGAGCAAGCCTCATAACAACAATAAACAAAAAGAAAAGACAAAAAAAAAGAAGAAAATGAAATACAACTGCCATAAGAGAGACGGAGAGAGAGGAGGGAGGGATAGAAAGGAGAGAGAGAGAAGAAAGGAAACAAACAGGAGACATAAAGAGAACGAGGAAGATAAAGAAAGATAAATAGAGAGGACGAAGAAAAATGAGAGAGAAGGAGAGAGAGAGAGAGATATGAGGTAACATATAGAGTGGGGTAACATATAGGGGGGGGGGGCACGTGGCTGCATGGGCAGGCTTTACTCCAGTCATTCAATAATAGCGTGGTTGGCTGTGTCGAATTTTATGTAGTAGAGTTTCAATGAACAACATCATTATATCTTTGTTTCTAAAGGAATCAATTTCATTCTCACATCTAAATAAAATGATGGAACTATAATACTAATACTAATACTAGAGGAAATGTCCAACCCCCTTTCGCTAATCCCATGACCGAGTCCAATGTGCATAGGTAACACATTCCCATGATGAAAGAAACAGGCCCCCCGGTTTATTGCTTTCACAAGTGTGTATCGCCCCAGCTGCGGCAACGCGCTCTATCCCAGACCTAACACCTCTCCTCAGCTACATGCTTCCCATACTTTTGAAAACTCCTCCCTACCCTATGTCTATAACTAGTATCACCCCTCTCTCCTCATTTACAATGATATGAGTGACCATCGTTTTGTATTCTTGGCTGTTCCTTTCCTACAGTTCAATAGTAATCCACCTCCTCCCAAACAGCCCCCACCCCTTACGCAATCCAGTGGTTTTTCACATCTTCCCCCCACTTCTGGATGTAAGCCTCCTTCCTGAGTCCTTTCTATACAGTAGGAAGATAGACTCTTGTAGTTTCTAATGTCTATACACTTCAAATAGCTGCCTTTCCTCTTGTCCAGATACCACATGTCATCCTGACCATGTGAAATGGACCTGTTTGAGAGATCAAAGTTCCTTTGTTGCTGGTTGCTGAACTCAGATGAAAGCTTCAATTTTCCCCTGTACTTTCAACACTCTAATCTCTTCATTCTTATGTGAAAAAGAGGTGGAGATGTATTTTGACGGATGTGACGTTTGACAATATAACCATCAACACAATGCTCCCCCTGATTGTTCAACCCTGAACATGGTTTCTTTCTATTGACTGAAGGTCACGCCCTCCATTCAGGCTGACCTTAGGTGTGCAATGTGATTGGCCACTGATGTCTTTTATTTATATCAATCACTATTTCTTAATTATGGGTGGAGCTTCTTACTAAAGTAATTGACATCTGTCCAGAAGTTGCGTTGGTCATACGAAGACAAGAGTCTTTGGTTTTGTACACTTTGCAGAGGGTCCACAGCCTGCATTTGAGATAGAGCTCCTGTGTGTTACTGTTACTGTTAGCCTAGGAAATGAACTATCACTTTTACCCCTTCAGAATAATAGACTTTCTCTGTTTGGCGTGGCATGGGTTGATCAGCGTAATTGGTCTGAATAGAGGCATTCCCAAAACCCGTCTGAGTGCACTGCAGTGCAGTTATACGGGACCCGCCACTAACGCTTTGTCTCACTGGAAGGCCGTGGAAGGATGCAAGTGATGCAAACGGGACCCGCCACTAGCGTAGGTGTGCTTAGAGTGACCAGCAGCATGTAAGCAAATGTACGGAACCCGCCTGGAAAGGGCTAATAAGTGTCTTTCCCAAGGAATACAAAGATGGATCTCACAATCCTAAGTCCGGCAGCCAAATAACTTGGCCACGGATACCACCTGCTGGTATTAACTCTGGAGGAATTGAGCAACCCGTGCCTATCATGAATTGTCCTCACCTTGCACCTCCCATTAAGTTGAAAATCTCAGCTCTATATAGACTTCCCAAGATTGTGCACTTGTCTTGCAATGTTACTGTTATTTTGCAGTGTTCTCCTAGTTGGTAGGGCATACAGTGTAATTTGCTGAGATCAATTGTTATCTTTGCACCACATGTAGGACCCATTTGAGTTTGTACCTTTTCACTGGTTATAGTTATAGATTCTTTTCTCTCAAAACATTTTGTTAGAGCATGTACTAGGGAAAAGATAAGCCTTAATTAGAAGGCCGTAGTCATAAGAGATAAATCCTCCGCAGATGGCCTGTTAAATGGGAAAGATACGTTTGAAAACAATGTTTTTAACGAAGAGACAAAGATCAAATGCAAAAATCTTCGCTGGCCATCATACTCATACACACTGAACTCGGGATGATTTAAGAATAAACAGCAAGAAGATGGACGTAAATTAAAAGAAAAGCTACTTGCAGAACTGAAAGCTCTGTTGAATGACATTTTTATCTTGTCATGTCTGCAAGTGTAAGGAAGCCATAATTGGCTTGTGAGGATAATTTTTTACAGGAAAGAAGAAAAGAAAGTCAACCAAAATACATGTATTTAAAAAAAGCACAGAAAGAGATAGATAGACAGACAGAGTGTGCTATGGATTCATTAGTTTACCACGTCCACCATATGCGATAATCTCAAGGTTAATTAAAAGGAAACAGCAAGGTGAGAAAATTTGTGTGACAGAAAGGAAAGAAATAGGATCTACCAGTAGCGCCCGTTAACAGTAACACTGTCCACAGAGAAAGAGAGACAGAGAGAGAGAGTGTGTTTGTTTTAATGAAATTCCTCCTGTCCACGATACATGGTGGCATCAGGGTCAATTAAGAGGAAATAGTAGGAAGTAGAACCTATCTACCAAGCGCCCATAAGAGAGAGAGACAGACAGGCAAGAGGATCAGGTCATTAAGGTAACAGGTTAAGAAGCATGAGATGATACATGTAAAAGAAGCCAAAATGTGACTAGATGCTATGAGATACATGTATGACCACTATGTGGAATGCCTGAGAGAAGAAAAAAAGAAAAGAAACGAAAGTCATAACCCCATGTAGACTTGAAATATTGTAACAATCTCAGGAATTTGTCACCAACAGATTTTTATTGATAAAACAGAAATACAATGCATGTATGTTAGACCTGTATTATTCAGCATTGGATAAGAAAATAATACTTTCTTGAAATTTTGTATAAATATAATAAAATTCTAATGACTTGTTAAAGTCAACACGAAATTTAAGATGTGGAACAATGTAATAAGCAACAAAACTTGAAGACAAATAAAATTTTCATTATTTGCAGCTGGGTATTTTGACTATTCTTTAGTGAGGCACTTTTTGATTGTTTTGTGAATTAACAGTAATAGTAATAGCAGCGCCTCGTTCTTTGATTCTTTGCTTGCATGTTTATTTGATGGGCAAATAATTTATTTAAATATTATAATACATGTACATGTAGTGCTATTTCCCAGCATTTTTGGCAGAGTCGTAGAGGTATAACAATTATTTAATTTAACTACTGTTTAAAGGCATGACAACAGACAAACAAGATTGTCATGGTAAAAAACCCCACAAAACTTACCAAGAAAGCCTCTGCCAGTTCCCCAGCTTAATTTTAATAACAACAGTATTAAATACTGTGAAAGACCAGCAACCTGTCCAACGGGATAAGTAGTCTTGCATAGTATGATTTCTTGTGCCTTACACTACAGAAATCGGGATATGGTCCTACTATGTATTTGGACCTCCAGGCCTTGAAAGAATCTTATCAGGGAAAGATGTGCGGGGCCTTAGCCGGACATGAAGCTTTGGGAGATTCATTGTGGGTGCACAAAATTTGCCAAAGTATAAATTAATAATAACAATAATACTTAATTGACCCAAAAGAAGGAAATTATGAGTTGTCAGCCCTCATCAATTTAATGTTGAGACAAACAGTGAGGCAAGGGATATGTCAAAAGTGATAAATATAGACATAATATACATGTTGTAGCCATATAGGGACGCAGATGAGACAAATACAAGGGAATAAACAGAAAATTAGACATAAGATATGTTATACGTGGCAGTTGGTAGTACATTCTCTTTTCATGACAGGGCAATGGGTGCCGATGCAGAAGTCAAAGGTTTGACTCTATTGAAACTCAAGAATGTTTGTTTTTTGTCTTTTCCTCTGTATTTGTCTTGTCTTTGTTCTTACAGGGCTTTAAAATTATTTCATATTCTTGCTCATCGCTTTTGACATGCCCTTTGCCCCATTATTTGTCTTTACATGACTACATTTATTACTTCTGATCATCAAAAGGTTTACCAAACACCTTTTTATTACCATAATTTTTGCTGAACAGAAATTCTATGAGCCTTGGCATAATTCCATGACACAGAGAATGTATCAAAATTTTGTGTTCAAGAAATTTGTAATGCACTGATATCGTCGTTTGATCAAAATCATTCTCTTTGGTAACGGAAAATGAGATGAAAAAGAATAAGCACCCACTTCCAAAGTAAACCGTAAATCATAATTTTTGGTTGTGTAATGGATTTTTTTTAAAAAGGAGAAGAAGGATAAACTGTTACACCAAAATACTTTAAAAAGAGGTATATTTAAAAAATAAAAGATTGTAAACGCTCTTCCTGCTCAAGAGTTTATTGATAGCTCTTGAGATGTCAGAGCAAGCGAAATAAAAGATAAAAAGCTGTGAATAATTTCTAACATAGATATGGCACTGTAAGAAAAATTAGCACTTGAATAATATTAAATTTAAGTATGTTATTATTGTAATACTACACGATGTAAATATCCTTTGGATATAAGATATTTAAGTCATAAAGCAAATTTTAATGACATGCATTCTTTGTCAAGATCTAACAGAAACCACTGCCTGGCAAAAACCAACAAACAATTATTAAAGAGAGACCTGAAATTTTAAATATCTATAACTGATTTGTGACAAAATTTCTGTGCAATGTCGTCAAAATTATTGCATAAAGAAATATATAAACAGCTTAATAGAGTGTGATATGTACCTTAAGCTCCCACATAATAAGTCATAGTTCTACGTAAACCATCTCAACTTTATTGCTAATGACATAAACAATTTATAATAAAATTTCCACAATTTGTGAAGCACCAAACTTTCACACCAGCTTTCATCGATTAGGACTAGAATATAATATGGCAAATTTGACAAAAAGGGCAAGCAATATAGCCTGACTCACTCTCTTACTAACGGTACAGTCTTTGGTTTCCTAATATTTGATACTTTCTTTGTTCACCTTTAACAATTGTCTTACGGATTTGAATTATGCACGAAATGTTCACTGAACCTCTCTAATCTTGTTTTGGTGGAGGTTTTTCTCCCATCTTCGATAGAAAAGAAGGGCTAGAAGCAGCTTACTCGAGATTAGATCATAGGCTTTACATGAGGAATAAACCCCCAGCAAAACAAACAAAATGAGGTACAAGATTTACATGACCATACTACTACTAGACATTTGAACTTGAACTCAAGACTTTTGACTCATCAGCAGTGCCCGCCAACCGCCCGCATTAGCTATACAGCATAAACAGTGTGTTTAACCTTAACACTTCATGTTCTTGAACACTTTTCGTTGCAATATGTACTTATTTGTCCATTAAGGCACAAAGTCTTCTTAAAGTGACGTGTGAATGAATCTGCCTTAATGGACAACAAAGTATATATCGAATTGAATATTCTTTTTTCTTTAACTTAAAAAAAGAAAGAAATATGATTATGATCCACATTGTAGTTGCAAAGAAATGCTCCAGTTCATTCACATGCACTTTTTAACATTTTTTAAACAATGTACCTAAGAAATTCCATTTAAAAAAATGCTTGGAACTTCGAACAGAAAATAATCTTCTCCATAAAGTATTATTTTAGATTTTATGTAATCATAATTAATTCACTCTAAAATGAACACAGATGTTGTCTTCAAAGCTCAGCATTATCATGTGCAAGCGTTGTCCTGAGCATTCAAATGGTCTGTGAAAACAATCACAGGTTTGCATTAAAATACTGATAAACATGTACCAACAAAGGGATTTCTACAAAAATGATATCAAATTTGAGACATCAACAAATCCTTCAAAAAAGAAGAGAAAATGAGTGCATTATAACAAAAATATGCAGAACAGAATGCAAAAGTAAATCTGCTCGAATAATTGAAATACCAAAACCATAAAGAAGGTTGATAAAGTTGTAATACAAGAATAAAAATATCATAGCAGAGGGAAAAAACCCACATGTGGTTGACATTTATTGTTCTTTAAGTTAACAATAAAAACAATTAAATTCTTTTAAGAACAAACCAAACAAAAATCAGTTTATAAATGGAATTAATGATCATTTAAGAAGAACTTATTATGAGAAACAATGTATTACAGCAAAAAACACAAATTGTTTCCAATCCAAGTGAAACAGCTAAAATCAATTTGATCACATGCTTCCACTTTCATGAGAGTAAAAACTAAAAATGACAGAGTTTCAACAACAAAAACAACAGTAGAAAACAAAAAAAATTCAATAGCAGTCTACAAAGAAACTAAACTAAAACCAAAATCATCCAACTTTTCCAGCATAAAATCAGTCAATGAAGAATTTAAGATGATATTCATGAATGACATAGCAAATTAACAAGACGTATCATATTTTACTTTCCCATTTGGCACTTCTTGCTCACTTTTGTTCCTTAATTCTATGCATCATAGTTTCTTAAATGATATACATTTTACTTGATTATGTATGCATATAAGTGCATTCATATAGATCTATGCCAAATGAACTGATGATTTTAACCCTAACCAAATCTTTGATAAACCTGAGAGAGATGAATTATGGCCATCCTTGGAAACTAAAATCAAATAGGAGCATTAGAAGGTTTTCTTTGATAAAAACCCAATATGTGAGGTAAGAATAGAGTATGAATACCAAAACAATTTGAAGTCGACATTGGGGTTGGATAATGCTGTATTCTGAACACATTGCTATTCGCCTTACTTATGAACTCAGAGTTCAAGGCTTATGAAAAAATGTGAAGAAAAACAAGGATGCAGTAATAAGGAAACTAAAATTCAAAATAGTAAACAGCACTATCATTAGTCGATGATATAGTTATCTTTGAGAAATCTGAAAAGACCTTCAACACACCATACATATGTTGAATAAAGAACTAAGCAAGAAAACATGAAAACGAAACCAAAACAATGTTAATAAGTAGAAAGGGAAAGAGACAAAATCTTAAATTGGAGAGGAAAAGTTGTCCTAACAATTGGAAAGTTACAAGTATTTTTGAGCAATGCTAAAGTGTACTGTGAAGGTAGGCTCCATAAAGAGCTCAAGAAATCTAATGAGCAATGATAAAGTGTACTGTGAAGGTAGGCTCCATGAAGAGCTCAAGAAATCTAATGAGCAATGATAAAGTATACTGTGAAGGTAGGCTCCATGAAGAGCTCAAGAAATCCAATGAGCAATGATAAAGTGTACTGTGAAGGTAGGCTCCATGAAGAGCTCAAGAAATCCAATAAGCAATGATAAAGTGTACTGTGAAGGTAGGCTCCATGAAGAGCTCAAGAAATCCAATGAGCAATGATAAAGTGTACTGTGAAGGTAGGCTCCATGAAGAGCTCAAGAAATCCAATGAACAATGATAAAGTGTACTGTGAAGGTAGGCTCCATGAAGAGCTCAAGAAATCCAATGAACAATGATAAAGTGTACTGTGAAGGTAGGCTCCATGAAGAGCTCAAGAAAACCAATGAACAACGATAAAGTGTACTGTGAAGGTAGGCTCCATCAAGAGCTCAAGAAATCCAAAGAGCAATGATAACGTATACAGTGAAGGTAGGCTCCATTAAGAGCTCAAGAAAACCAATGATGACGTATACGGTGAAGGTAGGCTCCATGAAGAGCTCCAGAAAACCAATGAGCAATGATAACGTATACGGTGAAGGTAGGCTCCATGAAGAGCTCAAGAAATCCAATGAGCAATAATAAAGTGTACTGTGAAGGTAGGCTCCATGAAGAGCTCAAGAAATCTAATGAGCAATGATAAAGTGTACTGTGTGTGAAGGTAGGCTCCATGAAGAGCTCAAGAAATCCAATAAGCAATGATAAAGTGTACTGTGAAGGTAGGCTCCATGAAGAGCTCAAGAAAACCAATGAGCAATGATAATGTATACGGTGAAGGTAGGCTCCATGAAGAGCTCAAGAAATCCAATGAGCAATGATAATATACAACCACATAGGACAGACATTTACTTCATCAATGTGAGAACTAATAACTAAAATGTCTGCTTACAACAGAGTTTTCTGTTCCATGCTCTATTATGGTAATGAAACATGGTCCTTAAACCTTCAGGAAAGTAATTGGATACAAGGGACGCATAAATGAAGAAGCATAAAAGAATAGCTACCTAGATCTATAGAACAAAAAACATAAGAAATAGAGTTTGTTTCATTGAAATTTACCTCATCTGCCATATGCGGTGATCTGAAGGTATAATTAGATGACAGATGTGAAAGACTGAAAGAAGAAAAAAGTATAACCTATCAGCAGCTAAAAAAAGGACTAAATTAAAACTATAAACATAAAAAAATAGTTTAGTCATGTAGATGGAATGAGTGGTGAGAGAATATTTAAATCAACATACAATGTAGAAACTTCAGAGAAAAGATCTAAAAGCAGACCAAAGAGAAAATTGGAGGAATATAAAGAAGAAACACTAAAAAAAAATAATTCGTCATGAATAAAAATGAAAATATCCAGACAGACGGTAAATTGTAGAAAAATAATTCTGTAAAATTTAACCCGAACACTGGAAGGTAAAATGTGAATGATGAAGAAAATAAGAAAGACTATTCCTATATTCAACATAAAACCTGTACCATTTATATATTGAAATTGTGTTGAAGAAAATGATAAACCATTACAATGCTACTGGCAAAGTTCACTCAAGTATTGCCATTCATAATACCAACAATTTTGTTCTGTATGTATTTTGTTTGAAAGACTTGCATGCATTCCCTCATCCTTTTATCTGCTAAAGCCCTTCCCTGCATTTATTTGTCAATATTTTTTCTCTTTTTTAACAATGTCTGCAGAATGCTATCTAAATGTCAAATAGTGCTTCCAACTTTATGTGAATGACAACTGTCCAGATCTTTCTTGCTGCCAGGATGAATTGATAAAATCATGAGACTCAACCTAGAATGAACGAAAACATCGTAAAGAGATAAATATAAGTCATTAATGATGGGATAAATAAAAATACATTCAAAATACATAATTGGTCCATTAATATTCTGATTTAACCGTACTTTGATTTTGATGACATTTGATGCATAATGAAGGTACACTTTGTTTTGCATATAAGTGATAAGATTATAAAAAAAGGTATTTCAATGTTGTAAGAAAAAAAAGACTGAACAAAAAGACTGAACATTTTGAGAGCTATTCATTTATTTTAATAAAAGGTATGTCTGCCTTTTACATACATTGTGTCATTTAAATATAATTTTTCAGAACTTATAAAAAATAAATAAATTGATACAGTGGTTTCCGCCTAAGAACCTGGTCCTCGGGAGACAGAAACAGCGGGTTCTTAGGCAGATCGGGTTCTAAGGTGAATCCAAGTATGCCTTGTATTTTTGCTTCATTGTTCATATAGCCTAGTTTGTATTGGCTATTCCCTTTGACTGTAAAGTTTTGATCAGACTTCAATAGATAAGCAGTTTCTGTTATGAAGAGGATTGCCTCGTGTAGGTATTATGATAATCTGAAGCTGTGCTTGAAATGATGTTTTGAAAAATGTGTAGTCTTTGTAAGTAGATAGATCTAGCCTCCAGTGAGCTGCGCAAATGTATGAAAGTTTATGGCTATGACAAAGCAGTATAGCGATTTGTGCAATCAGTTCTGTTGAAAACACTATGTGATTGGTCATTCATTTTTCAGCCAATCAGAAAAGAGGAAAGACAGTCTGAGAAAACTCACAACAATAAGAGGGCTGATATAACAGACCTGTTTGGATAAGAACTATATCCATATTATAACAGATTCTTTTATAACAGGATTATATAACACTTTTATAACACCTCATTATCGCCAGGCCTCTGCCAATCTACCTCTCTTACTGAGTACATATTGAGTGATGATCAACACATGTAATGAAATCGGGCATAAAGGTAGCATGTTGTGTCTTTTTAACACTGGTTTTTGGTGTTCCAAAATTCCAATTTCCGTTTACAGCAGGTTCAGTTATAAGAGCAATATTTTAGGTTAGGTAAAGAGTTGAGAAACTGGGAATTGGTGAAGTTTCTCTTCATAAAATCCCCTGTTATAAGATAAGCAGTCCAGTTATAAATGGTTTCCACTATACAAAGAAAAAGTAATAGTACATCAAAGGAGTAAAAGTAGTTAATAATGATGTTCTTGCTTACGTTTGAAAAATCAAAATAACTCATAGAAGGCAAGAACCTTAGGCCTGTTTTCCTTTTCTTGCAGCATAATAATCAGTGATGAAAATTGCATTTTGAAAATTGAAGTAGAAACCAGCAATCTCCAGCAATATGGATGACCAGGATGCTGTGGGTACAAAATAATTATGTCAAGAAATAAAACAAATCAATTGCAATCACTTCACAGTAGTTGTTTCACCTGCCTAATTATATGGGGAGATATCAGTCATCTAGAAGCATAGAACTCATCACAAAACACAATAGATTTAAATGATGAATCCAAAAATCCCACCTTGGGCCTGTACATTACTGTACGATTACCTAGATTTCTTAATTTACTTGCCTTTTTTTCTTTCTTTCAAGTTGTGAGCTGATTACAGTACAAGGTTTACTCAAGATACATGGAAAAAACTATTGAGTTTCACACACGTTATGTTATATTTGTTAAAGGTTTGTTTTCCTTTAGAAAACTCAAAGGCCATGCCAAAAACTAGACATGACACAGATGAATAGATTTGGAACAAAAAGTATACACACAAGACAAATAAAGCAGATATCTCAATGGAATATTAAGAAAGAAAGTGAGGAACAATGAACCACACACACTCATAATCAATCCCATGTATACACAATACTTTGTTTTATGATGTGTCAAACAATATGTCAGTGTCAAATTGAGTTGACTAAACTAATTCATATAAAGAAATTAATATATGTAAAAGGAGTTGTTGGTTATTGCAAGATAGCAACCTGAGAGACAATCATTGGGAATTATTTAAAAAGTGACAAGGAAATATAAAGTGCGGGGGTGAAAGTGAAAATTGTTTTTGTCAAATATAAATCTCTTTTTGTGAGCTATACACACAACTACAAGGTGCACATATGAGAGTGTAACGCTTCCTTGATTACAACTAGAGTCAACACTTGTTCAAATTGTTGTGGTCACCCCTATACTTACCACTTAAAACCATAACATCCGCCATGATGTAAGCAATGTCACGGGAAAAAAGAAACAAACGATTTGGATGGAAGACAGTATGAAGCATGGCACATACAGAAGGGCTTTAAGACGCAGCAAGGCAGCTGGACCAAATAGGGTTTTCTGATTGGGAAACGAAAAGAGAAAAATTACAATTACACCGGCTAATGAAAACCACAACAAATCAAAAATTTCCCTTGACAGAGAATGCATTGTAAACCTTACAGTTACACTCATGATTTTTCTTTCAAAGTACGATACATAAACTATATTAAACAATAGCTACAATTCTCCAATAACAGATCCTTCAAAGACGCATGTATGAAGCTCTAAATCACATCAAATTTTATAACTAACTGTACAACAGTAATTGCTCTGTTGAATCATTTCCTCATCTTTGTCCTGCTTTTCTTTTCATAATCAAACATCAAGACACATTTTACAAAATAGCTTGTACACTTCAGACACCGATTTCTATCTTGACAGATATAAAAATTTGCAAACCATATTGGATATGTTCTAGCTGATCAATTGAAATTCAAGACAGCCATCATAATCATATGCAGTGACTTCAGGATGATGTGCTGTAGCAACAGTAGTTATGAGCTTTTACTTAGAATTTTCTGTAACAAACTTACCAAGTGACGGCCACTTTTGGTCCTCAATAGCTGAACGACGATTATTTCCACGGCAATCACCCGACCAGTTTCCAGCAGCCCACAGGAAAATATCAAATGTTGCTCCATGCCAATAGTAAATAAAAGAGAATGCCATAACTGATGCCAGACTTTGCCAAAACAAACCACATTGCGATCCCCCCATTGGAATGTAAATGTATTTTTTAATAATATTATAATAGCCTACGTCAAAATATTTCCAAGTGTCTGTGTATCTATACAAAGTGGCAGTACAACGGGGTAGAGGGGGAGGGGTCAAACCATCTATTTTACAAGCTACAGAACCAATGCCAAAAAAGACAACGTATTTCATTGTGAAATACAATGACTGCCACATTACAAAACCAATCATTCCTGACACCGATAGTTGTGAAACAACATACAAATCGAATGAAACAGAATTAGGATACATGAAATGAGCAGTCAATTCAAGAACAAGAAAACAGAAAAGAATTCTCAACACAAACAAAACAGCCTTATGTAGACTAAACACTGGGTGGCCTGTGCCATAAAATGCTTTCCTTTGAGGATGAAAGTCATCAAATGTTACAATAGGACCATATACAACTATGGAAAGTACAAATTATAAGACATAAAATCTAGAAAAGAAGGTTTCGTAACAAGATCCGTAGCTAAGGGAGACATTTTATCCTTCCTTTTATTCTCTGATTCATTAAGGAAAGACATATTTCTAGCACAATTTTGATTATCGTTTTCATTCTTGTGAAAATCACTAATTTCATCTGGTTTCTGTTTTCTTAGCTTAATACATTCAATAGCAGCACTCAATAAACGAAGGTGTAAGTAAGCATTTGCTACATAAAAGATCTCCTTGTAATATGGTGTGTGCCAATTTTCAAACACCTAAAAGAAAAGAAGAAAAAAACAGGATATAAATACAAGCACTAAATGAAACTGTTTCAAGTGTAGATAAGGAAAATTTACCAATAGATTTTACACACCAAAAAAAGCTGCAACTTCATACAGTAAGGGTATCACTTGGTAATCTAAATTTATTAGTCTAAATTATTATTTAAATAAAAGTAAGCTATTCAGAATTATACACATCATAAAATGTCATCATCTTCGATACAGCTAAATTTAAATCTGGTAACTATGTTTAAGTTATTCGTCTGAAGATGGGGAAATTTCTTAAATTTTGTTGAACTTTATCAACCCACATATACATATTATATATCTATTATAATAAAAATAAAATTTCAAATAACTTGCACCACTACACAAACGTTAGTCAACCCTGCAGACTTTATTTGGCAACATATACTGTTGAAATTTTGCACAAAAATAAATAACAATTTTGTCTACTCTTTTGCCGTCAAATTTGTGTTTCATTTTCCCCTTTCAATAAGAGATGCTTTTAAAATCATTGAAAACATATTGTTTTGACACCAAAGTCCGGATGATGTGAATTTGAGATGTATGGTCAAAATGTAAGTCTGATGTGATCAGTTTGTGATTTTTACATGTGCAGTATGTCTCTGCCAATGCCTGTTTTCACACATGGCCAGCTGTATGTAGCTTTATCAAGAGTACATAATTTCAATGACATCAAAGTATTACTTCAGGACAGAGACAGTGAACTGCCATTCTTTGTCCACAATGTTGTTAGGCCTACAGTCTTGTATAAACAACATGAAACACATCCTGTGCAAGATCCCCAAAAACCGTTTTTCAGAGAGAAAAGGTTTTAAATCATTTAATCAATTATACAGTGGAACCTCTGTAATCGGGAAATCTCAGTGGATCATAAAATTGTCCAGATTAGCCAGGTTTCCCAAATAAATGGGGAATCTAGGATTTTGATTTTCCCTTAACATCTTGAATGGAGATTGGAAAGGATGTCTAATGGAACCTTATTCAAAAGCAGGGATAACAAAGTAAGTGGTGATGTATAGGAGGTGATTATTATCACCTGTTCTGCTTCACACTAAAGAAGCCGGGATAAGCACCGGCTCCATGGGCCGTAACGGCTTTAAAGGAACTTTACTAAGAGACGAAATTATTAACAGGAAATATCCTCAATCCCTGAAAAGTTGTCGATTATCTTCTAGTACTTATAAAAAAAACATACCTGCAGCTTTTCAACCCAGTGCAAATTGAGTGAAGAGGTCATAATCATTCCCACTATCCAGATTAAAGAAACGAAACCCAGAAAGCTGACAGCAAACATCAGTAGAATCTCAAAGAGAAAAATTAACACCAATCTCGCACCCAATATATAGGCTAATGCGAGGGTGTCATAAAGAATAATAGAAGTCTTTAAAACCTGAAAACAAAAATAAGACAAAAATAATAATTACATGCACAAATACTTTTTTATGTAAACTATGTCAGTTTTTAAATGTGGGATTGCTTGTGTATAGAATTAGAATCTAGAAAGACTTTCCAACCATTATTACTAGAGACCTTAGAGTTCTCCATGACAGCTTATTTTCTTCTTTAGATAAATAAAAATGTGTCATCTTAAATAACATTCCCTAGACAAAACGTAAGTCTCTGAAATTGATATACCATGTGTTGAGGACTTTATTAGTATTTGTAAATACAGTGATCTCCGTCTAAGAGGTCCTACCTTTGTGTGACAAAAAAAAAAAAAGGAGCACCAGGCTACTTACAAATCGTACTATGCAGAGGACACCTTTAGCCCTAGACAATTCTTATGTAACATTTATCGGTCTGACCTTTAGGCCCTGAGCTCAGAGGAAGGAGAATGTATAAGAAAGATTAGGAAGAACGAAGCAGTGTATATTTCTAGAAAGCTTTATTATTACTCTTCTCTTTTCTATTGATCACAACACTAGTTAGGCATTGCGTCACAATCACACAATAACGTCTGATTCTAATTCAGTTTTAATCTAGATCATCATCAGTAAAAACATGCTTCTAGTTTGCATTGGTTAGGGCGGTGCCTATGATTTGATCAAGATGTTCCAATGACGGCGCCTGCCTATGCAGACTGCAGAAGTCAACCGCCTCGTTTGTTTAGTGTCGAGATCAAAGAGCCTGACACAATTCAAGATCTACTATGACTTGTTACAGGATAGAGAAAATGAGGCATTGCCAATCTGAATTTTCCTTTTATTGCATTGAGTTCAGCAGACCATTTGGCCTTTCAACAAAAAAAACCTGAAGCGGCCTCTTAGACAATATAATCAAAGAGCAAAGAATCAATTTTATGGAAAAAGCCGCCTCTTAGGCAGAGACCACTGTAATTTAAGAGGAAAAAATATGTTACACACAAAAAGCGGAGACCACTATATTCTTATTATATTGTTTCAACATGTGTATTTTCTATATATTTTTTTAACCCAATGTTTATAGGTTTGCCTTCCTTCACATTACAATTCTTTTTAATTATGATTAATTTACTATTCAAGTGGAGCCATATAATAAAAAAAATAGCAATTCAAAGTCTAACAACAGAAAAATGACAATTCTTATTTTGGTTATGCTTTTGTCTGCTGAATAGACAAAGACAAAAAACATAACAGGACAGTTGTAAGGGCAATTTAGTCCGGGATTTCAAATCATTACTAACAAGGTATTTGCAAAGAAAGAATTTCAATGTAAATCTAAATAAAAAAAGAGAAAATCAAAGAAAGGAAAAAGCAAACAACCTATGGTCTTAATGTATAAAAGTTCTTACGTTTTCCTTCAATTTGAGCCTGACCAATACATGTGACAGCATCAAGTGACCAGCAGAAAGAGGTATAAGTTTAAAGAGAAAAAAACAACAAGAATTCCACTCATAATCAACTGCATCCTGAAAAGAAAAAAGAAAGAATACAATCTTAACTTATTGATACTAATATTTCAAAATGCAATCAATAGCATCACAAACTGAATACACATGTATCAGTAAATTTTTAAACACAGAAATTTGTTTAATATGTTTGATAAATCATTCAAAAATCTAAAATATGGTAAAAACCACGATCTTTTTAATAACAAGTCAGTTCATAAATGTCTAATTTCATCATAAATGAGGAAAGCAAAGTTTGAAGTGACAAAATGCTTCGATCTGATAATTACCACGCATCGTAATAATATCTAGATGAGAACTGAGAAGGATTTCTTTCCTTCAAATGTGATAATTTTATTATTTTCCACAAAGCAGTCAAGTCTGAATAATAATCTCAATATTAAACGCTGCTCTAAATGCCTTCTTTATATGATAATGATATCAATGGCCATGAAAAGGAAATATCGTTTCAAGACTTTTATTTTCTCTCTTACTTTCATTATGTCAGTCAGAATTTGAAGCTGTTTTCTATTTTTTATAATACATCCTTTATTTTATATTTCATTTGCATGTATCAAATAAGTGCTTTGTTAGGCACATATATACTGACGGATCTGATAAAACGCCTTACTAGCAAAAACTAGGTTTCAAGAAAATCATGTTTTAAGTTTAAAGTTCAACTCCTTTAAAACTACACATTTCTTAACAATTTTATGGTTGAAAAGGGCTGCATTTATTGTTTTTCTGACTGTGTGTAAAATTGTATTCACAAAATCGCATTATTAATAAAGATATCATTGTTTAAGGTCTTTTGTCAGATCATACTGTGATTTAAGGCACCCTTGTACTGACAAAAGACCTGAGAGAAAGTAAGTCCTTTGATCCACTGCTCAGGAACTCACAAAACGCCCCGCAAACGCCTCAGAGCGCATACAATTAACTCACTCATTCCATTAGTGACTGACAAAATATCTCAAAGAAGAAATAAATAATAGGAAGAATGAATATTTGCATATCTATATCATATATAATATTATATGCATTATAATTACACTGGAATAAACATCAATTGTGCATAATTTGGTATTTTGGATTAGGCCCTATATACTACATGTATAAACAAATATAAATTTTTTTGAAAAAGTATGAGATTATATTATATATTATATTACATGATAAAGTTTCGTACAAAATAGTCTTCAACCATATACACCTTGGGAATGGGAGTATCAAAGCAAATTATTGATTATCATCTTCGGTTTCAGTGAGATCTAACGAAATCTTTACTGACTGGCATATTGTTCCAGAATGACGTTTCAGATTCGGGCATCAACGAAATGAGAGCATGAATAATTCCATTTTTCTTCCACTCTGGGATACCTCGTGGAGCGGATTTGTATTCGGGCTGATCTCTGTTATCGTCAATTTCCTTCTGCACCTTTTTCGTTACAAAGTTCACTTCTTGAAAATGCTCATCATCATGTTTTGATTTGAAAAACAACATTTTGAAGCCATTTACAATTTTTTTTCATGAATATCTTTTAAATACGGCACTTGAGTATTCTGCCCCCAGTCACTCGTTTATTCCACATGGGAAATCAGAATGTTGCATTTTGATTGTTTTTGGTGCTCCGTCACAAATTTGGATGGCAATCACAAAATCATGAAAATTGCAAATTTTGTCTCTTCTTCGCATGTTTTTATCTACCATACCGTGAAACAAATTGGCTGACAGAAAGGTATGGCTAGTTTCAAGATATTTGAGCGTATCGTCACTTGGCACTGCACTTTGGCCACGAGAATTCATTAATCTCACCAGTGTTGTATATAGTGTCAAGTTTGTGTTTTGAGCGAAACAGTTGTCGCACCATGTTCTGCGTCTTCTGCCATCACTTCAATGGCCTTGGCGAAAGCGGACGCCATGTTAGCGGCAGATCTTTCAGAAATGGTTTCATGCCAAAGCAGAGATATCACCTGTTGTCGGTGTTCCTTTTCTGACTGTCGTCCAAGAGGTGCAAATGTTTCATGATATGCCACTAGTCTATTGACAAAAACACACGACTTTATCCCCAACATATAAGGCAACATTATTACTTTCTGTATATCCGCAGACATGTACTTGTGTGTACCATCATTTGGCTTTTCAGCATCTTTTTGGTAATGTACCCTAGCACGAATGTAATTTGTCACATGCTGAAAATGGTCCCTGCAGATCTCACAGTCTTGGTGTTCTTGTGGATTTTGGTGCTCATGCACCCAATCTCCGTTATCTGCCACCAGACTTGACCATTCGGGAAATGCACAACTATTTCCTTGAAACAAATCCCAATGTTAAGAAAATAAGCTACCAGACATACAGGAGACATGTAGCTCAAAAAGGGATAAGTTTTGCCAGGCATGGAGTGGAGGAGTGTGAGCAGTGCTTGAAATACAAACTTCATGAACACCAAAATCCACAAGAACACCAAAAGAACACCAAGACTGTGAGATCTGCAGGGACCATTCTCAGCATGTAACAAATTACACTCATGCTAGGGTACATTACCAAAAAGATACTGAAGAGCCAAATGATGGTACACACAAGTACATGTCTGTGGATATGCAGAAAGTAATAATGTTGCCATATATGCTAGGGGTAAAGTCGTGTGTTTTTGTTAATAGACTAGGAATGACTCCAATAATCCGAATGGATGGCCAAACGCCGTTCCTGATAAATTTTTGCAATGCACAGATTATTGCAGTTGCATGCTTTGAGGCAAGGATGCTTATCCTTCTGAATTAATGATAGGACTCTTCAGTAATCGTTTCTTGAGTAGGGGTATTTTGGTAAAGGTGAAAGCAGAGAAATTGTCATCTCAGCAAAGTCCTCAAGGTGAGGGGTTGACAGAGTTGGTTAGGGTTCATCAGCAGTCGGAGGGTTTTGAATGCGGATAGGGATAAGTTCCGTACATTCCCTTTCTATGACACTGCCCCTAGAAACAGAGTCATCTGATGTAAACGGATTTGTGACATTTTCACTGTCATCCGATGAAACACTTTGAATATTCCGCTCTTCTGCTGAGAAGGAAAGATGGCGATGAACAAGCTTGACTGGGAATGGGACAACAACACAAGGATTTGATGGACCTACAGTATCCTCGATACCCGAAAAGGCGGGTATATCTGGCTGCAATTCATGCTCCCTTTGCAATCGCCTTCGCCTCAATAAAGGTGGTTCATAGTTACTGGACATGGAACTGTCACTGCTCTCACCATCACCATGTAGCGGTTGAATAACTTTCCTGAAGAAAAAAAAGAAGCATTGAAGTTATAACTATGACTAAATTCCAGACATGGTCCATAACTTGATCTATTTATGAATCATATCACCCTAGAAGTGTAATTAATACATATACAATGTAAATATAAATGGCAAAGAAGAATAACAAATGGTAGACATTGAGAAGCAATTTCCAAAGAGGGTTACATTTAGGTTATAATATCATCTCTTTATTTATATTCCCAAGGGTAATGAAAACTATTTTTAAACATGCGTTTTGCGCTATTTAAGGAATAAAGAAGATGGTTGACATTTCAAAACTAAACTTTTCAATGCCATTATTATAGTTTTGAAACATAGATTAATAGTAAGTTCTTTTTTTTTAGGTTCCTGTTTATATTCTGATTGAAGAAAAGTATTTTAGCTAATGATAGTATAATACTAACAATGATAACAACAATGATATAGTAATAGTTTTAATAATAACAACAGCAATAATAATAATGATGATAACATATCAATAGCAACAATAACAACAGCAATAATAATAATAATAATAATAAAATATCAATAGCAACAATAATAACAATACAAATAATGATCATATTAATAATGATAATGGCTGATAATGATAATAATAACAATAATAATGATGATGATAATGACAGTATAATTATAATAATGATAAGTATGGTGATAATAATAATAACAATAACATAAAAAATAATAATAATCATACAAATAATGATGGTGATGATAAAAAATAATAATAATGACAATAATTAATAATAATAATAATAATAGTGATAATGATAATAATAATAATAATAACAATAATAATAATAATAACAACAACAACAATGATAATGATATCACTATGATTGACACTTATAATGATGAGAATAATCATTACGATAAAAATTCAATGAGTCAACTTACTGTTTGATAAGCTCCTTGAATATTTCTTGGGGATTCATGATGGAAAATAATTACAAATCACAAGATTGGAAACGCACGGACTGACTGGTAGTGTAGAATGTTTCAAAATGAAGCAACTTAGATGCAGACCCATCCCTATAAACGTTAAAATCAAGGATATTGAATAACAGAACCATCCATCAGAGAACATGATAGCAGTAGCGGAGATTCTTGCCAGATCTTCAAAGATCAAAAGCATCTTTGATCACGCTACGGATGAGTTGACCCCACACTACAACAAATTTCGGGCACTCACGCATTACGTCGAGGTTAGTGCCGTAGACTGTAACTAGTAACTCGTAACATTATATATTACATAATATGAGGTACCTCCTCCTTTAGAGGCATTTGTCAGATCACGGTGGACTCAGTCAAACAAAAAATCCACTCTAAGGTGTTTAGTCAGATCATACCAGGGTCAGTAAAGCGAGCATTCATTTGTAAGGTGTTTGGAAGATGTTTTGTCAGTCACTCGCTGACTCATGAGATGCTTTTGAAAACTTGTGTTTGTACTCTAATTCAAATATGGTGATATATATGGCAAGGAATCTTATATCAAAACATAGCTGGGAAGGAGCTCTATCAAATACAAGAATTTAAAAATTTCGTGCCAAAACCAAGTAAGGTGTTTTGTCAGATCACGTCAGTATAGATCTAGCAGAAAATAAAATTTTAAGAGCAATAGGTTGTGTCACAGTAGAAAAAAACAACATCATTAAATGTAAACATTCAACTTCAAGTAACTATTGCCTGATAACGGCAAAAGATTCATATTAATTACTGCGATAGCATATAAGAAAATATGATAGTGCTGATTAGAAAGTGTAAAAATCACAGCATTGAGAGTTACAAGAACTGATGTTTTGGTGACCGAATCCATGAATTAAGAAAAATCAGATAATAAAGTCAATGAATTGAATTCTATAATCCGACACCCAAATCATGCAATCTAGGACTCAAAGTGGTTTCAAATAGTGCAAACACTTGAAATGAGATAGCTATTTCTTAATATAATATATGTAAAACGCCATATATCCAAATGTCTCAAAACGAAGTTTTTAAAATGTGTTACTCATGTCCATAATTAGTCAGATGAAGAACTGTTATCTTATTGTGTCACGTACATAGGGAATGCTTAACACTGATAACAACCGAAATCAAACAATATCGTACTTTTCTCAGAAAAGAACTTCAATTTCACTTTTTTTTTAAAGCGACATATCTATCATCTGCGTTATACCCAGAAATATGAAAGCAGTACTCCCTTAAATAAAATTAGATAAAGAAAACAGAAAACAAACAACATCCAACCAATTATCAAACACGTTCATGGTGTTTTGGGTGATAAAAAAACATAGAGAAATAAAAAGCTGTCAATGAATACAATTCGCACAGCTGGGCTGTGAGCATACTCGGATGTATGTCATTTGATGAGTTTTGATTGGCTGAAAATATACGTGTATCGTGTGTTGTGAAAAACAAATCATTGGTGTATATCGCATTCTGTAATAAAACACTGAATTGTCAAGCTGAAATGAATGAGATACATTGCTTTTTGTGAAAAAAGAAACTGTTTATCAATAGAAATTTCAAAATGAATATCACAGAGACATGAACGCATTTTTTTTCAATTTTGGCCTATATCACGTATCGTAATGGAACTCTTCATAATATGATTTTCATAAATGATTCAAAATTCACAATAACCAACATCACAATTATTCAACGACACTAGAGAAATAAAACAAATAAAGTAAATTAAATTCAGAGTTGACAAAAACAAAATCTTCATTGTATGATGAAAAATGAATCCTAGCTCACTCACTCGCTTTCTGTTTAATAGTGTCCAGCCATCATGAAATCTCAAGTAAGGTTTGTAATCTTGTAATGAAAACAGAAATCAAAATAAAAGCTTTAATATGAAAAAATCAAAAGATACAAAATAATAATAATTTGAAATTAAAAGTATCAAAACAACATTGAATCCTTTCTGTAGTGATTACAATTAACATATAATAGCAACCCACGAAATGCCATAAAATCACACTGATCTGAGGATATATGTAAATTACTTCCATTCAGGGGTTTGCAGATGGCATTCTAAAGGACAGAAATACCTTTTGATCTTTTAATACTTTTATCATGTATACCATAAGATTTCCATTATATTCTAAATAGCATTATACTTGTATTGTATATAAAATATAATTTTGAACACCATAACTTCATTCTAAATCTTAACTATCAAAATGTTGCACTTAATTTTCACTAATACAATACCTTGACCAGCTTTATAAAAGGCCCACTGAGTGTATGCAAATGTGCTTATACCAGCAATCCAATAAAAAATGCGTTCCCACTTTGGTAACACATCCATGCCTCAACCTCATCTGAGAATAAAAAACCTGTAAAAATGTATTTCAAAGATTAAATTTTGAGAGAAAGGAAAGAATGCAACTGGTTCTTCTATATTTGCTCATTTATGACTGCTGTTGTGAGAAAATGTTATACAGTAGTAGTTGTCTAAGAACATGCCCTTTGGAAGATTAAAAAATTGTGCAAGTAGATAGCCCATGCTGGTAAGCGAACGGAAATGTATGTAGCCAATATCAATATACTTTGACCTGACAGGCATGCAACAAATCAATGGAAGTTTCCTCAATTACCAACACAACATTAGTAGGACACGCATCTTTGATTTGATAGACAACAATAAACCTCAATTATTTTCGTAATGTACCCTGAACACTGATGAATTTAGACCATTCTTCACTTTGCCTACGCAAAACATTGTGCATCATAACGATTGATGCACTGTCTCGCAGGCAGAGTAAGATTCAGTGTTGATGGCATACACGCTAGACAATGAACATTGTTTGATGTTAGCTTGGCCCGGGCAGATGAAATTGGCACCTTGTCATCAGGCAGGTAGAAAAAGTTTGCTATCAGAACCTATTTATTACAGCTGAGAGGTGTGACTTGATTATCTACACATTTGGTTTAATTGAAATGCCTTCATATTTGAAATAAAGAAGACACCTGCTTTGACAATTTTAACAAGTTATGTCTGTTAAAAATCGTGTTGTTAAGGGGCCAGGTTACATTAGTTCTTTTTTCCTGAGAATATATGCTGGTAAGGTGGACAGTGCTGTTGGACAGCATGTTCTAAGACAGCTTCTACTGTATTTATGAAATTCAGTGATCCCTTCCACATATTTCATGTAGACAAAAGGAAAGCACTCGATGAAACAAATTTTGAGTAAAAGATAATCATATTTTTGTACTTAAAATTAAAAAGTTAGCTATTGGACAATGGTAAAAAAAGGAATGAGAGTAAAGAATATGTAAATATATATCAATTGCAGTTTAAGATGAAAGTGTGGTGGTGCCTGTGGCCTGGTAGTTAGATTGAAGGCTTACAATAGTGAAGCCTTGACTTGAATTCACATAATGCTTGACCCATATGTCCTCAACATGACGCATTTCCCCATTCAACCTAGGTGCAAATGGATAACAGCACCAGCAGTGAAGTTTGACCTGTGACAAATTAATCTCTTGTCTAGAAAGTCATGTACTGTCACATGTTTCTCTTCACACTATAGAAATGAGGACAATTTATGGCTCTACGGCCTGTAAGAGCTCAAAAGAAGTTTACAACTTTTATATATATGCAAATGTATGTAAAAATAATCTTATACTATACTGCTGAAATTTGAGATGCAGAAATCAATTCTCTAAAACTAAACATATAGTTTGGTGCCAAGGTTCCTTCCCAAGTTTCAATCTTTCCAAAGAATGTAATTTTATGAAAACTTAAATCTTATTTCAGGGCCCATATTTTGTGTTTTTTCTCTTATATAACATGTATCCATACATATTCCCAGTAACTTCAACAAATAGTCGTAACAATTTTATAATCTGAAATAGAAAATGTAAACCAAAAATTTCATGATTTCTCAATAGTCTTACACAATATAAACTACGAGAAAATAGCTCGACACGATATTACCGTTATTATATCCCAGATCTAAAAATAATTTTTGTCCGACCATAAGGTTACGTAGATTGCTAAAAGTTTCATGGTATTCTCACTCTCATTTAGAGTTACCTATGATTTTTTTCGTGTCTTTTACAGGATAAATGGCCGTAGGAATACATTTTCTTTCACTCCAGATCATAAACGGCGCTTCTACGTATTTTCCAACTGATTTTTCAGCTCTTACTGTGTGTTCATTTGTAGACTACAATTGTTACATAATAACGAAAATCTGAAACCTGCCTCCCGTATCAAAAAAATTTAAAAATTAGAACTCACCAAATTTTCTTTGAAAAATTCTCTTTCACACGGAATTAAAGAAAACAGAATAAAAGGTCGTTGACCTCACCTACCTTAAGGTGAAAAAGGACTTATTAAAAAGAGGAAATGCCATCAGTCTCATTTGCTGACGTTCACACCCAAAAAATATTCACAAATTGAAAGCAAATTTCACAATATTATGTTTTTTATATCTGCGATGTCAAAGCTATACATGGACCAAATGTTAAGAAGATTCATCAATTAGACTTTGAGAAAGATTAATTGAAGAGTTCAAGTTATCATTGGGTCCCATTTTTGTGAAACCTGCCATATTGTCTAAATGGGGAAAACAAAAAGGATCCCAATTTCGGGATAAGTATGAATAAGTATGAATAAGAACGACTAAGTATAAGTATTTCTCTATCAAACCCAACAACGCACACATAAAAGATCCTTATTGCGGATTCTGATCCGTACTGGTAGGGACAATACTTATTGCGACCGAAACTCACTGACACCACCGTCGCTCCTCGCGTCTCGTCACAGGGCATGGGTGTCGCGATGTCTGGGATGGACTAGGGACATTTTCAAATGACCATCGCAGAGCAGCCGTTGATCATAGAAAATCTAATAACACTGTTGAACTCAGCATCATCCAATTAAGGTAAGATCCAAGCAGAATTCGTTATTTCTCTATAATTTAGAAAATAATATTTATCTTCATATTTTAGAGAAACAATACTATACACTACCCACGTGACAGGGAAAATTGAATCTTCCCTATCAAACACGTGTGTAGTGAGGTATTTCTCTCGATGGACACAAAATCTACAACAATGGATGTTGATTTGCTTTAAATTGCCAATGTTTTTAAAAGAAGCCCTTTGAGGAATGTCGCTTTTTTCTTTCTTTCTGAGAAAAACAAAGATATATAATAGAGTGATTGAAACAGACTAGATAACAAATCTGCAATGGTCGAATAGCCATTTATCTGCTGACGTTTGATAAAAGCCTACCAATGTGAGCGTGGTTTTTTCCACGCTCAGATTGGTAGGCTTTTATCAAACGTCAGCAGATAAACGGCTATTCAACCATTGCAGATTTGTTATCTAGTCCCATTTCAATCACTCTATTATATATCTTTGTTTTTCTCACTCTACCTATAGCTTCCTCCTTCCCCCTCTTCTCTTTGTTTGTTTTGCTTTTGCCCCTCTCCTTAGTGGGATATATAGTTGAATACGGCTCCGTACTGAAACAATACTTTCTGTGCACTGTCTCTGGGTAGTTTAGAGTGCCGGTATCAAGTGTCATCTACATATTGTAGGTTCTGGAAGCCGGGCTAGCACCTTACCTCACGACAGTTTAGAATACTCGTGCTTTTAAAATGGCACACATAAAGAAGCTTCCATATATTGTCACAAAATTGTATTTGGTTCCAATATATCCCATAATTTTTTTGTTTTGTTTTGGGTTTTTTTGCAATACAAATTAGATATGGCAGGTTTCACAAAAATGGGACCCAATGATAACTTGAACTCTTCAATTAATCTTTCTCAAAGTCTAATTGATGAATCTTCTTAACATTTGGTCCATGTATAGCTTTGACATCGCAGATATAAAAAACATAATAGTGTGAAATTTGCTTTCAATTTGTGTGTTTTTTTTATCTTTGTGAATATTTTTTGGGTGTGAACGTCAGCAATCCAGACAGACCACATTTCCTCTTTTTAATAAGTCCCTTTTTCACCTTAAGGTAGGTGAGGTCAACGACCTTTTATTCTGTTTTCTTTAATTCCATGTGAAAGAGAATTGTTCAAAGAAAATTTGGCGAGTCCTAAATATTTTTTATCTTTTGCAGTGATCACGTGAGGCAGGTTTCAGATTTTCGTTATTATGTAACAACTGATGTCTACAAATGAACACACAGTAAGAGCTGAAAAAAAAACAGTAGAAAAATACGTAGAAGCGTCGTTTTTTGATCTTAAGTGAAAGAAAACGTATTCCTACCACCATATATTCTGTAAAAAGACACGAAAAAATCATAGGGAACTCTAAAACGAGAGTGAGAATACCATGAGACTACCGGCAGTCTTCCAAACCTCATGGTCGGACAAAAAATATTTTTTTCGATCTGAGATCTAATAACGGTAATATTGCGTCGAGCTATTGTCTCGTAGTTCATCGCGTGTAAGCCTATTGGGAAATCATGAAATTTTTGTTTTTAAATTGTCTGGTTGGCTTTGCGGAATATTTTGTTTTCGGGAGACTCTTACGGCCATGCAAAAAAATGTAGACGATGATCGGACATCAGAAAGGAGACTGTAAGCCTATTGGGAAATCATGAAATTTTTTGTTTTTAAATTGTCTGGTTGGCTTTGCGGAATATTTTGTTTTCGGGAGACTCTTACGGCCATGTGCTTACGGCCATGCAAAAATGTAGACGCTGATCGGACATCAGAAAGGAGACTGTGATCAGGTTAGATTCGGAGACCGTTCAGGTTAGATTCGGTTGCATTAGCAAAACATGCTTTGGCTTATCGTGAGTGAAACTTATGTAAAGAAGTCCGGCAATCAATAGGCTTTCATGATTTATTATGTTCTAATAAATAAAGACAAGATAATTGGCAATACGGGAGGTTTAGAAGTCCATTACAATGATAGTGACTTTACGTCTCCACTATGCAGTCTCCTTGGCATAACAATACAATATTACTAAAACGCATTTCAACGAGAGAGAAAAAATAATACTAATAGCACAGGTTCAAGTAGAGTTCAAGATTTGCCAGCCACCGCTCCCGTCCCATCCCGTATTCCGCGAAGCAATTATCGATCGATAAAGACAAGTTTGTGCTAGTCTAGTGGGCGCTCTATGACTGTAGATAGTTAGAGAGGTGGGGGTGGGTAGATGACGGAGTAGCCGAGGCGTGCTTATATAGTCTGACGAATGTTTTGGTCCTATAATTTACACGCGGAGAAGTGATGATGGGAGGGGGGGAGGGTGCAGGCGATGATTAGGTCTCGGACGGGGAGAAAGGAACAATTGTCGTCAAATTTTCTATTTGCGCTTTCTTTTCAGGCGAGGGGAGGTTTATTGCTGGTGCATCTCTCTCTCTCTCTCAAAATTATAAGTCGTGAAGTTTACCGTACCAGTTTGAGCAGAATGGTACACACGATAAACCCGTAACACGTAATAAGGATAGTATAAAGGCGTACAATCACAGAATTTTACAAAAACGGGACAAAAGGCATTGGTTTTCATTTTCATCATCCACACGATCCGGATCGCGCGAGTCATCTGATCAACGTTGACATTGGCACCGGCCAATTTTGACAAATCGACTCCACGCCCTGTCGGGAAACACAAACACAGACTTCACATCTTATTGAGAACTAGGGAAAAGTCATGATTGGAACTCTCCAAACCAGATGCCCAAGCGTTACGTCACTAAATAAACGCCAGGGAAACCTCGGTCGACGGACACTCAGCAGTTCACGTAACATTACGTACTGGCGCTGGACCTAGAATTTTCACAGTTATGCCCCTTGACTGAAAAACATGACTTTTAAAAGCTAATTTACTTGCTCCACAGTCCTTTGCTATCTCTTAAAGTCATATATCTGGAATCCTCATGTTCTAAGCTTTAACATGGTATATAACACTTGTAAAAAATGTAACATGTACATTTTGACAAAAGAGGGAAATGGGGATGGACCATTTTGTGAAACCTGCCATATCTAAAAGATAATCATACGTAATCCGAATAGTTCTTCTTAAACTTTCCTTCTCCCCCCTCCCCCCCAACACATACTGCATAATTTAATTCATACAATGACTATTTGCTAACGCTATCACTACTATCATTTTACTATTTACACAACCTTTACTTTACTAGTATTACTATCGTCCTCTATCACCACAACTACTGCCCTCATATTTGTTCTTCTTTCTTTTTTTTTTTACTAGTATAAGAGATGATTATAATGATATTTATACTCGTAGAAATTTTGACATTTAAATGAACTTAGGATAGGGATGAAATATAGTAATAGTCATTTTGGGGTTGCCTCTGCGGTCTGTTGCGCTTCCATTCATCATAGCTTCTTGTTTTCTTTTTTTCTCTCCTTGTTTTATTGAATTCATTATTTCAAAACAAAACATCACTACAAACATGAAAACAAAAACAAGAAAACATTAAAAGAACATAAATATAAAATAAAATAAAATAAAGCAAAATATCTGGGACAAAACATCCGAATAACAACCATCCCCCATTCGTCTTTAAACGAAAAAGAAAAACATGTCAGTTATAATTATGTATGAATGTTTCCTTTGTCATTCATGTATATTGGAAATATCTATTGGGGTGATTATCTTTTAAACGAAGAAAGAGGTGGTGATATTCACCAAAAGTTTGCCTCTCTCTATTGGTGGCATGGATTCCATGTCTTCCCTTTTTTAGTCTAGGAAGCACGCTATCAAGTAACAAAAACTCTTCATCAGACGACGAATCCATTTTCAACTGACTGACAACACAATGTGCTGACAAGAATAGAATAGATCAGAAATAAATATCCTTTGTGTGCACACAAGAGAAGTAAGTTCCTTACCATAAGTAACATATTTTAAGGATACTTATTTTCGGGATCCTTTGTGTTTTCCCTTTAGTCTAAGCCCTAAGCCTAAGCCTAGCCAAACCTGGATATCTCCACAATTTGCTAATTTCATAGATCTAGAAATTTAGATTTTGTACCTATTTCTGTTTTGCGAGTTTGACTCTAACCTTTACTTTGAGGAACAACAGATGGAGAGAAAAAATTACTTGAGACAATATTGATAGGGGCGATAGCATACCAGCAGAGAAACTTGAAATCGAAAGCAGCTGATTCTTTTCGGTTGTAGGATAAACGACTAGACAGACGTATTGCTTATCGAAATATCGATATATCACGCAACATCGTATCATATCGAAGTCGAAACGTAAATTTCGATATTTCGATGTAGGCTTTATTCATGTATCTTCTTCATAATGATAATGACAAACTCACCCAAAAATAATATCCAATGTGTTTAATTCTCTCTAATTCCATGTATGTTCTTCGAGAGACGCAAATGAATTTGAGAAAAGGGTAAGGAACAAAAAGAAAAGAAAAAGAAGATAGAAAAAAAAGTCTGAAATAGTTTTATAGGTGTTCTAAGAATTGGCTAAAAGCACCTTTACTTTACTGCTACCTCGGTCCCTTCCAAGGGGCTGTTCTCTAAGGTGTAAAAAGACACCATCTCAAGCCAAGAAAATCATCGATTTGATTCTTTTCCTTGACAATAATAATATTACAGTTCATTTCTGATTTAAACAATAGTTACTGTGCGTATTTAATTGGAAAATTGATATTTATATTTTTAAATGATTTATCAATCGAAGAACATCTCAAACTTATACTACAAGGAAAAGCACAGACTACCTAATGGCATTACTCGATAACAATGAATACCATACTTCGACATGTTGTAATCGAAGCCTAACTACAGTCTCGAAAATATCTCCCATTGGTCCGAATGGATTTTTTCGAAAGTGATTTTCTTTCTTTAAAGAGTTCCATCCTACGTTTTAAGAACTTGCAGGAGAAAATACTCGGTAAAATACCTAATATCTGAAAATTGTAAACAAGATGACGTCAGGGCCGCTGCAGATATATCGAACATCAAATAATTAAGTTAGTTGCAGCTAGATTTAGTACATGGGAATATTGCTGTCCTTGCACTTTTGGACATGTTGTTTTGTTAGATCGGCTGTCAGTCAAATTTGGCATCACAGGCACTGTCCTGGATTGGTTTGAATCCTATCTACAGGTAGGACCCAATCAACAGAAATATTTCTTAAAAAATCTCTGTAAAGTATGGTGTCTCCCAAGGTTCTGTTCTCGGCCCAATTTTATACACTTTGTACACTCTGCCTTTGAGGCGGGTCATTAGAAATCATGACACCCATTATCACATATACGCAGATATCCAGCTTTATAAAGATATCTCTAGAACATCTTGACTCACTCAGTCAGAGTGAACATTGAAAGGTGCAGTCTACCTATCAAATCATGGATGACAAAAAATAAACTAAAGTTAAAAGGGGAATCAATCTGAGGTTCTTTCATGCTTCAGGGACTCAAAACTAAAAGAGATAGACCTCAAATCCATTGATATTGCTAACGTAAGCGTATCCTTTCAAATTCGGGAGTCTGGGAGTCTTTCTTGACAGCACACTTTCAATGGACTACCAAATTGAGCGCACTAAAAATAATGTATGAGCTGCGCAAGATTTCACACATGAAATCTCTGCTCTCACAAGAATCTATCAAAACGCTTGTTGTGTCCGTGGTTCCGTCCCGAATGGATTATTGCCACTCTTTTTTTGCCATTCTGGGTCTCACAGATTCGAGAAAAAAGCCCCAAAGGGTAGAAAATTGTGCAGCAAGATTGGTTCTTGGGAAGACCAGATTCGACATTAGTTCCAGAGAATTGTTGAAAGCTCTTCACTGACTTCCAGTAAGAGCATGAATCGATTACAAGATTTGTCTGTTTTGTTACAAATCACTGCACTCTGCTGCCCCTATCTACATTCAAGATCTGCTCTTCCCATGAACCGCATCATGCGCTAAGATCTCAAAATTCTAAATTATTGACATAGAAGTTTTGGTAAAATTGGACCACAAATAAGGAATGCTTTACCTTCATCTGTGAGACTTGCAACCAGCCTTGAAATCTTTAAAAAAATACTAAAAACACATCTTTATAGGAAATATCTTCTGTAAATGATTCAATTGAAATGTATACGATGCCCAATTTTAATAATGCCTTATTAGTGTGAGTGTGTTTGGAATGCAACATTGAAATATGAATTTATCTTTTTTTTTTTAAAGTAGATTTCAACTTGTATTGTAAGTCTGTGTTTGTGCTTCCCGACACCTCGGGCGTGGAGTCGAACATCTTGAGTTTCGGCAAAGGCGCTATAAAAATGCTCTACTATTACTATTACATTATGTCTTCAATTGCAATTCTTCATACTCTTTTCACTGGGAATTTGCCAAGGAACACAAAGTTGGGGCTAGCTTTGCCAGGATTCGAACCCGGGACCTCATGATCCCAAGTCCTGCAGCCTAACCACTCAGCCACTTGCATAATATAAGTCACATATTATATATATTATGTTCTCTTTTAGTCTTCGGTGTTAAGCATAGATGTTTTTGCTCTGAGAATGTCACATAAATGAATTCTCAAATTTTACTAAAATCTCCTAAAGAAACCTAAAATTTTACTAAACTCCTTAAATCTCCTAAAAAAAATGGTAATCCTGACTGTTACTTGGCCTGTCTATCTCTCTCTTTGTCTATCTCTCAGTCATGTGCGTGTCTTTCCCTTTCTATCTTTCTTAGGCCTTGTGTTATGACTCAATATTAAGTCTAGATCTATGTGACATGTGTGAACAATTTCTTCCACATGGAATTAAAGATTCATGCAAAGAACGTTTTGTCCTTTCTCAAGTTTCTTTTTTTTTTATATTTACGAAATCCTGATATGAGTCAAAAGACGAGGTTGGCAGACATTTTTACAGGCAATTGAAGCGGTCAGCTTGGCAATCATTAATGAATGGCACTGAGAACAATGAAATGATACGCTTACTGTGAGAATGTACTTGAATACCGACAAGCAGTAAAACACTCCTCGGTTGGTTAATTGTAATCGGCAAAACATTCGATACTATTTATGAATAGCATGTTTTCGCTCTCGTACTGGCCATTACTGAGAAATAGTCACTTTATTTTTTTTATACCTTCTTTCTTTCATGTATGATTGAACACCATTGAGTTTTAATCTTTACTTAAATATTATGAAAATAAAAAAACGTTTTTGTCTCTGGCTGGATTCAAATTTTGGGATCCCTTTGCTTCAAGCTGCAGGCTCGTTTCAACTTCTAAACCAAAATTTGGTTATTAAAGAATATGTTTTTATTTATTTGGGAATGAGACATGGTTTTCCTCACTCAACGCAAGTACAACTGACTACCAACTAGATCTATATTTGTGAGGTAAATAAAGTCTGTGACTGACCAGCATTCAATCCCTGGGCTTATCTTGTGCGGTACCATCTTTTACATTAAAATACCTAAGTACAGATACTGGGGTGCAATGTCACTTTCTTTAATTGGCTTCAATGCTTTTGACATAACATTACTACGTACTTAAGTGGGAACATTGAACGTACAATAGAATATCTTATTTAAATATAAAATTCCATCTATATAAGTTTGCTTCAACATGAGGACAGGAAAGTATACAATAAACAGGGTTGTAAATACTATTTTTTCTTGTCTCAAAGAAACTGCAAATGGTGAAGCAGAGATTTTGAGTTCAAGCTTTTTTCTTTATTCCTTTGTATTTGTGTTCTTAAATAATTCTTCCGCAACACTTAGATATATTTTGATTGATCATTATGTGCCTGATTTGTCATCATACAATATTCCAAACTGATTAAAAATTTTGGAGGACTACAGTTTTCCATGTATCTGTTTCTGTTTCTCTTTGTAAAGAATTCTCAGATATTACAGTTGTTAATCAGAAGGTGAAACTTTCAACTTTTGATGAGACATCCTTATATTTTCTGCATTCATTATAGCAAGATACAGAGGAATACTACTGTTCGCCTGTTTCACAAGATGACCTCTGTAAGTCAAATTTCAAAATATTCCTCACTTATTCAGCTTCCTTGAAGAATAAGAATAACGGGTAATAAATTATTTTATTACTGGTCAAGGCAGAAATAAATATTGATGATCAAGATTTCAATTCATGTATTCTTCTTCTTCAATCTCTCTGCCAGTGATCAGGATGTCTCCATGTAAACTCTCCATAAGGGCCATAGAACTTTTCAATTCTTGTATGATTTGATGGAATTATGTTTGTTGCATCAATCTAAAAGCACATCCTTTTTTTTTTTAACTTTACAGGGAAGACCTGATATCTTTGAATATGATGACAGTGACTTCATATATCAGACTCCTCCTTGGGCTGACCCCAGCCCTGTTCCAAATAGCAGGGTGAGGGGAATTTTGTTGTTGCTGGAAGTCAAATGTTTGTTCAGAAGCAAATGACTGGAAACTTCTTGTCGAGTTGATCATGGAATACATTTGATGTTTTAGGGACTTAGCATTAATATGTCAGAGCTAATGTCTTTAAAAAAATAAACAATATATATATATAAATATTAAAGTAAGAAGTAATAATATAAAGAAGATTTTGAAATAGAAAACTCTTAATCGTTCCTCATGAGACTCAAATATGTAATTAGTTTTCTTTTCTGATCAATATCGTACATTTAGTAATACATTACACATCCAGTTAAGATTTATATATTACTTAGTATAAGAATAAGCGTTGCGCAATGAATATCCTGTTTCTACCTCTTGTTTTAGCCTTACAGGCCATTTTTTGTTGTCTCTGGAGGACTTGTTTCTTAATGGAGACCACTGTATAACCAAATGACCATCCTTGTCAAAAATATGTTCTTCAAATTGAAACTCTGATTTGTTTACCATAAAGTAATAATATATACTGGTTGTCTTCCTATAACTTTGCAGTTTGACCAAACTTTAAAAAATCAATGGGATGTCTCTATGAAAAAGGGATATTTCCGTTACAACATCGACCACATAATCACCCGTATCCTCCTGGTTCCAAGCAGTATGTGGGTCAGGTAATTAAAATGGTTAATATTTTCACTTGGAATAATGACTATTTTTTTATGGCGAGGTCTAGATGAGCTCCACGTAATGTTGAAGTTATGGTTGCATGAATTGTCGTAAGAAACACTACCATCTGATATGTGACAGAAAGACTTGGGACTAAAAAGTTTGAAATCAGGAACTAAAGAAATTCTTGTCACCAGATTGATATATGTATACCGATAAGTCAATAATTTTTTATTTTTGGCTGTTTTAGTTTAAGTACAGGATTATGAGATCTTTAAAATGTGTGAACGGTTATGCAAAATGTGCAGAAATTACATGACCTATTTTGTTCTATGGCCTTTTATTTTTACAATTGTTTCTTTGCAACACATAGCATCTAACACAATAGATCGATATGTGCTGTCAACAAAATTACTCTGTGGATGACATGGAGCAAATGTAGACACTTCCATTTTTCATGTTTGTTTTTTTACGAAAAGAAATTCTGTTATTTTAAGTAATGCATAGGTAAATAGGTAAATCCTGGACACATGATCATTTCCCCTATCTAATACGAAGGAGCCACAGTGGAGTGAAGTCAGAGGCGAAATATGACAATAAGTGACAACTCCACTAATAAAGACAGAACAAACACGTGACGTTTCGGTATAACCCTTTGCAGACAACAAACGAGAAATATCTAGAATCTAGATCTAAGTGTGATGTCAGAAGAAAAACATAAATGAGAAAGAAAGAAAGAAAAAGACAGTGAGGATAAGAAACGTAGCAGAGGGGGTGTGAAGAATGAGCGAGAGTTCAGATCTAGAATGAAATAAAAATATGAAAATAAGTAAGTAATAAAAGGTGAGAAGATAGAGATAAAGAGAGCGAAAAAGAAAGAAAAAAGGCAGGGAAGAAAGAAAGGGAGAGAGAGAGACGTTTGAGTATGGGAAACAAGAACGAAAAAATAGGATAAGTATGACTAGATCTATATCTCACTGGGTCTAGAAAGAAGAAATGATAGAGAATGAATGGAAGGAAGTATCCCTCTGCTACATTTCTTATCATCACTGTTTTTTCTTTCTTTTTTTCTCCATTATGTTTTGCTTCTGACATCACATTGTGTGATGCCTGAGGTAGTACTTAGATCTAGATTCTAGATATTTCTCGTTTGTTGTCTGATGAAGGGTTATACCCGAAACGTCACGTGTTTGTTCTGTCTTTATTAGTGGAGTTGTCACTTAATGTCATATTCGTCTTCCCCTATCTAAGTAGCTTCGATTTAGAAGTAAACTTAATTTCATAACATTATCTTTTGTTGAAAATACTGTTACTCTCGCAAAGCTATGATATTAATCTTTCTCTTTCTTTATCATCTCCCATCTCCCATTCTACTTTCCGGTGTATGGGTTTAAATGCCTGAAATGATCTTTCTCCAGGCTGCCCTATCCTGACATTTTCTGTTTCCTTCTGTGAAAGTTAAATTTCTTTGCATTAATGCCTCTTTTATATCTTCTTCCCACTCTCTCCGAAGTCTGGCTTTTGGTCTTTTACCTTGATTTTTAGCACTATACTGATTTTGCTATTCTATTGTCATTCATTCTGTTAACGTGCCCAAACCATCTCAGTTGATTCATTTGTATCTTAGTTTTTATGCTATCTGCTTTGGTTTGATCTCTTATTGCTGTGTTTCTGATTTTGCCTCTTTTAGTTTTCCCTACTATTCTTAGATATTTCATTTCAGCTGCCTGTACTCTACTGTATTCCCTACTGTCTAAGGTCCAGGTTTCACTGCCATAGAGAAGAGTAGGACAATTAACTATTTTGTATACTGCCATTTTGGTTTTTGTTGACAATTCTTGTTTACCTACAAATGCGTTTCCCAGATGGTTATATATTGTACTTGCCTTTTGAATTCTCTGGCTGATTTCCTTTCTTAGTTTTCCCTCTGAGTTAATCATTACTCTTAGGTAATTGTAGCTGTTAATTTGTTCTAAATTCTCCCTGGCCAATTTAAGATTTTGTGTTTTAGCTTCCCTAGTTACTAGCATTGCTTTGATTTTCTTTGCATTTACTCTCATTCCTCTTTTATTTAATTCATTATTCGTCATTTTCCAAACAGAATTAAATCATCAGCAAATGAAAGCATTGATACATTTACTGGTTTGAGCTTCCACACACCTACATTCATTTTTTTCATTTTGAGAATGCCTTTGTGACTGAATCCATAAATGTGATAAACAAAAGAGGACTTAGGATGCAACCCTGTCTTACTCCTACTCCTATATCTACATCAAATTCTTCAGATATGTTTCCATCTACTCACTGCACATGTTGGATTATTGTAAAAAAAAAATTAATGACTTCTATTAAATTTTGCTCTACATTGTGTTCTTTTAAAGAATGCCATAGTTCGTCCCTCCTCACAGTGTCAAATGTCAATAAAACACAGGTTAACTCCCTTAGCCTTTTGTTGCTCAAAACCAGACCACAAGGCAGCAGGTTGTTTTTTTTTCTGTCAGGGTTAACTCCCTTAGCCTTTGATATTGATTATTTTATAAAACCATTGAATTCGAAATTTATTTGATAGGATCATGTAATACTTAGCTGGATTGTATTCACATATATAATCCTCAGCTCAACACTCTGCGAGGGACTAAACGACGAGATCCACAAAAAATGCTTAGTTTAGATCAGCCCTTTGACAAAAATAAATTCAACTTTACTGATGTAAAATTGGAGGAAATTGTGTTTGACATGCAGCACAGGTCCCGCAATAAAAAATGTGCGGTGAATGAAAACGTTGAATTGCAGACAGGCATGACCAATGGGGTAAGCAGTAACAATGTAACCAAGGATGCTTTTCTGTAAACATTATTGAGACATATTCTTAATGTGCCAGTAACCAATGTAGCCAAGGATACTTTTCTGTAAACATTGTTGAGAAATATGCTGAATGTGCCAATAACCAATGTAGCCAAGCATGCTTTTCTGTAAACATTGTTGAGAAATATGCTGAATGTGCCAATAACCAATGTAGCCAAGAATGCTTTTCTGTAAACAGGATGGGGATTTCCGGTTTTTCCCGGAGTTCCGTGTTTTTTGACACGTTGAAGGACCTCCGGGATTTTCAGATGAGATTTCCGAGATTTTTTAAGATTGTCAGATGAGACTTTCGAGATTTTTTAAGATTGTCAGATGAGACTTCCGAGATTTTTTAAGATTGTCAGATGAAACTTTCGAGATTTTTAAGATTGTCAGATGAGTTTTAAAGATTGCCAGATGAGACTTCCAAGATCTTTTAAGAATGTCAGATGAGACTTTCGAGATTTTTTAAGATTGTCAGTTGAGACTTCCAAGATTTTTTAAGATTGTCAGATGAGACTTTCGAGATCTTTTAAGAATGTCAGATGAGACTTTCGAGATTTTTAAAGATTTTCAGATGAGACTTCTGAGATTTGTTATGATTGTCAGATTAGGCTTTCGACGTTTTTTATTACTTATCACTTTATGAAGTGAAGCTACTTTGATTTGAGCTTTTCCTTTAATATCCGAGACTCAATTCCAATGTGGGTGGATAGCGGGGCTACTGGTAGGTTCTTCATCTTTCCTTTTTCCTCTTTTACCTAATCTTTAATCTTGCTGTTTATTTTCACCTGAGATCAATGTATATGTTAGAGAGGGTAAACTTCAATAAAGCAAATAAACAAGGCCAACTGACGTCAACGCCCTTTGTGAATCACGCCCGTAAAGGGAGGTAACTCACACATGTTGCCGTTTAAAAGAAAACTACTACTGTTTAGCTTGGATTAAGGGTTTTCATTCTAAGAGTGTTGCATTATTATAGGTAGCCATTGTTGAGGAAGATAGAGAGAGAGAGGGGGTAGGGTGGCATACTTGAAGAGAATATTCGGGAATATTGTAGTTGTAGTAAATTGTTCTGGAGTGAAGTAAAGTGACTACAAAGTAAAATGCCATGGAAGAAGGTGAGTAAAAAAAACATGAAAAATATGATGGAAATTAGTGACAATGATAAAAGAGGATGAAGAATGTTTGGTGAGAAGAGATGGATTTGAATGCAAAGAATGAAGATAACGAAAAGAAGAGAGGATTCACTTGTTTTCGTCTGTTCTTGGGTTATTTTCTTTTATTGGATATTTTGCGTGTGTGTTTGAGTAATTATTTGACTAGAGCCTATCAGAGGGAGGGAGGGGGCTCACTTTTTTAATAACTGTTATGGGATGTTACTTGCACAAAATGCACATAGCACCTGTGAAATTTTCACCCATGTTTCATAGAATCAGTCAGAGGATGAATAGTCTGCAAGACTATAATGACTTGATATACTTTTGAAAAATAAACCCTTAGATATATAGGTAGTTACCATACAGGACTTGAACTCCAAAATGCTGTCTTGACAGTCCAGCAATGTATTACTACAGGACTATGATGATAGTGATACAGATCTCTCTTGAATTTTTATTTTAAAAAGTTGGCATGTCTGATAACATTGGGGTTTTTTTTTATATTGTGGCCCTCTTCTTGTATTTAAATACAATGCTTTTTTTTTTTTTATTTTAAAGGGGGCGATAAAGTTCAGGGTTTTTTTTTTCAGAGCTTGTCCCCATCCCTGTGCCAGTAACCAATGTAGCTAAGGATGCTTTTCTGTAAACATTGTTGAGAAATATGCTGAATGTGCCAATACTAATGTAGCCAAGAATGCTTTTCTGTAAACATTGTTGAGAAATATGCTGAATGTGCCAAGAGGAGGTTTCATAATGATAACTTTAATTGAGTCATTCAAGGTACCATAGGAGAGCAGGTTGAATTTGTTTATAATAATGGAAAGTCAAACTGGATTAAACTCCTAAAACACTTATATTTTAAAATACCTTTCACTAAAATGTTCATTCCAAAATTTGAAACAAAAATGTCTTGATAGATATTCTTTATAAAAGACCTAAACTAATTAAAGCATGCATCAGTTTTGACTACTTTTTCCTTATTTGTGAGCTTTGTTTCCTCATAGGAACGTATCCATTTTATTGTTAGACAAATAAGTCATTTGCTGTATATCCTGCAAAGGCCAACTAAGACTGCTTTTCTTCTCCCATTAATTCCATCTGGAGAAAAGTAGAGGCTTGTTGTTTGGTCAGAATGACATTTGACGTCATGTTTTTTTGGGGCACACATAGACATAGGAAGAGCCTTGATTTTATTTGTTTGAGAACTCCAGATTGAATGCTAAGTTTGACATGTTCCATGGGAAAAACATTGGTGTGTGTGTCTCTTAGATAAAAATGCATCATCCACTATTACTATATGCAAATCCCCCCCCTAAAAAAAAAAAAAGAAAACAAAACAAAACAAAATCAGACACCGTGTGTGAAACTTGAGATGTATCTCCATTAGCACAGTAGTTATGGAAATGTAAAAACTATCAATAACAATAATAGACTGAAGCAAATGAAAGGCAGCAAAAACAAATAAAAATATTAAAGGAAAACAGAAACACTTCATCCTCAACTAAAGCTGTGCTCTATTTGATTTAATCTCTTTTTAAGGATTTTGGAAACAGCAGTGAAAGCCACAGTACAGACTATGAGGAAGATGAAACCGCATCGCTTGTCATTAATGTCAGTCCTATGGAATATGGCCATTGTTTACTGGTACCACAACGATTATCTTGTTTGCCTCAGGTATAACAAATAAAGTTTCTGTATTAAATAGGCTTAATGTTTGAGGATAAAAAAATACTTTTTTTATTCTTATATTGACCAGTTAAAAAGTCTGAAATGCAATTTGAAATCATGTTTAGTTTTGTGAAATTGATGAACATGTATGTATGTTTAATATTGGTCATGATTGTGTTCTTCTAGAATTTTACCTTTTGACTTGTCATAGAGTTCTTATGTAGGCCTACATGTATAAGCGCTATAGAAATATACTACTAATAATAATTATTATTATTATTATTATTATTATTATTATTATAACATGTAGATGTACCTTTCATTTTTTAAAGGAAAAGTCGAGTTTCAGACAAAAAAAATTAATGTTGGCTATTGGGTTACATTCATCCATTGTGCTTTTGTGCATCATATAAAATACTTTTATTGAAGAATATAGAATCACATAGAATTTCACTTTTAAGGAATTTTGGGCTTTCGGTTGTGTAGAATGTCGTCCTCTTTTTCACTTATTATGAGTCTTTATATTTGGGATCGAGATATGTTAGCTTTAATTGTGCCCTTTTTTTTTTTTTTTTTTTTTCTATAACAAGATTTTAACCAAGAAAGCCTTGACTATTGGTATTGAAGCCATGCTACTGAGTAACCAAAGGTGGGTTTTAAGGATGGCTTTTGTGCACCTAGAAGTACACAATAAATTTGAAACATTTTAAAACAATTTTTTGTATATTACTGCACTAGTTCTACATTGGCAAATACACACATGCAATTTATTTTGATTTGTTTATGCTCTGTATTTTTTAATTTTGTATTTCAATCATAAATTTGTCTTTACAAATTTGACAATTATGTTTTAAATGATGACTTTTTAGGTGGGGGTCCTGAGGTGAAAATTTGTCCCTATCAATTTAACTTTGCATAGATGTAATGGACATGGTGTACTGAGTTGAAATATGTCGGGTTTTTTCTGACGCTTCCGGTTGCCATGGAAATGCTGGCCATATCGGATTTTGGCCCCAAATTTCACCAAGTTCAAAATTAATTTTGCTTCTACATTTTTCGACAAATTTCTTTCAAACTTGGCACACACCTTATTTGATACAATATCGAAATTTGATCAGATCGAAGTTTTGCATATGAGAACAACCCAAAATATACAAAAATACTGTACAAAAAATTCAATTTTTCCAAATTTATAATACATATCGAAAAAAAAATTAATCATTTTTTCTATTCCCCACTCATTATTCATACCTAATTTCAGGAAGATATGTTGAGAAATAAAAAAGAAGATAGGAAATAATGAAAAAAATGACATTTTGAGAAAATTGTATTTTTATCTTTTTTTCTCTAATTTGAATATTAAAAAAATTCCCATAAACCTAAGAAAAGAATAGGATAATACTTTGAAACATAAAACCTTGAGAGGCTCTCAACTACTTCTTATTGACCCTGTTTCAAGTTCACCAGCACCTTTTGTACTCATCTTGAGATGGTGCCTTTTGATAAAAAGTGCCCGGAATGTGTCCTGTATTGTCCAGACGATCTAAGGCAATATTCATAATATATCCTCAAAAGAGTTTTTATTTTGGATAGCATTTATTGTGACGATCAAAATAAATACCAACTTGCCGTACTTTAGATAAAATTTCTGGCTTTTATCGTATAATAGCTGTGTTGAAAGATTGGCCTGTATTGTTTCTAAAAAATGTGTATAAATTCAAAGAATCGACACTGAGCTTCTTTTATGATATCATTGTGACAGGGAATGAACTGCTCTATCCACTAGTATGATAGACTAGATTTGTCCCATTTTCGGCAAAAATAGTATTCCCAGAACCCCCCTTAATGTTTTTTTCAAGGGTGTAAAGATAAAATTAGTTTGGTGTGCCAAGAGCAGTACAATACCACAGGGAAGGGCGTTTATTTATTATCGTGATGCTAGAAATATGTGAAAATTCAAAATTTTCTTAATTAAGTTGCTAAACTTCTTACATACTGTATTACATCTTTCCTACTTATGAAATCAATCATCTGTAAGAGTGATATTGTTTTTGTTTTTCAGGAGTTTAATTATGGGTTTTAACAGCCTGTGTGCCTTTGCATCTCTCAATCACCTCCATTTCCATTTTTCTACCTCGAGTATGAACTGATTGCAAATCATTGTGTAAGTATGTTGGTAGATCAGTGGGACTGAATGGAACTATATATTAAGAGGGCGTACTAGAGTGATGTTATATTATTGTTCCTGTTAGCTATTTATGTCGGAGGAGCTTTGTTCACCACATGCCATGTGTGTGATACACACACAAGTAGTGTTTGACTTTCCTTCATAGTTATATTCAGTGATACACTTCAAGTCAACAGCAACAAATGTGACTTCAATTCTATTTTGTTTATTGATAACTCTGAAAATAGCATATATCTTAAAGGTGTTATTCTTCTTTTCTTTTTTTTAAGTGAATGCCTGGAAACAAAAGTAAATATCATTAGGTAGTCCAAACCACCCCGTTATTCCGTTCATCACAGCACAAGTCGCAAATTTCGCTAATTTTCAGTCCCGTTCACCTTGCCCCTCTCCTCTATACAACATAATAGTGTAATATGGCTTACACCATTGGACAGCTCTATTCAATCCCTTTTCAACCATGTGTGTTGTGATAGGGAGTGTGTAATACAATGTGTTCTCATAGTAAAACCAGCGCGCCAGACACTCCTCTCTTTTTCTTTGCATTACGCAATTGTTCAGTGAATGATAGTCAGCTCTGATCGGTTGAATCAGATTGTGCTAAAAATAAGGTTTACAATGATACCCATCACTCCCACCGATGTCAAAGTTGAGAGCTTGTACAAGACTGTTAAGTTTTTAAATGCTCCGTAGGGCATCTATGAAGCAATACAAAATTTCACCCAGTAGCGATTTTCAATAACTCTTCAAGTTTTGGACTAAATTTTCACAAATTTAAAATTAGGAACTTTGTTTAAGATTGTCATACAGAAGTGATTATGGTATCAAATTTCTCAGTGAACAAAGTTCTTTCCAGTGGTAGCAGTTGCTTGTCCATTGCTTATACTTGAGATTTTGGTTTGGACTACCTAATATCATAGTGTGATGACTCTAAATTTGACTCAACATTTCCTAGGGGGTAATCGTATTTCTGAGGTACAATCTTTACTTCACCAGCTGTTGCTCCTGGGTTCATATATTGATGTTTTGGCATAGTTTAAAAGCCCTGTTCAAACCAAGAGTTGATGGCCTATGGAGAATATGGATAAACAAACAAATATATAAACAAATAAAGAAGACAGATGATTATGTTATTATTATTATAAAATAGCAAAGCACTTTTTTAAGCATATATTTGTTTAGGGATGGGTAACTCATAGTTGTTTTTTTTATAACACTAAAATAAATCATATAAATATCTTTTCTGCTCCATTAGCCAATGCAGCACCTTGCAGGTCAGTTTTATGAATTCAATGCTGTGCCATGTCCCGGCTTTGGGCTACAGTTACATGGGTCTTCTGTGGAAGAGATGGTTAGGTGAGACTTGCTTGTGATAAAAGTCATTAACTTTTCATGCGATATGATGTGAAATGTTCAACACTTATATCTTCAAGAATTTAATTTTTATGTGTGGGCGGAATTATTTGGGAACTCTCTGATCTTGGTCATATATTGAATTTTATGCCCTAAGATGAAAAGAACTTTATCCACAGACTTTATTTGTTCAGTATGTTGAGGCAAAATATTTCACTCCCTAATCTTCTACTCAACTATGATAAAAATTATTTAGTGATAAATTGGATTCTAGTGATAAACCAGTATTTTAATCTTTTTTTCTTCTGTTAGGCTCGCACACAGAATGAGCAGTTATCTCCATGAGAATGATGTTGCACATAATATTTTCTTTTGCCGTGGTGTCGTATTTAATAAACCCCGAGACAGTCGCCTTACAACTTTAAGGCTTTTTATATGGCCTCGAAAAAGTTTATCGGTGAGTTGTGTTTCTTCTTCTGTTTAAAGATATAATTGCTTTCATTAACAATGAGATTGTAGTACGATGCACCCACATTTGTCTTATATGAGGTTTTTAGTGCATTGGGTTTGTTTTTTCAGTCATTCATCAAATATTTTAACAAATTTTCTTGCTAACGTCTACTTTTGTGTGTTACTATTTTTTACAAGGCATACAAACAAACTGCAAGAGGTGTTTGATATTTAAAATGTCATTTACTCTCTTTGAAGTTTAAAACAAGCGCAGAGCAAAATTCATTCAGTTGTGATGCATAAGTTATATCTTTTGTTAAATCAGATTGATGAAGTTTGTAAAATGTGAGGATTTTAGTTCTGTGAAAGAAAAATATATTCCCTTATACAGTAGTGTCCGCCAAATTGCATACCGCCAAAATGCATGATTCATCATAATGCACTTTTTTATGTCATCACACTTTACAATGCTATTTACCCTCTCAAAATGCAACCACGGTTGGCTTAACTTCGCCAAAAGGCAACATGTTTTTGCAAGTACGTCTTCAATCGGTTGCATTTAAAGAGTCAATTTATGTGAAAAATAAACTCGATAACGTCTTTTTGTCTTGTCTCAGAAACAAAATCTGCCACGCATGTGTGTGTGTGTGTATGTAGGGCATCTAGATCTGTGTTAACTATGTGTACACATGCGTACGACAATGCCTAGTCTTGGCTGTCTCGGCTCTTGTCACCCTGTCCATTCCCTCCCTAACTCGGCCATCGATCATGGTCTGCCAGACAGACACTCTGATTGGCTCTCTCTTTGATCACGGTGAGAAAATCTGAGAAAGGTCTTGTGTCACTTTTATGACATGCATGTCAACAAATAAAAAAGTGTTCCTCCTTGTTGCCGAATGTCTCCACCATCCCATCCCCTCCTGTAGTCTTGAGTGAGAGGAGAATGAACAATCTATGAGAAGAGGTTAGGCTTATAATAGGGTCTTATCCTCAAACCAAGTAACAGTAGACAAAACCCAAACGATTACAAACTAACAAAATGAAAGAGTTTAAGTGCAACCTAGAATGGCAATGTAAATACATGTAGTGGGTTGTGGTCCTTGACTCCGTCAAAATGCACCTTCGCCTAAATGCACAATTTTTTTGTCCCCTCTGGACCGTGCATTTTGACGGAGACTACTGTTACTGTATCGAAAAATGTCTAAAATGATTTCAGTTTTCTTTATTTAAAGAATGCAATATTATTATTTCCCAACTCAGCTTAGTTCACTGTATGAAAGGAGTTTTAAAAAGGAGTGAGATATTAAGATACTTTTGTAAAATCTTGGTGTAATACTAATAGACAAATCATTAAAATCATGTTCAGTGTTCAGACTCCACATATATATGAAGCCATAAAATCCTAAAGTCTTTGTTTCATATTTACTTGAAGGTAATAAATCCTCAGAGGAGTTCAATGTAGCTTGTCTGGAGCTTGGTGGTTATCTACCCATTCGAGGTAAGTAGGACCACTGTGACTACCGTATTCTTCCTAATGAATGCCGACGTCTTCATAAACGCCCTCCTCCACCTCCTTTAAGCCAACCCCACCCACTACCATACCGGTATCAAGTTTTATTAACAGCGCAACATTACACATTGTAATACAACATAACACATTAATAGCATAGACCTAGATACAATAATAGATCAGTTCAACTAAAGCAATTTATATATAATAAAACATCACAAAACATGATATAGACCAAAATTGAAAGAAGAAAAAAAGAAAAGATTTATTCCCCCATGTTCTGATATTTCAATTTGAAATCTTTGCCAACTCTTGAACTATTTATCATTGAACGAGGCAAGCTTTGTAAGCATAATGTGATAATTTAGTTTGAATAGATTTCTTATGTTCTAATGCATTTTCACGCCACATGGGCGTTTATTAGGAAGAATATCAAATGTTATTGTTGTTTTCTTTTTTTTAGTCGCACTTGTGTTTATTGAATACATCATATATTTGGGAATGGGATACAGAGAAAAAACACCCCGCCTCCTGAATGAAAATAGAGCATGAGATAAAATAAAAACAAAATATAAAGTAACATTAAAAAAAAAGAGCAACAGTAAAATACACCAAGACCATGGTTTAAAATTTGAATAAAGTATTGTCAGTGTACTACAAGACATTAACATGGCTTACAAAGATGGAAAGAATAGAGAAAACTTAACATTTACAAACTAAAGCAGTGAAAAAAACAGTAAAATTAAAGGATCTCATAATTAGCAATATCAGAAAATGTAGTTCATTTTTGCCTTTTTTAAAAAATAGATAATCTTATTGCATTTTCAGTGGAGGCAGGCTATTACAGTCTTACAGAAGCAGAAGTGGATGCAATCATTGCTGACGCATGCCTGCCACAATCTGAGTATGAAACAATTAAGAAATATGTTATTCAAATGGGTCGAGAGAATGAGGCTCAGAGTCACACGTCTTGATGTTACAGAATTCACTTAACTTCATGCAGTTAACAAACTAATGGATTAAAATGGAGATTGACGAGATAATATTCACATTAGGTTTTAAATTATCACTGAATCAGGATCACTTTTGTTTCTTTACATTTTTACATGATAACATTTTTTCCTTGCATTCTGTACTTATGATCATAGTATTCATAGTTAAATCCAAATCCATTGGGCTTTTTCATGCTTTATAAATATTATATAAGTTGCAAGGAATTAGCTTTTATTTACAGTTTTTAAACAGAATTTTACACATGTATCTTTTAATTAATCTCATGGAGTAATACAGACTGGACATTAAATGGACTTCCTGTAAAAAAAGGTATGCTTTGATCTTAAGGAAGAAAAAAACCAGAGAGAGGCATGCAGAATATCAAAGGTCCACAGAGAGAATTATTTTCTTGTGCAATGTATCATGAGGAAGACCACTTGTATTAGCTGAGTTAAGCTACTTTAGCTAGGTCAGGGTTCCCAACCTCCTGGGGCTCCCAGATAACCTTTACTTTTAGTCTTTGTTGTTCAAATTTAGTTTAAATTACCTTTTTCATCTTCAAATGAGATATTACTTTTGTAGGGGGCATAGAGAAGGTTGGGAATTCCTGAGCTAGCTCCTTCCTCCTCTTCAATGAAAGACACCTTTTTATTTGCAGACTTTCGACTGATAAGCAATTATTGCTTATTTGAGTACATAAAAAAAAAACCTAGACAAAAAATACGCTGAAAAATACCCTGATATGCAATTTCCACAAATGTAATAAACGAAACAATCGAATCACTCATCTCTATAAAAAGATGCGTAGAGATTACTAGGTCTGTTTTATATAGAAAGACAGTAATCATCTTAGTCTCACTGTATGTATGTCTTAGTATAGCTCGTTTTCTCTCTCTCTCTCTCTCTCTCTCTCTCTCTCTCTCTCTCTCTCTCTCTCTCTCTCTCTCTCTCTCTCTCTCTCTCTCTCTCTCTCTCCTCTCCTCTCCCTCCCTCCTCCCTCCCTCCCTCCTCCCTCCCCTCCCTCCCTCTCCCTCCCTCCCTCCCTCCCTCCCTCCCTCCCTCCCTCCCTCCCTCCCTCTCCCTCCCCTCCCCTCCCTCCCTCCTCCTCCCTCCCTCCCTCCCTCTCCCTCTTTCTCTCTTTCTCTCTTCTCTTTTCTCCCTCTCTCTCTCTCTCTTTTCTCCTTTCTCCTCTCCCTCCCTCCCTCTCTCTCTCTCTCCCTCTCCTCCCTCCCTCCCTCTCCCTCCCTCTCTCTCTCTCTCTCTCTCTCTCTTCTCTCTCTCTCTCTTTCTCTCTCTCTCCCTCTCTCTCTTTTAACCAGTACAACAGGAACAGGACAGCAAATATATATGGCAGTCCATCTCTTTTTACAGTGCAAATACAGTTGAAGAACGTCTTGCCTTAAACAAAAGTGATTAAAATGCATTTTCTTTTACTACATGTAGGCATACACATTCATGAAGATTGCGCTGAAATAAGCATTTTTGACAAAAAAATAAGGAAAATAGGCCTTTCCGGGTCCTCTACATAAGCAAAACTGGTTTGATGGGTTGACAAGTGTGCATTTTCCTCACCTTGAGTGCTTTTAGTTACTTAACAAATAGTTTTGCATCTCACCAATGTTCTCAATGTATTTATAGGCATCCAAACAAATGACATAACGGTGGCAATGAGATGTAAAATTAATCACAATATACATAATGTCCAATGAAGATGTCAGCTCATCAAAGACTTTTACAGCTTGTCCTATTCAATGTGAATACATTTATGCACATGCCTAGTTTTGAATGTCACAAAAAAAAAAATGTGTTTCATTTGATATTTAATAGAGATTGGACATGTTAAACTATTTATCCCGTATATGCAGTGTATCTGATTTCAAATGTATGAAGTTCTCGTTACCAGGAATGAGAGGATAGGAAAATGGAATAAAAATTAATGTATGTCAGTTTGAGTTTGCTCTCATTATGAGATTTCATAGCGGGAGAAAGCACTTTGCCGTTTCTTACTTCCTTTTAGCAGTAAAATCTTACATATAACACTTTGTAAGCATTTTACTTTTGTACTAAATATAGTAAGTATTCGCTCAGCTTGTAATTATGTATAGACAAGCAAATAGATTCATAAATACACAGACAGACATACACACATACATATTTTTATATATATACACATACATTCATGCGTAGATACTCACAGACAGATTGATAGATGGTTCAGTAAAGTCGATAGAGAGAGTGAGACAGACAGAGATTATCAACAAAGATCAAATATGGATGAATAATCTAGTGAATCTCAATGTTGTACGACAAGATTTTGTGTTCATTGTGACGGGAATGTTGAGATAGATGTAGTTGGAATATGTTATCTCCATAGGACAATTGACATCGTAATGGATAAGTCTGTATTATTTTATTGTTTTTCAGCTCCGATTTTACAAGTTTAATAAATGTGTACATAAGATATATGTTCAATAAATGTGAAAATTAGCAATCTTTATAGGAACGATACTGAGCTTTGATGAAGCTTGTCTTCCATTGCTCAGTAGGAGTCAAGTTTTCCGTTTGAAGCAAAAAGAGATTCAAAAGCTAGTTAAAGTCAAACTGTTTTAATTGATGTTTCAGGTCATGAAAAATTCACTTTTTGTGCAGTAAACAAATGCTGTGAGAGAAATTTTGTGATTTCTGAGAAAGTGTTTTAAGACTCAATGCTACGGCATACCATATGCTCAAAACATTACAAAAATGCTATTCAAACCTTTTTAAATGTTGCCTTAGTATACTTCATGATTATTGTGCTGCCTCATGCCCCTGTTGTGAAAAAAGAATCACTTTGTGTGCCTTTTCTCAATGTTTGGTGATTGTACACAAAATAATGAGATAATGTAAATGATATTTTTAAAATTTTCAATGACTAATAGTCTTCACGGCTGTGTCACTCCAATCATTATCACTCCTGTCTGTCAGGTAGCCATTTGTGCCGCAATTGCTTTAATATTACCGTAGATAAAAATGGCTTACGTCAGTTCAATTTTTTTTTGTCATATGTGCTTATCTCAATGTTTTGGCAAGTTTAATGAATGGCTTTTTAAAAGGATTCTGTGCAATAATTTGTCTCTATGTTACTTCTTCATCTTGCACTTTATCTGGAATTTTTGTTGTTATAGTAATGTTGATTTGAATTTTAGTAAAATCTGTGATATGTATTGGTCCATGCCATATTGTCATTTTGTGTTGTACACTTTATATCGATTGTGTTGTGCTATATCCGTGTATCTGATTTTGAGGTAATTTCTCAGGAGACAAAAAATACTATATTTCGCTAAGTTTTAATGTCCATGGTATATCTTTCTTTCTTTCTTTATCGGTTCCCATTCTACTTTTCGGTGTATGGGTTTAGATGCCCGAGATGATCTTTCTCCAGGATGTCCTGTCCTGGCATTTTCTGTTTCCTTCCAAAAAGGTTAAATTTCTATGCTTCAACACCTCTTTTATATCTTCTTCCCCCTTTCTCCGAGGTCTGCCTTTTGGTCTTTTACCTTGGGCTTTAGCACTGTATACTGATTTAGCTATTCTATTGTCATTCATTCTGTTTACATGCCCAAATCATCTCAATTGATTTGTTTCTTTCCTCGTTTTTATCCCATCTGCTTTGGTTTGATCTCTTATTGTTGTGTTTCTGATTTTGTCTCTTTTAGTTTTCTCTACTACTCTTCTTAGATAATTCATTTCAGCTGCCTGTACTCTACTGTATTCTCTACTGTCTAAGGTCCAGGTTTCGCTATTACTCCACCTGATGTTTCTTTATTGTTGCCTACTCTAGCTTTTAAATTTCCCTAAATCATTAGTTCCTGTTTGTGTTTAAGATTCTCTGCAGCTATTTGTAAATCGTTTTCAAAGGTATCTTTTTCTTCTTTAGTGGCGTCTTCATTTGGTCCATAAGCTATTGATAATTTAATTTCTCGTCCTTTTGGTTTAATATTTACCTCTAATAGCCGTGGGCTTATAAATTTTCAGCTTTCTAGTAGCTTTTCATGCCTTTTATGCACTAGGAGACCTACTCCTGCTCTAGCTCTATCTTTGACATCTACTCCTGAGAAGATTAAAATATTATTTGGTCCTACTTTTTCCATTCCTTGTCCTTTTTTCTTTGTTTCTGTAATAGCCAAAATGTCTACTTTGAAATTTTCCACTGCTTCAACTAATGCTAACTCTTTTCCATTTGCCCTAACGTTCCATGTTGAGTTAAAACTGAATGAAAGCATTGAGGACAATAATATGAACACTGTTTGAATTCTAGCTACTATTACTACTACAACTACTACTACTACTACTACTACTACTACTACTACTACTACTACTACTACTACTACTACTACTACTACTACTACTACTACTACTACTACTACTACTACTACTACTACTACTACTACTACTACTACTACTACTACTATTACTACTACTACTACTACTACTACTACTACTACTACTACTACTACTACTACTACTACTACGACTACTACTACTACGACTGCTACTACGACTGCTACTACTACGACTGCTACAACTACTACTACTATATTACCACTACCACTATTGCAATAAAACAGTAATAGAAATTGCATCCCAAACATAAAAGTAGCTAAGATGTCAGGGAGAAAAAATATGAAATAATCTTATGACAGTTTCATATAAAAGAAGTGGGTTGCTTGGATTGATGTTGCTGTTGCTGTTGCTGTTGCTGTTCTTGTTGCTGCTGCTGTCATTGCTGATGCTGCCATTTTTGTTGCTGCTGTTGCTGTTGCTGCTGCCATTGTTGTTGCTGTGGCTGCTGCTGTTGCTGCTGCTGCTGTTGCTGATGTTGTTCATCCATAACTGTATATGGCAAAATATGACATTTTTGTATGAAAAACACCTTAGTAAGTTGTAATGTTAACTTTTGTCTAAAATTTTGACAACTTTTCACTATTGATCGACAAGTAGATCTATTAATTCTTCTGCATGAGGGAAAAATGAACATAGATTAGATAGCTATAGATAGCCTTACTTCTTTGTTAAACGCTTTATTGCTTTATTTCATAATTTTTATAAAATTGGAATTTTATTCGCTATCATACAATAAAAATCAGTCACATAATGGTGTAACTGCTTCAAAACTGCCAAGTAATTTTAAATTATCCATGATCTCTAAGCGTGTAAGTGTAAGTGTCAGATACGCGTTTGGAATGACAGCATTTATCTCAAGAATATATTGTCTATGCGTGTAACTGTAACTGAATATTTATCTTTAAAATAGGCCTGCAAAATAAATATTTAAATGTATTAATGCAAAAAGACTATTTATATGCTTATACTATTACTTATTTTTATGAAACTAATAAAAAATTGTGCCTTTTGGGCGTAAAATACGGCTCAAAAAGACACATTGACGCTCTGACATGTGTTCCAGTTACACGCTTAGAGTGAGACTGGTGGCAATATTTTCGACACATGTGTTTAGACCACGTGGTTTGTTGTACTATTTATAGTACATGGTGACCTCTGATATCAATGGGAAACCTGTGGACTGTCCTTGTCATTTTGGGCGGCAAATCAGAGTTGACATACTTTTTACAGTTACACGGTTAGAAAAAACCCAATGATATATGACTTATTCTCAGGTGGTCCTTATTTTGTCTCACGGGTCATATTCTTGAAGTTGCTTTGATCTTCTGTTAAGCAGTTTATTCTGATCCCATAAGCATTTGAGTTTTAAGTATCATAATTTGGGCCTTAGAAGATAGCGTTGATCCCCAAAGAAATGGGGGGGGGGGGGGGGTTGGTTGGGGTTACCGGTAGGTCCTACTTTTTTCCTTTCACTCCTTTTCTTATCTTTTCATCTTGCTGTTTCCTCTTAATTCACCATGAGATCACTCCAAATGGTGAACGGGTAAAATTCCAACTAAACAAACCCCAATTAAATATTATGACACTTTAAATGAAGTAGGTCACGTACACTTGACACACATGAATGACCGCATGATTTGAATTTACAAGCCTGCTGAATAGTTTTAAGACCTTAAGGGTGAATAAGGTTATTTTAGAGTGTCCAACGCAACATTCCCTCCCTTTGACGATCTCCCCCCCCCCCCACCCCCCACCCCAATTGTTGTGAATTTTGACTTATCTTGAATATCTTGACTGTGTTCATCATGCATCGTGACGTCCTTGTGAAAATGAAACTTTTACGATTCCCTCAACATTTATACAGGCAAGGCTGTTGGGTAATGCTTAGCAGCCTAACAATAACATTCCTTTAACAAAATTTATAGCAGCAGAATGGGGCGCATTGCATTTGGATGTCACGATGACACAAAATTAGTGATGTCGAACTGTGGCGTACAGCGTCCAAGTTAAAATTTACCTTTGAAATTATTCTTCTAGAATTATACTAGAGTGAATGAAGAATCAATTCAGAACACATTTTATGATTTTTTATCAATATACTTTTGAAGAGCTTTGATTCCTTGAAAAATTGCTAGGATTTCATTCTGACACGAAACAAAAAATATTCTTTTAATTCTGGAACGAAATTAATCCCTTAAAAGATTCAAACGAAAAATAAAAGTGCTGCAACTTTGCTTCCTCATTTAAGATCAGACATGTGCCTTAATCCTTAATTAGTAAATATTTTAACTAGCCTTTTTTACATTGGGATGTCACAGGGATGAAAAAAATGATTTTGTGTCAGACTTACCCATGGTCTCGGATGGAGACAACATTGGCACTGCTTTATGAGGAAAATTCATAATCCCATGGAAATTTAATGAATAGAACAATAGAAGCCTATAAATTGTTGACTTCTGTAGAGAATCAACCACGTTATCCTATTATTGTATGATTGTAAGGAAAACATGTGCCTTGAGGCACAAGGACGTACGTCATCTACTCTTGGACGTCATGGTGATAATGAAGACAGAGTTAACAAACTCAATTCTCTGTTAAAGAAACCTTATGAAAAAGAAAATAAATCCATCTGAACAAACCACCTTTTGAGAATTAGTCATGTATCTAATCTGAAATTCATCACCAAAGAAGTCATATTCGATGTTATCCCGATAACCCATAGTGTATGAGGTCCATTTCATAAGTAGGTTTCCCATGTCCGTAAAATGTGTCGCTATAGCTATAACTATGAAACTTTGCATACGTGCCCATCAACCCTTTCAGAAAGTTTGCATAGAGTTTTGCATCAAAATATTGAACGGCCACTGAATGATACAGCATTTTATGATACCACTTAGAGCACAATGGCCAGCAAAACAGAGACTTAGGATTAAGAGGATGAGAGAGTCAGGTTCTCGATGGATTTTCTCCATAGATTCCAGAGATAGGAAAACGTATTTTTAGATAGAATCAGGACTGGAGATGAAACCTGGGTTTGCTCTTGGGATCTTGAGACAAAAAGGTAGTCGGCAGCATAGAGAGACTCTGATGATCCGCGTCCAGAGAAAACACGTCACAAACAAGGATCACCGAAGGTTATGCACATGGTTTTCTTCGGCACTTAAGGTGAAATTTTTCTATGGCCTGTCCCACAAGGTACTACCCAGTACTGTTACTGTTAATGCCCAGTACTATAAAATGGTCCTACAAGAAAAGTTGAGACCAACTATCCGGAAAAAGTGACCTCGTCTGCTAGAATCTGGAGCTGTGTTCCACCATGACTGTGCTCCCGTCTATGAAGCCAGCATAGCGACAGAGCTTTTGGACTATCAAATCCGGAAAACGTTGGAGAATCTACGCTATTCATTTGAATTTAATCTGGCTACCTGTGACTTCCATCTATTCCCAAAGATAAAGGAATACCTTACATCACTGCATTTGATGATTGGTTACAGCGAATGCAATATTGTATTGATAACGGCGTTCGTTACGTTAAATAGAGCATAAAATAAAGGTATGTTGTGCTAAATTTCATACCATTTGTTTCAATAGTTTTTATTTTATGAATGTGGGGAAACTTACTTACGAAATGGACCTTGTAGCATTATCATCACTGTACCAAGACCAACCCCTCGCTGTCCCTTCATCCCTCCACCCCTTTCACTCTCACCAGTCTCACTAATATCATTGATCAATGATTAGATCTAGACTCAGACGCCCCACCTCTCCTTTGGACTGGTAGAAGTAGCTGTGTGAGAAAAGAAGAGAGGGTGCAATGTCACTGGCAGTCAGTTACACACTCCCCTCTGACCCTTCCCATGCTGAAGATTTCTATTCCCATGAAATGGTCTATAGACTTCGAATTATGAGAATTCGCTCATAGTCAATTCAATTTATGAGTTTGAATCTAACAATTACAAAGGCAAAGAGGAAAAGGACCGTTTCATTTCGACTTCTTTGATTTATGAGAAACTCAAACTATCAGACTTTGGTTTTTTGATGTTTCCACTGTATTTATTTGACTGCATTTGTATGTGGAATCAATTTATGTTCTGTTTTATTACATTACGCTGCATTTTTGGAGAAGGCCGAAAAAGAAACAATTCATTGTAAAGCATCTCACACTCACATCAATATTTTAACACTTTTGATATTAAAACAATTAGTATGTATGTATGTTTGGCATATTGTCAATGTTGCATAAGCCAAAGACTGCTTGCCACTTTATTTATAATACATGTATTGTATTGTGTTGCACTTCTCTTGCCTTATACTTATATTATATAGATCTATGACCTAATTTGTGTCAGTGAGATTTTTACAACTCAAAATCCCAAGAAAATTTGTTTGAATGTCTCTACATTTTTCATCTTCGCTGAGTATTATTATTTATCTCATTTATATATATAAGTATCTGTAACTGTAATGTAACTCTACAGTTACGCTTTGGGAAATTTCATGATGTACATATCTCATTTTCTAACTGCCTATAGTGTTACTTTAGTTGGCGATCTGTCATCGTGTTTCAGCTTTAGTTGCCGGTCTACCACGAAACCGAGGCCTACCTTGGTCTGTCGCAACTATTAGTCAGTTAGTGATTGTTGTGCGAGTAGTTTGATGATGGCGGAGCCGTGTGATAAGATGGTGGAGCTGTACCACTTTTTATTTTATGACGGTGACAGCTTAACATTCTCAGCACAGCTTTAAATTCATTGCCAGCTTTATTTCTCTTCCGAGCCTGTTTCATTGCAGTTTCACATTTGTGACAAGGATCGGCTGTGTTTGGATCTTACAATAAACCATGAAAAATCAGGAAACTGGCTGCAGCTTCTTCTGTCGGGATCATAGTCATGAAAGTCTCAGAGATGCATCTTGCCTATTTGTTTCACAGTTGAATGAGAATTCATAAGTAAGCAAACCTGTCAAGTTATAGTTTGGCATCGCCAGTCAAATCCCATTCACTGTTACGATAACTGAAATCCTACAACTACTGACTTGCCAATATTATAGTCATGGAGACAGCCCGCCATTATACTGACACATCAAACAGTTTGCTTAACAAATAAATAGATACAGTAGTCCCCAACCAATAACTGACTCGCCAATAAATAGCCTCACTGCATCGTCTCATTACCACATGCCCATTCATGACGAGACTATAGCGCAGGTAGACTGTAGCCAATCAGGTGGCAGCTCACGAAGACCCCATTTTCGTGGTAGACCGTCAACTAAAGTAACACCGAAAACTATCTAATATAGGTGCATCTCGATAAGACTAGGTATTATATTCTGGCGCATCTCGAAACACACGCTTATGGATGCACATCACAATAAGCCTTGTTTACTAATGATAACAATAAGAGGAAGAAGAAGAATGACAACATTTTAAGTAGGATGATGATAATGTCAATGATAAGAAAAATAGAAAAGAAGCAGACATTGAAGTAGAAATTAGAAAAAGGAGAAGGTGGAGGGAGAGGATGAAAAAAATAATTCTGAGGTGCGTAATCTGTGGCCCAAAAATACTTTACAATGATTCAACTGCTATGAAGAAGTTATCCCCAATAATAAGACATTCCATAATATGTTGTTAACTTGTCATAAAAATTTCACGGGTGTTCACTAACACAAAAATCATTACCTGGCTATTTTCTGAACAAGCCTGTCCCTAAATTACAATTTTTTATATTTTTGTTAGATCATTCAAATTTGATGTAATTGTAAAGTAAAGAAAAAGAGACTTTCAAAGGAAAGGACTAATAAAAGATAAATCACAACTGTTATTTTTCAAAGACAAAGGCCTTAATAGAGAGTGAATTGGTAGCGTATCCTTAGCATGTACTGTGGTGTGTGTAGATGTAAGCTTGATGGCAACAGAGAGCAGATTTGTGTGCACCATAGATTTTATTAGAAGCCAGCTAAGTAAAGGTCAGATTTCCCAAAACCGAAATGAACTGTGTCCTTTGGCACCCTTGAAGTCTGTAATTCGGGTAATTTTCCTTCTCCAAACCAACCATGAAACAGTTGCACAATGCATTTCTAGCTAAATGTAATAAAGTTTTGGACATCGCATCACATCAAAAACCAAGTGTCATGTAAAAATATCATCATTACTGTTGTTGTAACATCACTTCAGTAGGGGATATTGAGTTTTGCGTACATTACATAAATTTGTTTTGTTTTGAATGCACTTGATTGTTTCCTCAGTAAAAAGAAAGCATTAAAAGATTTAATTTGGATATTATGAAATGATCAACATAGTCTAAGTATCTTCTACTTTTAAGTATTTACTGTAAACATAATTTGAATCTCATATATTTCATTATCACACAAATTAATATTCACAAAAAAAAATAATTCAAGAATAGTGTGATTCTTCCATGTGTCTCTGAGCTTGGATGACAGCATTTCCTGAAATTTGCATTCACATATCCTGTAAATGCAAATGTGTTTTCTTTAACCATATGCCATATGACTTATCTTTTCCTTACAAGTCTTTTTTTTTACTCTTTTTATCTGTAAAAAGAATTAAGCTTGAGATTACAGTTACGGTTTCATATTTCCTGACTAGTGTAATATAATATGATGAAATATTATAGTTATAGCCCCTGTCTGCTAGATCAATACATGTACATAGATAGAAATATGTTGTCTTTTGTGTCATTTTCAAACTTGTTTCAAAGACATGAGGCCATTTTCATGTTCATTGTGTTCACCTTAGCTTAACTTTTCATGTTCATTGTGTTCACCTTAGCTTAACTTTTCATGGCGGAGCGATAAAGTGCCGCTGTAAAGGTCACAGTTTTAATCCCCTTTGGTGACGAAGATTTTGTCTGTTTATTCCTTGTATTTGTCTTGTCTTTGTTCCTATGGGGCGTTAATATTATTTGATTTCATTTCCTTCTCGTTTTTGTTTGGGTTTTTTTGTAGTTTGTTTAATTGACAAACAATTCCTTTAATAATGATGTGGTTAAAGATGATGATACTTTGCCTCCATTAAGAGAGATGAGGGGATGAACTTTTGTCATTCTCACCACAGGATGTATAGAGGCAGATCTGGACAAAAGGATTTACTTTAGAAGAATTGACAAAAGGAAATTAGTCAGCAAAAAAGCTTGCAACATAAGTCACTATTGTACTGTAGTAATTTTATTTCCTTATTTTAAAATTCTTTTAGATAATCTTAATAATCCTGATCTAATTATTAGATTGTAATAGATTATCTTAACAAACAATGATTGATTTACAATATTTTATAATTATAGTATATAAGCTCAACACTATTGATCAGATTGCAGAATTTGTCTCACTTTATTATTCACTGTGATCTCCTTTTTATTTTATACATTTCTACTTTACAAGGAATGCTTCAGTCTTGAATATAATTGATTAGGTTTGTTTTATCTCCTTTTTATTTTTTGTTTTGGTACTACAAAGACTGTAAGTTTGATATGTATATAGAACAACCCTGTCATACTACCAACTATTAACTATGGGACCACAAATCACAAAGCAAAAGAATTCAATAAGAAGAGACGGGCTTTGAGTGGAACTTAAAAGAGATTTTATGTCTTCTTTGTTTGTCTGAATTGACATGTGATGGTAAGATAACCAGCAATGGAAATAATTCTTTTAATCTTTATTTATAATCAAGGCGCCCTTATTTTGTCTGGTTGATACACAGATTATACAACTACAACTACAACTCTCTTTAAATGCTGAGATAATGTTTATTGGGATATTTGTTTTGCTTGGTTTTTTTCTTGTCCATTTTTTAACATGAGTATTTATTATAAATAGAGGGATCCAAATTGTTTCCTTGTTATGTTTGATTTGTTTGGGACATAATTCTATTGTCCTAGCCACACTAGACGATTTTGGAGTAATCATCATTATCAGATTCACAGTCACAGTCGTCAATTGGCTAGTCTCACAAACAATTTATAGATTTAACCAAATTTGGTCTACATCTGTGTCAAATTTCATTTGTATTTTTTCTCAACTCCAGTTCTCTTTGCAGCTGAGAATTTTAGAAACCAACGACATGTATACATACGTGTGTCATAAAATTCAAATGTTAATTGCTAAGATGCATGCAAAGTGCTTATTCAGGGTAGGCAAGCTTTCTATTTGCAATTTAATTAAGTTACTTCAAGTTCAAGGCCACTGGCCTCTATGGCTAGCGGGGGCTGCTGGTAGGTCCTACTTTCCTTTCCTTCTTTCACTTATCTTTCACCTTCCTGTTTCCTCTTAATGCACCCTGAGATCACCGCCATGGTGGACGGGGTAAATAAAAAAAATAAAAAACAAACTCTAGGGCTGCTGCTTATCCCATTTTATATAGCATGAACATGAAGCAAAACAGTTGACAATACATTGCTAGTTTGTCGTGAGTTGGTTACTGGCAATGATGGTTCAACCTTATACTTATATAGATACAATGTTATACAATGAGATGGAGCTTTTTAAAAAATGTTATTGTTTAGCTGCTTTTTTTTTCTTCATTCGACACTAATCAATCTTTTTAGATATACATGTATATCTTAAGTCCATGATGTATATAATATATGGGAGAATCACAAAGTTAAAGCTCGTTAATGTATTTTTTACATTATTCTTTTGTTCAAGAATTATATATATAGCTTAACACTAACACTTACCGACTGTTGTAGATAGATATTTATTCGCATGTGTTTTTTCTTTATCTAGTTAAATTATAAAAGACTTATGTAGTAGCATTGCCTTTTTTTTTCTCTCTCATTGGAATGTTATGCAATTCTTAATGAATTGTGTAATGCTGCCTTTGTACATAAGTCTGATCAAAATCAGGCTTTCACTTACATGAAATAGGAGTCACAAAAATAATGTTATTATTACGTTTGTTTTGAGTTTTATTTTGCCACACCATGAAATCTTATATCTACCTTTTAAAAAAAGTGTAGTGTGTTGTTTAGATAGCTGTAGCTATCATTGTTAGCATTATAATCTTTTCATAAAGTAAGAACATAAAGAAGAGTTGTCTATGTATATACACATGTAATAATATATGATTGTATTGTATTTATGGGAATTTTCCTGAAATTTTAAAAAATGATCATGCTTGGGTTTACATTACATACGATGTGATTTAATAATAATACAAAATTGGTGTTTCTCTAAAAAAGAAAATTGTCTCCCTTGGTTGATTCTTACTACTGTTGTCACTGGATGTTTATCAAAATAAAAATTCGTTTATGGAGTAAATTCTCCTTTGTATTCACTCCAATATCTTGTCATGCATTTCCGATTTTACACTCAGAGAAAGCAACCATTATTATTATTATTATTATTATTATTATTATTATTATTATTATTATTATTATTATTATTATTATTATTATTATTATTATTATTATTGTTGTTATTGTTATTATTATTATTATTATTATTATTATTATTATTATTATTATTATTATTATTATTATTATTATTATTATTATTATTTCTATTATTATAATTGCTCAGGAGCAATGATTACAAGTATCAGAATCAAGAGCACTGACAATAGAATGGTAGAGATTGGAGGCATAAATGAAAATGCAAGGCCCTAAAATATCAGATTAAAGCAATCTTTATATCCTTTATAATATTTGTTATATTCAAAATGCAATTTGTTAATGAAATATATTGTGTTATCAATGTCATAACTCACTAGAACTTTTTGACATCTACTACGATTTCTGTCGATTTTGATTTGATTTTGCCCATATCCACAACTAAGGTGATCTCTTGAGGACTGCTTAGTGAATTGTGCCCACAAAATTACTGAGAGAAAAGGCAATACATGTACCATTAACTTGTGTTGACACATTGAAACACTCGAGGGAACTTCATGCACGATTACGTGTTCACTCGTTGAATGATCCCATACGCCATCATGATAATGCTCGTCAACACACCAGTCACAAACACAAATGCGTTGCAGTTGCAGCGTCTGAACTTCCACGAGATCCTCCCTACAGCCCTGATCTTGCCTCTTTATATTATTGTTTTTCGTGTTCTTAACTTAGAGAAAGGTCTCAAGGGACATTATTTCAACGACAACTAGAAAATTCAATCAGCTAGCTGTGTGCTTCCTGGTTCAGGAGCAGGGCTCCTGAATTTGTCACAGACGACCGACTAGTAGTAGTATATTGTTGGTGCGTCTGTGTCGAAAAACATGGGGACTATGTTGAAAAATGAAAAACAAAGTTTTTATCTCGGGCTTTAATTTGATATACGACACATTGCCCTTTTTTTTTTTAGTTATTAATGACTGCATTACCTTTCAGTCGCCCCACAAATAAAAAATTGTAAAGAAAGAAAAACACACTACATGTACATGTAACTTGAAACAATTCAACTATGTTCCTGAGGGTGAGGGGATATATAACGGAATTTCATCAACTCATTTTGTCATGCAGACTTTATCATGACCAACATTTCATCATGTTTATTTTAATGCAGTTTTCACACATTTTGGAGTTTTATATTACACTTCATTCACACCCATGTATTACTTTTTAAAAGTATTTTTTTCCTTCAAGGCTGTTACAGCCCATATAGCCAGAGCTTATTCCGGTTTTAATAGCGTGAAGCGAAACAGGAGATAATAATCACCTCCTGGTCAGGACGCTTAGGGCTGACGCAAGTTTTACTTTTGAGCTAGTGCTTGTACCTATTTACACCTGGGGAAAGTGGGAAAATGCGTGTTGTGTGTCGTACCCAAGGAACACAACGTCGGACCTAGCTTTGCTAGGATTCCAACCAGGGACCTCATGATCCCCAGTCCGGCAGTCTAATTGCTCAAGCTACCGACGCCATTGTGTTACTTTTAGAAACAATAATAATATCCTATACAAACCAGTATACAATAAAGCATGGAGGAATAGGCTTTGACGGAAGAAAATGAATGTCTAGATAGAATTTCTACATTTGATCAGATGATTCATATTTATTGCATGTCTGATCAAAGATACTACCAATACTAGAATCTATGGTATGATCATTTCACTACCTGGTAGTATAAAAAAACCCAAAGAGTCACCCATGTTGTCCAAATGAGCAACTAGGGAAAAACGAAATGCCTGAAGTGGGGCCATCTAGTCCATCACTAGATAATTCTAGTATAAATACATGACAAAGGCCTAATGAATTTGGATTTGATATGCTTGACAAGATATAGCAAAGTGTATAGAAGAATTTTCTTATTTCTAAATAATAATAAAAAATATTACAAAGAATAGATCAGAAACCGAACAAACAAAAAAAGAATTAGAAAGAGCAAAGAATGTGTATTTAGTTTAGCAACCGTGTGACTACCGACGAATAGACATAAATATACGTGGTAGATGACCAGTTTATCTGGAATACATATACATATTTCTTATTTTTATTTTTCTTCTTCTTATCCTTCATATTCTTCTTCTTTTTCGTCTTCTTCTTCTCCTTCTTCATCTTCTTCTTCTTCTCTTCTTCTTCTTCTTCTTCTTCTTCTTCTTTCTTCTTTCTTCTTCTTCTTCTTCTTCTTCTTCTTCTTCTTCTTCTTCTTCTTCTTCTTCTTCTTTTCTTCTTCTTCTTCTTCTTTCTTCTTCTTCTTCTTCTTCTTCTTCTTCTTCTTCTTCTTCTTCTTCTTCTTCTTCTTCTTCTTCTTCTTCTTCTCTTCTTCTTCTTCTTCTTCTTCTTCTTCTTCTTCTTCTTCTTCTTCTTCTTCTTCTTCTTCTTCTTCTTCTTCTTCTTCTTCTTCTTCTTCTTCTTCTTCTTCTTCTTCTTCTTCTTCTTCTTCTTCTTCTTCTTCTTCTTCTGCTTCTTCTTCTTCTTCTTCTTCTTCTTCTTCTTCTTCTTCTTCTTCTTCTTCTTCTTCTTCTTCTTCTTCTTCTTCTTCTTCTTTTCTTCTTCTTTTCTCTTCTTCTTCCCCCCATCTCATTCTTTTCTTTTTCTTTTTCTTCTTCTTTAGATCCCTACTACTTTCTTTTTTTCTTCTTCTTCTTGTGTTAGATCTGGATCAGACATCTACGACCATGGCATGCCAGTCCTCTATGCAGTCAGTCGTTGATGTGTCGCCCTTATCAGCTCACTGTTGAGCATTGAGTTGTGGGTGCTGTAGTTGTTTAGGCTGTCACTGTCACCATGAGTGAGTGTATCTTGTTCGTTGTCTTCCTCAGCTCCTCTTTTCTACTTTTTGGTGTAATGCTTTATCCAACCCATTTTTCCTTTCTGATTTTTTTGCCTCTGATTTTGGTTTTCTCTCTGTCTATGATGGATATTTTCATTATTCTTCTAAGGTACCGGTAGCACATTTCAGCTGCCTCCAATCTTCTTTTTTTGTGACTAGGCATCCGTATAAATAGAAAAGACCACACCACATAATAATCAATATAATGCTTTGAGAGTGTTAATTCTAGTATGGGTCGCTATAATATTGTTTGTTAAAAGGATTTCATTTGTTGAAGACGGTGTCCTTTGACCTAGCAATTCTCTTCCTCATTTATATATCACTCTTCATGTTCTGATGTTATGTTGCGCCCCAAGTATTTGAAGTTGTTGACTTGTTTTATTCTGTCATCTCTGCATGTTAATTTGCATGTTGATATGGGCCATTTTTTTCTAAATAACTATGCTTTCAGGGTTATTTGCGTTCAGATCGTCACCTTTTTTTTTTTCTCCATTTTTTCTATGAAATTTAACATGGCGCATTTTGTGTCAGAATCTTAGTAGACCCGTAGAAACAAGCTCAATACAACATTCGCACTTTCACTTATAATAAGTTTGAACAGACATTCTAAGATTGAATAACCCTGTTTGGGTGGTTAACGGCTTGTGCTCGATAGTTTTCAGCGACACAATCCTGCATTCACACTTACACTACCTACAGGGTTGTTCATTTAATTGTGTCGCAAATGCTTTCTTCTTTTGCCTAAATACGTACATAAAGGGACACAGAAACGTTGCACTGGAGTTATACATTTGTAATTGTGATGAACCACCCTTAAGCTAGTATTTTTTTTTTTGTAGTTGCTTCCGATCTTTGTTTACCCAAGCCACCTGGATGAATTCTTAAGCAGCCATTGTACTTTTTCTAACTGTTTTGCGCGTTTATCAAGAACATTTAATTTTTATAACAATGGAATATTCAGATTGAGTTTTTCTGCGAGTCTTTGATTAAAATGCATTGACTATTTGTACTGTTATTCTTTCTACAGCGAGTATAAAGAGGATGGACAAAGATGGATTTATAGTCCGTATCCTCACACAAATGCAGGCTCATCGACTGTACATCACCCCCCCCCTCCCTACGCCATTTAATTCAAAGTCATTCTCAACTCCTCGTGGAGCATACAGTACACCAACATGTTAGGCCTTTCGTACTAATTAACACTCTGACAAGATCCTTCTCTTCAACACTCTGACAAGATCTCTCTCTCTCTCTCTCTCTCTCTCTCTCTCTCTCTCTCTCTCTCTCTCTACTCTCTCTCTCTCTCTCATCTTCAATTCTCTCAAATCTCTCTCTCTCTCTATTATCAAATCTCTCTCTCTCTCTCTCTCTCTCTCTCTCTCTCCACCACTCAAGGATACAGTCTCTCTCTCTCTTTCTCTATCTCTCTTCTCTTCTCTCTCTCTGAGTCTCTCTCTCTCTCTCTCTTCTCTTCTCTCTCTCTCTCTCTCTCTTCTCTCTCTCTCTCTCTCTCTCTCTCTCTCTCTCTCTCTCTCTCTCTCTCTCTCTCTCTCTCTCTCTCTCTCTCTCTCTCTCTCTCTCTCTCTCTCTCTCTCTCTCTCTCTCTCTCTCTCTACCTATCACTGGATACTCATTTTCACCTGAGTCAAGTGAGGAAAGTAGAGTAAAGTACCTTTCCTAAGAGTACAAACTTGTGAAAAAAATCCAGCCATTGGAGGTAGAACCAGTGTTGTCTTGATTACCAGCTCACAACGCTCACAAAGCTATGGTTCAGTTACAACGCCTCATACGAGTCATAGAATAGGCGTAAGAATTAAGAATTTGTACACAATAGGTGCGCATAGAACTGTTAACTAGATGACCTATAATCGTTATGATCATCTTTGTCCCCATTGCTAGATCTACCATTTTGCTAGTGTAGTGGCCTATAGACGTTTAGTTTTCTGATCCTTAAGTGGAGTTCGAGCCCCTATTCGGGGTTCGATGTTGAATTCATTGAACACTGTTACTGAGATGTAGACTGCAAGGGGTAGAAGGGATCCTTGGGTTTTCTAGCATTCACACAATCTTGCGACACGACGTGCATATTTACCAATACCGAATTTCCATCGATCACAAATTGACTGATGGGGACAAATAAGGTTGCATGGTTATGTGTCCGTGGCTTACATATATTTCTTTCTTTATCAGTTCCCATTCTACATTTCCGTGTATGGGTTCATATGCCCGTAATGATGTTTCTCCAGGATGTCTTGTCCTGGCATTTTCTGTTTCCTTCCAAAAAAGTTAAATTTCTATGCTTTAATGCCTCTTTTATATCTTCTTCCCACTTTGTCCGAGGTCTGCTCTTTTGGTCTTTTACCTTGGGCTTTAGCACTGTATACTAATTTAGCTATTCTATTGTCATTCATTCCGTTTGCATGCCCAAACCATCTCAATTGATTTATTTCTATCTTGATTTTAATGTTATCTGCTTTGGTTTGATCTCTTATTGTTGTGTTTCTGATTTTGTCTTTTTTAGTTTTCCCTACTGTTATATGCGTGGGTTGTGCATGTAAACACAATAGTCCAGACACTTAGGAAATATACAAAAGAGCAACATCGTAATAAGACACTGGAAATACGTCTTTACAGGCACGTGTACTTTATTCAACTCCCCGACAACTCGACAGTACAGGTAGAGCGTGGTACAGTCTCAGCAGTACGAAAACACACAACACTACATCTATTGTTGTAGGACTCATTCCATTACATCTCCCCCTTTTACTTTTAGTAACTGACCCTTTATTTAAAAGTTTCAAAACATAATCAAGACGATTGATTAAGGACAAGACATATTAGAATACTTGACTTCTTACAATGACCCCATGGATTTAGACTAAAGTCTTTAAACACAAATTAGAATGTCAAGTTGTGTTGTCTTCCTAATTGGACTGTTCATTTTCAAAAGTATCTTGAGACATGTTTAATGAATATACTTGCGAATGCTGTTGCGAATGCTGCTGCTATCCCAAATGCTTGAAACACAATACAGTTGTTTTCTTAACTGATCACATTGATTACTGCTGCTAATCCAAGTGAATTTCACATATTGATTTTACAGGACAAAACTTAACGAGAAATTAACCATCACGGAATCGTGCTGGTTTAATGATGGCTCGACCACTACGTGTGTGAGCACGAGCTTCAGATCTGGTAACTGAAGACGGTGGGTCAGGCTCAAGAGGCCTGATATGACTTCCTTTAAATACTTTCGAAGATTCATCTGAGACATTGTTGTCTTCATCGCTGGTCGATGCTGTTCTCTCTGGTGATGATTTATCCTGTGGTGGACGAGTCGTATCCAATTGCAAATGGCGACGATTTCTTCGTAATTCTCCTCTTTCGGTGCTGACAATATATGACCTTGGAGCGCATTTGTCAACGACTTTAGCTTAGAGGTTCCACATTTTATCTCCGTCGGTTTCACTCGTACATGATCACTTGGATGAAGATCTGGAAGATCTTGTGAACTATGACGTCAATCGTAGTGGTATTTCTGACGCTCTTTAGCTCGCTGATCCCGGTTCCTTATGTTGTGGGGTTTCCTTGCTTGCAGATTGTTTAGTAAAGTATGAACAGTTGTGCGTATCCTTCTACCCATAGCCATTTCTGCTGGACTCATGACAAGACTCGGGATGGGCGTTGCTCTGTATGCTAAGAGCGCAAGGTGGACATCTTCTTGTTTAAGAATGTCTCTTTCCGCTATTCGCACAGCCCTCTCTACTTCACCATTTGACTGAGGATACTGTGGACTACTGGTGATATGATGGAAATTCCAGGTTCTGGAGAAAGCTATAAACTCAGTTGAAGCGAATTGTGGACCATTGTCTGATACAACTGGTTCTGGAATCCTATGTGCGGCAAATAAGTTCTTTAGCTTGCAAATGATGCCTGATGAAGTTACATTTGTAAAGTGTGCAACAGCAATGTATCTAGAGTAATAATCGATGGTTACTAGGTACATTTGATTTTTTACTTTGCACAAATCGGTTGCCACCTTTTGAAATGATCGTTCTGGAAGTGACGTAGAAATCAGAGGTTCTCGCCTCTGTGTTGGCCTCTTCTCAATGCAGTACCTACATTTGGATACCTTTTCTTCTATATCCATGTTTATTCCTGGCCACCAAACAGATTGGTTGGCTCTTTCGCGACATTTTGTGATTCCTTGGTAACCACTATGGATGTTGTCGATAATTTCCTTTCGTAAAATATATGGTATCACGATTCTCTGTCCTCTTAATAGCAGACCTTTACACTACACTTAGTTCTCCTTTCAACATGTAGAAATTGTTTAATGACAATTTAACATCTCGTTTGTATTCTGGCAATCCATTTACAACGTATTCCATTGTTGTTGTGATGCATACATCCTGTTGTGACTGATCGCGAATTTGATTTAGTTTTCTGTCTGTGACTGGCCATAAATTTACTACTTCGCTGACATACGCGGCGACATCGTCTTGTAACGATCTTTCTTTTTCTGATGTAACGTTGACGGGACTCCTTGAAAGAATGTCCGAAATAAGCATTTCTTTGCCTGGAGTGTAGACTGCTCGAAGTTGAAATCTCATCATTCTCATTAATAGTCGCTGACATCGAATTGGAGTGTCGATCAAATCTCTTGAATTGATTAAAGGAACAAGAGGTTTGTGATCTGTCAGTAGAGTAAAATCTTTCAGTCCAATTAAATAGCGATCAAATTTTTCACAAGCCCATGTCGCAGCAAGACATTCTTTTTCAGTCTGTGCATACTGTTGTTCTGCTTTGGTGAGGGAACGCGATGCAAAAGCAACTGGCCGGGGGTCATTTGGGTGTTTTTGTAATAATACTGCCCCTAGTCCATATGAACTACTGTCAGCTGAAACTATGGTAGGCTTTGCAACATCGAAGTAGGCAAGCACAGATGCTGAGGTGAGTAAATATTTAACTCTCTCAAATGCTCTTTGTTGTAGTGATCCCCAGGACCAATGCGAATTCTTTTTCAGCAATCCATTCATTGGACTCAACTCTGTTGATATGTTAGGGAAAAAACGTCCTAAGTAATTTAACATTCCCAGGAAACGTTTGAGTTCACTCACGTTAGTGGGTGATTTCATCCCTACGATTGCTTCTACCTTGGAATCGTCGGCTCTAATTCCATTCTTGCTTATGGTGTGTCCCAAAAAGTTAAATTCTTCTTTGTAGTATACACACTTCTCTGTATTTAATTTCAGACCAGCTTCTTTGAGTTTCGTTTCCATTGTCTTTAATAGTTGAGTGTGCTCTTCTTTAGATGAAGAATGACATACTATATTGTCAATGTAACAGATAACGCCTTTTTTTTCCTTGCAGTAATTTCGTCATAATACGTTGGAATATTTCTGGCACTGATGTTATTCTAAATGGAAGATGTTTAAAATAGTACCTACCAAACGGTGTGATGAACGCTGTGCATTTTGCTGATTTTGGATCAAGCGGGATTTGCCAAAATCCATTGGCTGCGTCATGTTAAGAAAAGATTGTTGAATCCTGAAGCTCGTGGAAAATATCGTCAAGAGTTGGCAGAATAAAACGTTCACGTTTTACAGCCTTGTTCAATTTCTTGAGATCTACACAGATTCTTACGTTACCGTTTGGTTTTAACACTGGTACAATTTGTGCCAGCCAATCAGTTGGCTCCTCAATTTCTTGAATGACATTTCCTTCCTTCATTCTCTTCAACTCTACCTCGACTTTTTCATCAATGGAAGAGGTATTCGAATGGCCACAGGGACTGAGTACGGTGTGGCATCATCTCGAAGCTGTATCTTCACTGGATCACATTTGACCTTTCCAAATGTTTTCAGCCCTTCTTCATTTAAATTGCCTCTTACAACAACTAGCCCTAAAGCTTTTGGTGTTGCTCGGCTGAGAAGACATTCTGCGTCTTTTTCACTACATAAAATGTAGCATTTAAATCATCTTTAATCTTCGTCGTGAAAAGCCCATTAACAACTAGAGGACCGCCAGGACTCATAAGCGTAACTCCACGGTTTTCTTGTAACTTCGGTTGGTCAATGGTTTTCCACATTTTGCTGGTTATGATATTGACATCGGCTCCTGTGTCTATCTTGAAGGACACCATTGTGCGGAACAACTTTATTTTTGTTCTCCATGGAGCTCTATATCGCTATTGTTTATAGCTCCAACGAAGCATTCTTTCTCTTGATCGTTTTTGTCACTGCCTTGTCTTAGACTGTTTACGTTTGTATATTTTTAGCGGCATACCTGACTTAAGTGATTCATTTTCTGACAGTTGTGGCAGTTTTTCCCGTAAGCAGGACATTTTCCTCTTTCGTGGTAATGGCCACATTTTCCACACTTAACACCTATCTTCTGTGTCTCGTTAGGTATCCTATTATTCCTTTGGTGACACCCATTGTTCTCACGTGTCTTGAAGATGCGTCTATATCTAGAGTACCATTTGTTCTTGATTTTTCTTGAACTTGCAGTTACGCCTTTACTAACTCTTGTTGTCTCGCTATTGTGACTGCGTCACTAAGCTTCAAATCTGTGCCTAACTGTAGCTTCAGTGAAAGTTCTTTGTCACTGCACCTAGCACAAGTCGATCTCTAATCGCGTCATTTTTGTCTGGGAAATCCGCATATCTTGCTAGTTCATGCAATGCCCTTAATGATAATAATAATAATAATAATAATAATAATAATAATAATAATAATAATAATAATAATAATAATAATAATAATAATAATAATAATAATACTAATAATAATAATAATAATAATAATAATAATAATAATAATAATATTCTATTCATCCAAAGAAGGAAATTACATTATGTTCCTCATAAGTAAGTTTAAAAATCATAATACATAGATTGATTTATTATTAAATTTACTAAACATTAATGCAGTAATATAATAAGAGTATTAGTATGACAAATACATCACAGTAATGCGTAAGACATACTACATCCCAAACAACCCTCACATACACGCCCTCGATCAAAGCTCATTCATCCAGTTTCTCAAACATCAGTGATGCCAGTCAGTTTTTTAGTTATACGTCGTTCATAAACTGTGTCAAATGAGTCCTGTGTTCCCAATCAGCCCAAATGCCTTTCTGATCCCCTGTCAAGTCTCATATCAAATTTTGTTATGTTCCCACCCCAACTAAGAAGTCCAAAGGTCAACACCGAACACATAACTGACGAATAGAACATTGTAATAGGTTTGTATCAACA
>JAXRKP010000088.1:205000-262500 GCA_037039925.1 Doris montereyensis | reverse complement strand
TAGCCTACATTTGTTCAGATTTCTTTGATGTGTCTGTTCAAAGTTTTCTTTATTTCTTCATTACTTCGGGTTCATCATTATGCACGATCAAGTTTTATGCTCATAAGGCTTACTTTGCCTCATATTCATAATTCAATCTAGATCTAGTTGAAGCTAGGGCTAGGATAAAAGCTATATTATATGAAATAATTTCCCAAGTTTGAAGATGTTCTATAATATGGACAGGCTATTGAGTTTAAAAAGATTTTTTTTAAAGATATAAAAAGATAAAGATGAAATAGTCTGCATCCCCCGCACAAATGCAGGTTCACAGGTTGTACATCATTTATCTGCCAGCAAGCCATTTCATTCATAGTCCTCAAATCCGGGAGCTTATCGTAGTAACGCTTTGACAAAATCTTTCTCTACACACCTGTCAAGTGAGGAAAGTAGAGTGAAACACCTTTTCTAAGAATACAACATTGTGAAAAAACCCCACCTGTGCCAGCCTTGAGACTTAAACCAGTGTCATCATGATTCCAAGCTCACAACACTACGGTTCAGCTACAACACCTCAGTACAAAAATAAACCTCCTGCCTGTATCTGTAGATGTATTATTTGTGACCCTGTCCTGATGAAAATTAATGTATGTTATGCTATTATTTAAATCTTATTTGCTGAATGGTTGTCTTCAGATTATTTTCATTTTTAGAAAAAATAGAGCAATTTACATTAAAAAATATGTCTCATGTTGTGTAATAAAATATATGTCTGCTGGTCCAAGATGTTTTTAGCTTAAGGTGAGGGGTGGTACCTGGACTGGCGAGTTGTTGATTTTCTGTTCTTTGCATATTCGGATAGAACAATCATTTATCTACAAGTTTATGGCCGAAAAATGTCCATATGATGTATATTTTTTTGTTTCACACTATTTGGTAAGCAGAGGAAGATAAAGATATTTAAAATTTTGACGTCGATTATCCTAACACTGACTGAGAAGGTGGCACTGAAAACCCATGTAATGTGGCAGCTAATCGCCAAATCTGGCAACATGGTATATGGCTGACTGTCAACAGGCTGCTCGCTGATTTGGCAGAGTGCTGAGTACTTAACCTGAGTGGAGCTACCCATTTCATGACACGCTGTTCGTTCGCGATTCACTTTGCCTAGACGATTCTTATGTCATCGCGCGAGGTTGCCAGGGCCTAATGGCTGGTTCGTGTTTTTTTGTGCTGTGTTATGGATTAAAAATCCACGTAACTTTATAACTTATGATGTTAAGATGTGAAATCCATTTAATCTGACAAAATTTTATTAATAAGCCAAATAACACTATTGAGTTTGAAAGAGCTGACCTAAAGCCATGATCATTAAAGAGCAAAATACGATTGGCAGCTGTTGTCAATTTGCGTAAGAATAGCCTTTACAATACTTCTTCTACTATTGTGTCTAAATTGCAACACATTGTCTCTTTATAGCATTAACAACACACCCCAAACCACACGCTATTTACAGAAGATACCATTTTAGTGTGTAAAGTGGTCGTCAAGACAATTCATTTCAATAAAATACTTTCGTTTTCCGTAACAGAAGGGTCTATTCTTGGCACCTTGAAATCTAACACCTCCTATCTACTTGGACTCTACCAAGATTCACTAATCCGCTAAGCAAGCATCAATTTTCTCTAATATGATTGGCTGACCAATCAGAAAGCTAGTTTTAAGCTTTATTCGAGTCAATGAGTGGAAATACAATGAAAATAGACACAATTTGAGGGCATTCCCGATCCACACGGAAATATCCTGCCTTCACGCGACACGGTTTGCAGGAGGAAGACGGATATAGCCGGCCTTTGCACTACATGGTTTGTTAGTGAAGGACGGAAATAGCCAGTCGGCGCGCCAAATGTGTTAACAGGAGGAGGGCAAGCATTGTCTGCTGGTGTGTTTGTAAGCAAGCACACAAGTATAGGAATGGAGGAATAAAACAAAAAACTGGTCATTTTGATATCTATACCTAGATTAACAATCCTCTTTACATTGTTAACAATGCCAGAGTGTTGAAAGAGTAAGGGGGCTGCTACAAGAAGGGCAACCTGTCTGAAGCGGGGTTTTTTGTGCCATTTTTGCACATACATGATATTATTTTCAAAAACTCATAAGAAAAATAATCCAAAATATCTCAAATTCCCGACATCACTCTTGAGATATTGAATGGAAAAAACGATCTGCACAGGTTTGAGTGATTTTATTCATAACCAAATGAGGAGAAAGATGTAAAAAATTTAATCAAAATCCAAGATGGCGGCCGTTTTCCTTGGCAACCAAGGATGCTACAAACTTTTCAATGATATAGGATGACTTTAATTTGACAGTTACTCATATATATATATACTAAAATGAAAAACCCAAACTCAAAAGTAAAAAAAAATTACTTCAGAAACATTTTGCTGGTTTATCTTCACATAAATTAAAACGGTAAAAACATTTGTATCTACCATAAGAAGTCTATTTTGGTCTCATGTTACCAATTATATCATCTTGATGATAAGTTGTCGAAATAAATATTTGCATGGATAATATATCCTGTTGAGTGGCCTGAAGCATTTTTTTTAGCTCAGATATAAGGAAAATCTATAGAGTATTAATTGCTACACAAGGCCCTGTTCATGATCCCCAGTGTCATGTGTCATAGATTAAAAATAATGTATGTGTCTTACATTGTACAAAAGTTGTTTTCTTCCCAAACTCATCAGAGCCAAACTTTGGATATTTGTCATCTCAACATTTAAGATCAGGCCAAACCTGAAAAAAACTTTTAAAAATCTCACTTCCCCAAACTTTTCAAGGATTTAGTTTAATTTGAAGAACTTGTTTTTATGTCTCATGTCACTAATTTTGCAATGGTATTGGCTACCCGTTTGATCAAGTATTGATCTAAATAATGTTTCCACCTCAGAAAGTAAACCCAAGTAAGTTTAATTAGCTCAGTTGAGATGATTAACATGAAATTTAATATGATACATGGCCTTCCATCATCCAGACAGTCGATTGAATTTAAAAAATGTGTCTCACATGATGTAACACATAATTAATTTCATTACTAAAGATCTTCAAAATCAAAATCTTTTGTATCAACATTGAAATGGAAAAAGAAATATTGAAAGACAAATGAAAGGGATTAGCTTTTAAAATGTGAGGTCGTACTTTCATCCAGACAGTCGATTAAATAAAACAAAATGTGTCTCACACTGACAGGAGATAACACAGAAAATAATTTCATAATTATGGTATTAAAATCATTCAAATTAATCATGTCACGGTTTGTATTGCATTAACATTCAAATGGAAAAAGAAATATTGAAAAACGAATGAAAAGAATTAGCTTTTACCAGGTTATAGTCTCAGTATGATTTTTAAGGAAATTTTCACATCGCTCAATAGATTATTGATGTGGATTATTCTTTGCCTCTCATGTACGTATTTTTGGATATTTTTCAAATCATCACATATCTGTCCATCTATGACATTTATCCCATTGAATTGCTTTAAATAGAGTTTGCAAAGAGTTCCTGACAGTGACATTTTTTATTGTTGTATCTCTATATTTTGTTTATCTCCCAGCAGTTTGGATATTATACGAGACCAAGAATATGAGCTCTGTGAGTTTAAAATACTTATTCAAGCTAAGTCAACTATTGTTTAAGTTTAAGTATCTGATTCTCTTTCTTCAATCTGTTTTTACCTCTTATCATTTGTTGACATATTTGCCTATGGTAAGGGCAATTTGAGCTTCCATTACATTATTTTGTATTTAAGTTTGTGAACAAATTAAGAAATGTAATGTTCATTTTTTTCTATCACGTTCAAATTTATTAGATTTTTAAGCCCCAAATGCACCACAAAAGTATTTTAAAGAATGAATAACGATATTAGAAATAAGTGTGTATTAGAAAACCAGAAGGAATGGTGCATATGTGTTAATGTCAACTGTTACATTGTCAATCTTCAATTTAGGTAAAGAACAACACATTTGACTATGCAAATACTGATTTTATATATCAGACGGCCCCATGGGTCGACAAGGCTGCACCACAGTTGAGCAGAGTGAGTTTCATTACCTGTTTGATTTCTTTTCCCTTTTTTCATAATTGACTTTTATCATCAGTTATAGATATAGAAAAACTGTTCATGGAAATGTAAGAAATGTTCTATTCATGTACCTTTCCATTGTGTCCTATTTAGGAAATGATGGTGTTCATATTTTTAAAGATTGTTATTTTGTGGAGGAGATAGTTCTTAAAATGCATGTAAAATACGTATGTATCTATTCTCAAATATGTATTGATTGAGATAGATATGTAAACATATATAGGTAGGTAGATTATAAAGCAGTTGTATATACTTTTATGTGTATTGGTATTGCATCATGAATAAGTTCATTTTAGGAATTATTATATTAATATTATCATTATTAATATTATACTGCAGTATTCCTCTTCTGCTTCTTCTTCTCCTCCTCTTCCTCTTCCTCCTTCTGCTTCTTTTTTTTCTTCTTCTTCTTCTTATTATTATTATTATTATTATTATTATATTATTATTATTATTATCATTATCACTATTATTATTATTGTTATTATTATTATTATTATTATTATTATTATTATCATTATCACTATTATTATTATTATTATTATTATTATTATTATTATTATTATTATTATTATTATTATTATTATTATTATTATTATTATTATTATTATTGTTATTATTATTATTATTATTATTATTATTATTATTATCATTATTATTATTATTATTATTATTATTATTATTATTATTATTATTATTATTATTATTATTATTATTATTATTATTATTACTATTATTATTATTATTATAGTTATCAACTGCTGGACTTCAGTATTAGTATGATATGGTCATGAAATAATTGAAATGAAAATTACATTATATAGTTTTACTATGCATATGGTGAAATTTTCCAATTTTTGTTATTGTCAACATGGAGCTAAAATCACATGGTTGCTATCATAATCTTCTCTTTCTCTCCTCCTTGTTTTATTTGCCGATTCAGTTCGACAAAAACTTGTTCCAAAGATGGGACAAGGCAATGGAAGAAGGTGTATTCCGCTATACAGTTGATCATACCATTACTCGTGTGATTCCTGGTTCCAAGAAATATGTTTGTCACGTAAGATACAACTCCTAGTTCTACCCAATAAGTGAGGCTGCTGGTTTAAGGAAGTAACTGTCACACACACATACACACACATACGCATACACACACACACTCACACACATACACATTACAATATTCACGAGTGACATTTACTGCATTGCTGGGTTTTCTCCCAACATCAATAAGAAGACAATCAAACTGCAAATAAAATTAATAAACTTAGAAAGTATTGTAAAGTTAGTTCATACAAATGCGTTGATGATATGCAGTGCACAGTAATGTTTTCAAATTTCCTGAAAGCTTTTTGGCCTTGTGACTTATGTAATCATTTTTTTTTATGTTTACAGCTTATGTTTTGTATGTATCATACATAAAGTAAATGATATTGTCATAATATTGTTTTTAGTCATAAATAAAGAACAACTATTCATGAAAATGTGAGAAATGTTCTATTCTTCTTCAATTTCATTTTATTTTCACAGTTGAATACATTGCGAGGAACAGAAAGACGTAAACATCAAGTGATCACATGCTTGAAACAGCCTGTCAAGCTAGAAGCCTTTAATTTCAATAAAGTGAAAGACAATGAGATTATTTTCAACATGAGGAACAAATCTCAGGTCAACAACAATAAAAGTTTATTCAATGGAGATGATGCAGATGGATCATCAATTTGTTGTAATGGTGAAAAGAAAACACCCACTGATTCAGTACGTCAATTATAATTTTGTTTTCTTCCCAATAATAAGTGACTATCTCATTTCGAAGTATTTCTGTCAGCATGCATTATTGTGAATTTATTTGCATTTAGTCAAAGTTTGGTTTGAAAATGCTGAATTCAATTATATTTTTTGAAATCTTTAGTGCTACTGATTACTCTCCATCTAAAATGAAATTCACATCAGTGATACATCCCAAACCATTCAAACGGTAGACAACAGAGTTTTGAGAAAGGTGTCAACATTGTTTTTTTTGGGTCTCAGGAAAGTAATGAAGTTCATTTCTAGCAAGCTAGACTGATGAAAGAGTGGAATAATTATTTTGTTGTTTGTTTGAAATTCCCATCAGTGATACATCCCAGAGCATTAAAATGGTAGACAATAGAGTTTTGAGAAAGATATGAAAATTGCTTTTTGTATTGGGGCTCAGAAAAGTAATAAACTTCCTTCTAAACAAGCTAGACTGATGAAAAAGTGGAATGATGATGTAAAGATCGGTTTCACTCACAGTTTGAGGCAAAAAGGAGAAAGCCTCTTTTTAACTGTACTCACTATGTAAAGATAATGACGTAGTACTATAACAATTTATGTTGTACAAATGAGATGATATGATTTTGTTTCTTGTTACAGGAGGGACCAGTGCAATGCCGTGATACTCAGGAGGAAGGAATTCATACTGTGCTCATAAATAACAGCCCATTAGACCACGGCCATTCTCTGTTGTCTCCAGACAGAAACTTATGTCTACCACAGGTTTGATGAAACAATGTGCTTTTCCACTCTCTGATTTTCTTCATTTCAAAATGTCCATCTTCATCTCTTTTCTTCAACTCCCACTCTCTATTTTGTTTGCTCTAGTATAAATTTGTGACGAATTTAGGTAATATAATTGTATAACTTTTTGTTTTGTTTTATTATGTGATATTGTTATCGTCATTATTGTTATTACTATTGTTATTATTATTATTATTATTATTATTATTATTATCATTATTGTTATCATTATCATCATCATCATCAATCTTGAAATTCGTCATTTTTGTTTTAAAATGGTGCACATGGTTGTCTTTTTAGAGCAATGAAGAAATAAATATACTCTCCGTTATTTGAACCATTTCCACATAATAAGAAAGATATTTGTTTATTTGGGGGTTTTTCTTCCTGATTTTTTATAGTCTCTTATTTTATTTTATAAGACTTATTTCACAAATATTTGTTATTTATATTATACATGTAGCAACAACCGTTTCTGGTAAGGCATAGTGTATTTTAATTTTTGTTATCTAGTTTTTTAAAACCTTCATTTTAGATGGTTTACACCATGTTTCTCAAAGACTATGTTTGACTGTACAGGTGATGACTCATAGAGCTGCCACTGCTGCTATAGAAACAATGCTTCTCAGTCAACACAGGTAAAGGATTAAAATATATGTGCATTGATATTGATATACAAGGACTCACAAACTTTCAGAAATCAGTCAGCTAAAATCCAGATTAAGAACAGATTTTGACCAATGAGACAGGTTTAACTCTTTAACAATGCAATTAAAAATCACGTTTCGCGTAATCGTTTTGAGGTGTACGAAAATACAACCTGACACACAGTTTTTAAACGCTTATACCTTTGGTACAAAACAATAAAACCTAAACAAATCACATATCAAAATTAAAGAAATTGAATGCAGATGCCAAATAAGTAAGTGAAAAGTTTGTAGCAGGTGATGTAAAAGTGTGAATGGGTTGAAAGTGAGGCGAGTTGGGGGAAAAAAGGAAAAATCTAGTTTTCAAAATTTCTACTTACTGTCATATAATGTGTAGATAAATCTAATTCTCATGCCTGTTTCTTTCTTGCATTGAAGATAATCCTCATATAAACCAATTTGAACAATAAAAAGGGGAAAAACTTGCTTGATTTCACTCAAAACCTCCTGAATGGCCGTTTATGGAATAAACGGGAAAACGAAATTTCAAACTAAAATAAACACATACACATTTTTTTCATTTTTACACTATATACATTGCTTCTGAACTTTTTTCGTAGAACGAAAGTGCTCAAAGATTGGCTTTGGTGTGCCAGATCTCGAAACACTCCTTAGATGGAGGTGGGGTTGGCCGTCACATCCCTTGCAAATAAAAAAATTTTCACTGGCGTACTGCAGACTGCACAACGTCGATCCTCTTTCACATAGGCGATCATGTGCTTGCAGCCTTCAAAACGCTGTACAGGGTTGGCAAAGGGCCTTCAACCTTCCTCGGCTGTAATCCGAGTGGTGTAGCCTCAGCAGCAACGGCTGAGATTTGATCTATCAAGTTGAGCTTGAAGTTGCGCAAACTCAGCTCCCACGTGTTGCACCCGCTGGCCTTGTCATCACAAACAGCTTGTGAGCATTGTGGCAGGTGATCTCCAAAGCCCAGTGGAAAAGTTTCTTCCACCATTTCTTGACTTCCTATTGAAGATTCCATAATAGCCGACCATCTGATCGGCTTTGTCACAGCCGTTCATGTACATATTGTAGTCAACGATAACAGAAGGTTTTCTTCCCGCTGACCTCAACATTCCCCTCAGCAGCATTGGTGGATGTAATAACAACTGGCTTGCTTGCCTTTTGTCTTGCCAGGCACAGACGAGGAGATGTTGTTGCTCTGATATCCAGTAACGAGATTCTTTGTGTCGCAGTGCGGTTTGTCAGAGCCTTTGCTTCCGTCGGGAATCCCTTTCGATTCCTTTGTAATGTGCCTGTGTAGTAGTATTCCTGTTGCAGCAGGTACTCAATCAGGTTTCTTTGTTGTGTACCAACGATCAGCATAGATGTGGTAGCCGGTCCCAATGACGCTGAGTAAGGTTGAGAAGATTTTCTCAGCATTCCCACCCTGGTGGTCGGTGTCCTTTGACCGGTCGTAGGACGTGTTGGCGCCGTAATAGGTCAAGAGATTGCAGACATACCCAGTAGCACTGTCAACGAGTCCAAAGCTCTTGATGTGATGCTCCTTTGGTTTGGAAGCATTGAATTGTTTATATATAAAACGTCCCTTGAATCCAACGATCATCTCGCCGATTGCCACGTTTTCATAAGGGGTGAAGGTTTCGTTGTACTTCTCAATGAGAAGATTTACGAATGGCTCTATCTTATTCTTTCCCTGCCCATCAGAGCACCAACGTGAAGAATTGTTGAGAACAAGGTCTCAAACCGTTGTCTGGAGAACATTTGACCATAAAATGGTGTGTGGAAGGGCGCCCTGGTGCTGAAGTAATCAATAATACTTGGTCTTTTATCAAGACCCATTGCAGTTGTCACGGCGATCATTTTACTTGAGCTCGTACATATCCACCTTCTCTATGTTGTCAAAACGAGATCGAGGTTTGGCAGGCTTGTTCTTTTTCATCAGAGCCTCAGCATACTCATTCATAGAGTCTATGAGATGAGTAGCAACATCATCAGTGAAGAGAGTAAAAAAACAGTCGAGCTCTGATGATGTTTCACTGAGATCTGCGTTGACACCACATGGTCGCCGATTCTTTGGTAGCAGTTGAAAGTTGAAGCCTTGGGTATGCTGATTTGAACCAGATCTAACAGAAGAAAAAGACATCTGGTTCTGTTCTTGGCCTCTTTGCAGTAGAGGGTCTACTAGGACCAGGCTGGGGAGACGTCCCCTTGAATCAGCTGATTCGGATCCACTTGAGCCTCCCCCTAGATCTAGATCTACGTAGAGTTCTCCCAAAGCAAGCTAACAGTCCTCCTCCATCTCCTCTCTCATCTGCACTATAATCATCATCTACATCACTAGATTCACTACTACTAGAGTCACTGTCATCGATAGTTTGGAATAAATCCATCGCCTGTTGAGCTGTAAGACGTCTTGACCGATTTTCCATTTTGGTACTCAACTTAACTTCACAAAATGTTATTTTCTCAGTCAAATTCGTGCCAAATTTCACCAACAAAGCGTTTATTGATAGCTTGGGTTCATTATCTTTGACTTCCGGGTCAAACTAGCAAGTTTTTAGACTTGTGCTTTCTATTATTTACGGGGGAAATTATAAACTTGCATAGGACGGTACCACCATCCAGCCATGGTTAGCGACCCAAGCTACCGGACGGGTCCCATCGTCCAGCCATGGTTAAAGAGTTAAGAGAGTTGGGATCTTTTTTACCTGACGACCAACAACAAACCTGCCTCAGTGATGAGGCTAAACTAGCCTTGGCATTATACCCAATGTATCTATGGGATCCCCCTATTGCCATGGAATTGAGTGGCAGGTATCCATCACTGACTTCCACCACACAAGGCTAAGCAGGCGTTGATGATTGCCGGGAAACTTTCCTACGAACCTGTCTTTAAAAAAATGCCATCCCGATATGAGTATAAGGGACCTGGAGCAGTTAATATAGGGTCGGCATGAAGTACTTGATAGCCTCTCAAGATTGCATGATGTTTCAAAGTATTATATTATTCTTTTATAGGTTTATATGCTAAAAAAACATTCAAATAAAGGAAAATTGTTAAAAATGCGATTTTCTCAAAATGTTACCTTTTTACAATGATGTGCGATCTATTTTTTTTATTTATTGTCCGATTGCCCCCAAATTTCGTATATATAACATCTATAACGCAAAAACAAAGTTTCACCTAGTAGCAATTTTTTTATAGCTTTTCCAAATTTTAGAAAGGAATTTTTTGTGAATGAATTTGCCAAAAATTGGAAAGGTTGCTATATGCATTTTAAAAACATTCATAAAATCAAAACCCTATAATTTATTTTTTTAAAACCTTCTGGGTGCGGCTAGATATTGAACTGAATAACGTGTGTGCAAAGTTATAGCCAAGTTTGTTCAAAACTAAAAAAAGTCTATTTGAAATGAAGTTGTAGGTATTTTCACAATGAAATCCAAGATGGCTAAAGTTCCCATGGTAACCATATGATAAAAAAAAAAAAAATTAAATATTTTTTTCAGCTAATTTAGACATGCCGAGTACAATGGTGATAGTGGTTAAAATTGTTTATATCAAATAATTTTTAAAAAACGTTTCAGGACCCCCTCCTTAAAAGCTACTGAGAGAAATAACTAAAGTTAAAAGATATAAGTTAAAGATGGATTTATAGTCCATATTCCAGTACAAGTGCAGGTTCACCGACTATACGCCATTTATCCCCCAGCAGGCCATTTCATTCAAAGTCCTTCTCAACTCCCTTTTAGGCTTTTCATACTAACACTTTGACAAGATATTTCTCTACCTATTGCTGGGTACTCATTCACACCTGAGTCAAGTGAGGAAAGTAGAGCGGCTACCTTTTCTAAGAGTACATCCGTGCGGCTTGAACCAGTGTCGTCGGTCTGGACTAAATTTTTTTGCTTCAATTCCTCATTTGTGTGGAGCATTATTATACAGTTTCAGTTACCCACCTATTTCAGTCTAAAGGAAGTGAAAATGAACACATTTTGAAGCAGTATGATGCTAATATCTATGCACATCTTTTAAGGTGAAAATGATAACCAATAAATGTATGATTTCCTTTTTTCCATTTCAGAGGCTTTTGCATGGGCTTCAATAGTTTGTGTGCTTTCGCTTCTGTGAACCACCTTCATTATCACATTTTCTACATAGAGCATGAAATTGTCGGTCATCATGCTGTAAGTTGAATTTTTCTCGTTTTTATTCCTCTTAGCCTTTCTTAATCCATTCATCACTATGATGCTCAAAATATTTACAAATATATCCACAAGCTCAGTTCAGTTTATTTAGAATACAATGTATCATAAAATGAATAGCCTTAAGTAACAAAATTAGATCTCTTTGAACTATGGCCAAACAATGATCTTGCAAGTAGACTATGTGAAAAAATGATATGCTTCAGTTGCCTGTTATGTCTGATGCTACATGATTCCTTTGAAATTAATTGAAGAAAAATTACTGACCTGGCTCAAGGTCTAGACCTCCAGGTAGACCTACACTTTAATGCGGTACTTAGTCTGACCCTTTTCATGGGTGGTTAGCAGGTGCTATTGGTAAGTCCTATTTCTTTTTACTTCCACTTTTTTACATGTCTTTCATCTTGCTGTTTCATCTTATTTTACCCTGAAATCATTGCATCTGCTAGACGGATAAAATTTCAATAAAAGTTCGGTTTGGTTACCGAGCAGGCCAAACGTGGCTTAGCGAGCTCTCGTTTTTTTTATGATTTAAAGTTTTTGTTGTTAAACGACATCAAGATGCCAGTTAGCGGATTGCCGACAAAGCTGGAATGTCTTGTAAATAGCATTTTAGAGGAATTTCATCCCTTTTCATTCAAAGTAGCTGGAAATCAAGAGTGCATATTACCCTCATCTTTCATTTTGATGGCATGGCCATGGCCGACATGAGTGTGTCGGTGAGTCATCATTCAACTCCTGCCAGCTTCAGTAAGTGCTGACATTCAATGAACAAACAACAATATAGAGACAATCCACAGTAAGAACAGTGCTATTCATTCATTCACCATAACATCACCCCTGGTCACACATCTATCATCGAAAACACAACCAGTAAATCGAACGACATAGGCGACGCGAGACAGAAACAAAACACAGCAAGAACATAGATCTACATATTTCTGACACATCTATCACATCAGACAGCGAGGAAGATGTAAAAAAGCCAAGCACATGTGATGAGAACCTAATCAGGGAAAATCTGCACGCTGGTAGCAGTAATCACACAAGCCTCGCTGACATGGTCAAGCAACTGGACTGTGATCTTAAAAATAAAAAAGAAACAGGAATGCATATTACACAGCCAAGTCGTAACAATAGCTGTTTAAAGTTCTTATTAGCCAGATTTCAAGCGATAAGTGCTATTCTTGCAGAGACTGATGATTCCATTATCGAATATTGCGTTACCTATCAAAGAATAATAAATTTCGTCGTCAAAAAACATTTAAGACGACAGCCCTTATATGAAAATGCGACATCGCCATCCGCATATTTGGCATGATGGCACGACTTTGATTATGGGGGACTGCAGCTATGGAGAACATGTACAGAATATTCTGACATTTCTACCCCATCTTAAATGTTTGATCTTCAAAAAAATTAATGTATGATAAACACAATAGAGACGAAACAAGTTCTGGAGTCCATGACTTGTATATCTTATAATATGCATACCTTTTCAAGTTAACCTTTTCTTATCTTTTGTAATTCTAAGATGATTATCTGCCATAGTCTGATTGTTGATTCCCAATGAATGTCATTTTCTGTTTGCCCTTTATTTGTACAGTTGTGAATACATGTATATTCATTGAAAGCAAGTTGACTTTGATAGAAAGATGATAATGTTTGAAGATTTATTATAGTAATATTCATTTTCATCATGAATACTTGAAAAGCTGAAATAATGTCTCCAGATAATGTTTTGATGATATGTGTTGAATAAGATGGGATAAAAATTTAAAAAAGAACACGAAAGAACACAAGGAAAAAAATTCCAGGTTTCAATGTCAGATTTGATTTTATTCTTAGAGATATAATACAGATTCAGCTACTGTGAGGTTAAGTAGAATATTTTAAAATAATGCAAAAATTTCCACTCTGTCATCAATTCTTAGGTCTAATTCTTAGTTGGGAGGTAAAAATTATTGTGTTGCTGAACAGTTTTATTCAACAGGGATGTACATTTTTTCAGGTTTCCTCTGATTTCAGATTATTTGAGGTTTTCTCGTTTTAACATAGTTTCCTTTTTCTTCCCTTTTACTAAAATACTTCTATGTTCGCTGTTATGAATAGGTGAGATGGTTTAGCACAACAGGATAAAATGCCCGACTCTAGGCCCATCGCCGATTTTTATACTAATCATCAGCGGAAGCACACTGCTTTATTTAACTTTCACTTTTCTGAGTACTTATTGTTTCCAAACATATCAAAGAAAACCCATGTAGTATTGTACTGTCTAAAATTACCATTGATTCTCAACTACGCAATTACAGTTTAAAAATTTACTTGTATAAAGATATTTAATTTTCTTCAAAATTTGACAATTATTGTTCGTCATTTTGTTATTATTTCACAGCCTGTGCGTCATTTAGCTGGAAAGTACTACGAGTTCACTGCACTTCCAACTCCTGCCTTTGCCTTACAACTCCATGGATCATCTGTTGATGAAATGGCCATGTAAGCTCTTTTCTTGAATATGCATCTAGACAGGTTGAATCGTTAAAATCAGTTATCTTGACATTCTAGTTTTAGACCTACACAGGAATATAAGTTGAAATCTACATTCCATTTTTAGTAGCTAGGGTTTTATTCTTACTTACATCTATATGTGTTATAATCTTGTGTTTAATGAGAGAGATACTAATTTTATTTATTTATCTATAACAATTTAGATCTAGTCTGGATCTGAATATAAAACAAATTTAGACGGGGATGTCAATCAAGAAAAGCTTTTTCAATGTTTTTGGACCAAGTTGGCCTCTGTGCATAACTTTAGATTAATACCATTGTGTTGGAAGTTCATGCCGTCTTGTGTTTTCTGGCCGTGGCATCTATTTTACCTTACGACTTGTAATTGATTTGCACTTGTTAACAATGTTCGTTTATTGAGTTCTACTTTTGCCACACGTCATATTCTTTTTCGTTCTTTTGACATCGCAGAATGATATTTGGAATAACTAGCCACCTACATGAACAGGAAATTGCTCACAATGTGTTTTTGTGTCGAGGTTGTGTTTATGGTGAAGAGCGCACAAGCAGCTTAACCACAATAAGGGCCTACATCTGGCCTCGCAAAAAAATACATAGGTATGGAAAATATTTACAATTCATAATGTGTTCTCTTTATGTTAAGTTGTGTCCATAAAAAAGGAGGAAAACATCAGGTACAAATCACCTTTTTATGCCTTTCTATATGTAAAGGTGTTAAGAAAAAAGCCTTGTCAGTTTTTTCTTAGTTTAGTAAGTAGTTTCAGAAATTCAGTTCAAATGTGTTACCTTATAAGTAAATAAAGCAAATGACAAAGCAAATAACAAAGAAGGCTTTGGAACATCATATACTCAACTTTTTAACATTAAAAAAAAAGAAAGGAAATCAATTTTCAAATGTATGCTATGAAAATATCTAATTTTATGAAATTTTCTGCCTTTTACAGGGGATCCAACTGAGGAAGCATTCAATTTAGCATGTATAGAACTTCCGGGCTATCTAGCATTTAAAGGTATGGAGTCTATCAGGAACTAAAGTTCGTTTTTTTTTTTTTTTTGCAACTTAAATTATTTTGTTTTGTTATATATAATAGAATCATTCTCCTAAACAAAACAAATGAGTAAATTATTGATTATCTGGAAAATTTATTAAAGGTTTTTGAAATGTATGAGAACAACAACAAAATTAAACAGTAATGAGCGAAAAATCTACACACATCATAATATGTTACTTCCTTTAATGGTGAGAAATTCTTAATGGATCTTTGTAATGTATTTGTTTTGTTTCATTTCAACAGATCCTCATGCTTATCACAACTATTCAGAATCAGATGTAGATGCTTACTTCATCAATGGTTGCTTGCCCACACCAGAATATGAAGCTATCAAATCACATATAACAAAAATGGGTCAAGAACAAATCAGTTAGAATTGATGTTCTTTTCTTCTTGGTTTTGATTTAAATCTGTCTTACATTCACAGGAATAAAAATTATTATTTATCAGTATCATGTTGTACAACATCAGGTTTTAAAATATTTCTGACCAGTACTTTCCTTTCATCATTTTTCCTTTTGATTTTTAAATCAGATAGTCAAGTGAATAATATAAATAAGAGAGGGCCAGCATAATTTAAAATAAATTCAAAAGTAGAATAAAAGGACTATTGAGGGGCTTTTCATGAAAGGGAAATACATAGGGGAAATGGCTAATAATATGCAGGCTAGTCCGGAGTGTTTAAAGGCAAATGTACAAGCGATCAAGGTGACTTTAACAATGAGGAAAGGTTTATTTGAAAAGGACTATACTACGGTTGTGGCAGGGGGAAGGCTGAGTATCAGTTACAGTATCTTGACCAACATGAAAATGAATATAAAATTACAATGTTTTATTGTTGTAATACTCGCAACAATATTGTTGTGAGTGATCTAGCTATAGTGATGAGTGTTTGCGCCTTCTACAATAAGTGCTTGTTTACAATAAACAATTGAATATACACTTCTATGCGTTTCTTTAAAGTTGCAAAAACAATTTGAGTACTTCAGGCATTCATTTATAAATAAATAGGTGGCCACATTAAGTGGGGGGGGGGGGGATCAACACCGCTTCTATGGAGATATGTGTTACATTGACTGATAGTCTTATTCTGACTCAAAATTATAGTCTAAGTGCTCTACAACTGCAAGGCGGGGTCGGGGGGGGGTGGGCAATAAGGGAATATTAAACAGGAAGTCAGGGCCATATGCCTGCTGATCACAAAATAGAAGGCAAAATAAACCAATGACCAAGGTTCAAGCGAAGGGGAGGTTAGAGGAGGTTTAATGAAGGAAGTTCACAGTAAATATAAGTGGGGAATCAAGATATAAACTAATCTAAGTTTGTTTCTTTTTCTTTTAAAGCTACCTCTCAATTTTGTTAAAAAGTATCACTACTGATACATTGCAATTGCATGACAACAAAATATTTGCAAGTGACAGAATGGGAATATGACCAACTTACCCTTGGACAGTTCTCACACATATCTCACCACCAGATCTGAGACATAACAGTATCACACTTGGTTTTGATTTAAATCTGCCTTACGTTCACAGGAAGAAAGATTATTATTTATCAGTATCATGTTGTACAACATCTTTAAGGTTTTAAGATATTTCTGACCAGTACTTTCCTTTCATCATTTTTCTTTTGCTTTTTAAATCAAATGGCCCTGATTCTTAAAATTATGTGGGTTTTTACTGGGTTGTTTGTCTTTTTTATTTGGGTTTTTTAATTGTATTTTTAATGTGCTTGGTATCACATCTTTGTTTGTTTATCTTCTCTCGTTTTTTTTTGGGGGAGGGGGGGTGTCTTTTCCCCCATAATAGCAAAATACAAGCATAAGTATTATTCCAGTGATGTACAATGTGGAATCTCTTTCACTTATTGAAATACTACATGACGAATGTCTTGATCAGCTGCTGATGTGCCTTCAATCACATCATTATGAATACATAAAATACGATAAATTAGAAATTAATTGCAAAATATCAATATCAAAATCAAGAAAAATGTAAGGAACTCGTTGCTCTCTTCCAAAGGCTTATGTTCACTTACCATGATTGTGTATATTTGTCTTAATCAATACTTTTGTAAGGATTCTTAGGGAATGTTTTAAAACTTTATGAAAAGATGTAAAATTATTGGGCTTTCCCATTAAGGTAATATTTCTTAAATGTGAATTTTGTAGTCATGGTATTACAATGGAACTTGGAAGTAATGAAATTGACAGGACTGACCACAAAATCTTGGTAAATCCGACTTATCGCTATTTCCAAGCTGTCTTAAAATAGCAATATTCATGTATGCAACTGCAACGTATGTCGGAACAATATGAGAGCAAACATAAAGACATAGTCCTTCATCTGTCTACAATTGTGGGCACATATCCCGTTAATTATCTGTATTTGTTTTTCTTTCTTTTTTTCCTAAATGTGACACAGTATTTTTTGTAAAAAATGTTTTATCATTTTAGTGGCACACGTCCTTCCCTTCCCCTCATTTTTCATTCCTTTCTCCATGCAGTCATCACGTGGTACTTACCAACTATAGTCTGATCCAAATGACTTGAAATTGTTGATACATGGAGACAGGATGAAAATGAGAACGAGAGTGATACCATTAGTCTAGACAACCTCCCCTTCCCTCCCGTGGCTATCATCAATTGGTACAATTCAGTGCTACATTGTGCTATATGTACATGCAAGCCCACTGACAGGCCACACTTTATGATGGCAAGATGAAGTCTGACTAGATCTAGTCATTTTTGTCACCGCACATGTGGGTTTTATGGTTTTAACAAATTTTATATAAAAAAAGATTTGCCTCAACGTTTGATTTGGATGAGAAGAGGATCTCGCGAAATCTGAGTTGGCTATCTTTTTAACCTCTCTGACGATGCGGCCTTTTTATTGACTCAAAGAAGGGGGAAAACCCCTGGGATTTGGATTGATTACACTAGTCCTGAGATCTCATTAATTCTGAGCTTGCTACTTTCGAGTTCCACTGTACAGTGTTCAGCTTAATCGTATCACTCATTCAAAGTTTTGTTTCATTGATTGTTTTTACAATGTTATCATGTTAATGTTATTATTCAACAACTGACAGTTTATACAATATGCTTTTTCATACTCAAAATACACATCTATGGTAATTTTATTATTTATTGGGTTGATAATTTTAAACTCTCATTGTCAAAGTAAGATTGTCATTTTCAATTTGAATGTGATTAGATTTCATTGTTTTTTGTTGAACATGTCAGACTATACTGATATGAGCAATGCTTTGTTTACACTTCTGCCAAGGTATACATTACTAATGTACATATTATTTTAATAGGGTAAGCCTTTTCAAAATGTGTTTTTTATGTTTACATTTGTTTATCTTGACATGCCATCAATGATATGTTTTATACAGAAAACAACAACTTTACAATGCACCAATCCTTTGCTGGTTATTATTGTGCACTTAGAATTTACCATTATTATTTTGTGTGCTTATGTACACATCACACTGGATTTTTTAAGAGGTATCAGTACAATGTTTTATGCAATTGTCATATTGGGCAAAACATCGTGGACAAATAATGAAATAAAATATGATTGGGAAATTTTTGTCTTTTTAAGTTTTTGTACTTTTTTTCATATCACAAATTATTTTGCAGTATGTCTCATTAAATACTTTCATGTTCCTGACATACGTTATTTTAAAAAATATAATTGCAATTTCACACCATGTCAGTATGGATATTTGACTTCTTGTGCTTATGTAATTATTAAATTATCACAGTAAGATAAGACAAGATAAAACTTTATTTTCCAGAAGGCACATTTTCATGGTATCACATTATATTCATTTTTCATTCATGCTTTAGCCATATGCTTATAAGGACTACACCAATGAAGAAAAGGTCTATGTTTAAATTAAAGGGTAACGCAATGGTCTCATCAATCATCCTCCCATCCTCCCTAGTTGATTCATCTCAGGGACAAAGACACAGCCCAGCAAGATGGTGAGGGCACACTTAAAGGAAGACTTAATTCGTAAATCTATCATACGCACATCCACATATGCACACCCTACCACCATATGTCTTCCCTCCATCATACTCTGACACAGGTAATCCTACTGGTCAATCACCTAATTTCAATGAGAAAATGCATTAGAAATTATGATTTATGCACACACTTATTGTCTCAGTGGAGCATGTCTTTAGCCCAGGTGTTTTTCACAACATACTCTTAGGAAAGGTACTTCTTTTTGCTTTCTTTACTTGACTCGGGTGTAAATGAGAATCCAGCTATAGGTAGAGAAAGATTTTGTCAGAGTGGTAGTACAAAGTGCCTAACAAGCTGCTGTACTGTATGCTTCCCAGGGGTTGAGAAAGACTGAATGAAATGGCCTGCTGGGGGATAAATGATGTACAGTCGGTGAGCCTGAACTTGTGTGAAGATACAGACTATAAATCTATCTTTATCTTTTTCTTTATCTTCTATGAGCTGATGTAAACGTAAGCTTGTACATGTATTAAAATTCTTATCTCTTATCATCATGTGTCAGTTTCAGGTTTGAGGCCGATATTAACTTGTCAGGGCATGAATCCACATCCTTTTGGTTGAGAGGCTGATACCTTACACCTGGACAACCTTGTCCCCTCCCAAAAAGACTGTAAAGAACATTAATTGATAGCCTCAGACTTAGACAGCGCACAAAGTAAAGACTAATCTCAAAAACACTAATTTCATATAACTAGCTGATGACAAAGAGGACTGGAGGGATATGATTATTACTTATTAATACTTATTCTGAAGTTTTTCAGGTAAAATTCACCCCCCCCCCCCCCCCCCCAATATACTACCATCCAGGAGGCCAGAGCTGCATTACTACTGTGGGCAATTTTTTCTGGCCCACCTGTCGACCCAGTAGCGACATGGGTAGCTATTCGCACTTGGCGAAAATGAAGGTGGCGTGGAAGGCAATGGCAAACTGACATATTATGCTGAAAAGCCTAGAAAAATCAGGACTCTACTTTTGGGTACCCTATGCTCAACTCTGAATAAGGGACCTACTTTTTACTTTTTTTTTAAAGTGACGTAAAAATGAAGAAAGCCTTTTCCAAGACGCTTAATGCCTTCACCAACAGGTTCATAAGCCTGGGAATAAAGAAGCGGTCACAAGATTGCCACTGCCACAGTTCCACATTGAGTTTGATTAAAACAGACTTCAAAACTTAAAGATATCATTTGCAGGCCTCACTTTAGCCTGGTTTTGCTCTCAGAGGTTATCTTGGTTTTTTATCGCCATAAATGACCGTGAAAGGAACTGAGTGATAGTACATAATATTTTAGTCTGCAATCTCAGTAGATGAGTTTATTACAAACGTCACACGTGAGCTTGCCACAAATAACATCAAATTTACCATCATGGTAAAAGTTACTGATTATTATCCAACATATGTCATAAATTAAGACAAGGACATTCTGATTTCTCTTATGGAAATGGTAATTTAAAAATGTAATTCATCAAATAGTATAAAAAAACGTTTTTTCTGAGAAAGTGTTACATTTACATGTATTTATTTGTGATGTGTGACGACATAAATTCGTCAAAATCTTCCGCTTTGAATCTAAAATTTTTCTGTGATTTGACAAAATTATCTACAAAAAAGCCCAAAAAGCACCGGGTTCATAGGGTTAAAGTAAAAGGCTTATAACAATCCCAATCCATAACCATTTGGACGTCACATGTCACGCGTGACACCACAGAGATCACCCTAAATATAAAATATCAATTTACATGTATCTCAAAAAATAAGGTAGTATTATTTTTAAATCTCCCAACCCATGGAGACTACATCTTAAGTTATTTGCTTGTCAATTTTCACAGAGTTTGAATCAAGTTTAAAACTTCGTGACATTGAAGCACATTTTGACCTCTTCCCAATTGTATATCACTGCGTATTTTATCGAGCTCACCCTGACGTTGGTGATGTCAGAATAAAATATGCTGGACGGGGTAAATTTCAATGAAACAAACAAATCTCCTGCCTGTCTGTTGACAGTTAGCGGGGGATGGTGTTGGTGTATGTCTTTCTTTCCTCTTATTCTTTCATCTTGGGTATTTTCTTTTAATTCACCTGAGACCACGGCATATGATGGACACGGTGATTTCAATCAATCAAAGAAATCTCCTGTCTGTTTGCTGACGGCTAGTGGGGGATGTTGTAGTTGTATGACCTTTTTCTTTCTTGTTACTCTTTCACATGCCTTTCATCTTGGCTCTTTCCTTTGTTTTAATTCACCTCAGATCACCGCATATGGTGGGCATGTGATTTCAATGAAACAAACGAATCTCCTGTCTGCCATCAGTGCCAGTCCATCAATGTGATTGGTAAAACGCATTTTAGTTGATGATGGCTCTGCCAACCACATTGACCCGTACGCCACTTCGTCACTTCCTGAAGACGATTCATCTACATGAGTACGTTTAATTCTGAGTTGGTCGATTTTTGTTCGCCAAAGGCTCTGTTGACTGGCCCTGTAAGGGCAACCTTAATATTTTGCATGCAGACTTTAAATCACCCCCATCGTTTTCGTTTGAGAAAATGTTTTACTAGAAATGATGTTGACTTAATGTAAACCTCATTGTGTCCCTTGAGTAGAATTTGTATTCAGCTAATCCGCCATTTTTCAAGAGGTTTTAAAGTCTTAAAGTTAAAATTGTACTGACCTGCGTAAACTTAGTATTGAATACTAACCCGATCTAATAATCTTCGTATCACTCGGTATGTAACATGCCTCTTGTATAGATATAATTCTTAGTTGGCCGTTCTGTGTGCGTCAAAGGCTCTGTTGCCAGACCACTAAGAATAACCACAGTGTGCATGTAGGTTCTACCTCAAGATCGTTTTCATTTTAGGAATTTTTCTACCAGAAGTGACGTGTAATTACGGAAAATGTCTTTGTCTCCTGTCCTAAAGTTTGAGTAGAATTTTCACTCACCTAAGCCATCATTTTCAACACGTTTCATAACTAGTCAACTGTTTTAAGTTGGAATATTATCGTTCACGCCTAAAACTCATCTGAATGATACCGTTGTCACGGAGGATTATGACATCATCTAGAATAACATTATAAAAAGGTAATCGTTTATCCGTTTCAATAGGCATTAACGTAATTCGCACCGATCACCTTGACGTATAAGTATGAAAGGCTTACTTATATATTCATAGGTGGACAACAAACACTCGCTCCCTCCTGACTCAACTGTTGTGATGCTATAGAAATAGATTGAACTGCTGGCGTTGTCTTGAATGAGTTCGTCAACATTGACTGGACAGGACGTCCTAGTAGCTCAGTCGGTAGAGCGGCTGTCTAGTACAACGCAGGAGGTTCAAGTTCGATTCCCAGTCCAGGCAATATTTTCTTGCCCTCCTGTCGACCTAGCAGCGAAATGGGTAGCTAGGTCTATTCAGACTCTGCGAAAGTAAAGGCGGAGTGGAAAGCAATGGCAAAGTACCACATTATATCGTATGCCTAGAAACATCAGGAATCTTCTCCTGGTTATTCTACGCATGGGACTTACTTTTGAGTATGGGACTTATTTGAATTTACTTTACATTGACTTGGATGGTGTTGATATTACCTTCTTCTTCTGCCACATTTAGCTCGCTGCAAAGCATAGACCATCAACAAAACAAGCTCACGTTTGTACGGCTTGTAGCCAGACATGGGACACCCCAATGATCATCAAAACTTCGGGACAACAATAAAAATTGATGATGATGATCCTCACTGTTTCCGACTTGTGATGGCGATTCCTATTTTCATATTCAGGTGTGTTTATATAGAGTAATACCCCCTTCACCCTCTCTCTCTCTCTCTCTCTCACTCTCTCTCTCACTCTCTCTCTCTCTCTCTCTCTCTCTCTCTCTCTCTCTCTCTCTCTCTCTCTCTCTCTCTCTCTCTCTCTCTCTCTCTCTCTCTCTCTCTCTCTCTCTCTCTCTCTCTCTCTCTCTCTCTCTCTCTCTCTCTCTCTCTCTCTCTCCATGGTTCTCATATTCATGCTATCGGCAGTGAGCACCGAAGAAGATAGGTGACGGAGTGTGATTCTGTTTCCGCCAGTTGACCTGAAAAAAGGCAACCACCCTTCACCTCTCCCCCTTTTCTCTCTCTCTCTTTCTCTCTCCCTCTCTCTCTCCCTCTCCTCTCTCTCTCTCTCTCTCTCTCTCTCTCTCTCTCTCTCTCTCTCTCTCTCTCTCTCTCTCTCTCTCTCTCTCTCTCTCTCTCTCTCTCTCTCTCTCTCTCTCTCTCTCTCTCTCTCTCTCTCCTCTCTCTCTCTCTTCTCCTTCTTCTTTTTCTACTTCTTCCCCTTCTTTTGTGGGAGTTGTGTAAATTGTGCGTCAGCAAGTGTCCTGAGGTGCAAGTCAGAGAGAGAGACAGACAAACAGACAGACAGAGTTATGACCAGTGATGAACAGCATCGTAGTGCTCTGTGCCCCATAAAATACACTAGGAGTAGGCCTTCATTACTGTAAGTTTAAGTTCTGAGGCCTTTCAGTGATTCATAATAATGTGTTACTTTTGCTTAAGGCAAAACGTTCTTCAACTGTAATTGCACTGTAAAAAAAGATGGATTGGCTTATATATTTGCTGTCCTGTTCCTGTTGTACCTGTTTTTAATAAAAGAGAGAGAGAGAGAGAGAGAGAGAGAGAGAGAGGGGGGGGGGGGGGGGGCAGACAAAGACAGTACGTTGTATGGCGGTAGTGGTGTTAAAAAAGTCGAGTAGGGTGGCTTTGACGTGTCGTCAGCAGACTGGTTAGACTTTAATCTCCTTTAAGCAGTGATCTACTCACAAAAAAGACGGGAAGTTCCACCGGCTTTCGCGTCCACGCCCCTTGTCCTTTAGCCTTTGGCCTGCCGTGAACTTGATTTGGCTGTTTTGGCTGGTGCTTGACAATATTATTATCCATTATCTAAGTGGCTAAGGCAGTAGCAAGAGACAAGTGACATATTAGATCTAGTAAGTGACAGATTTGCTCAATATTAGACCTATCGATTTGGATATAATTAGAATCTAGTTCTAGTATAACATAGATCTGCAATTTATTCTTCCTTCTTTCACATAGATCTATATATAGTTTGCACAGCCTGGATAACATTATAAACAAATTTGTATTTCATGACAAAGATGATGAGATCTAGATCTAGAACTAGATCTATATCTAGATCTAGATTCTAGATCTAGCTCTATAGAAATAAACAATCCTCTCAGAAAAGATTTGGTATCTTTCTAAGCCTAGAATTAGATTTTATACATACATATCTAGATCTAGATCAGATCTAAACCCAGCTATCTAGATCTAGATCTAGAATACCTTTTATGGTGGTAACTATAATGTCTAACTGATCATGAAAATCTGACTAGATCTAGATCTAGATCATATAGACCTAGATCTAGATCTATCTGCTATTGTGTCATCTTTTTCGATTGCACAACCATCTTTATAATTTGGCTATTTTACAGTTTAGCGGCATAAAATAATGTAGAGTGGTGTAACAGCAATAAATCTACCTAAGGATCAGAAGTAGATGTCATATAAAGAAAGGAACCTATTTGTGTCAATAAATCATTCAATGACGTGAGAAGATTAGAACATTAGAAGTGGCAGATTGTAGATACTTACTGAGTAATTTGTTGAGATTGCTCTTTCAGAAATATCAGAAAAGTGTTTGATGCATTGGCCACCGTACATCCTGCCTCAATTTGCCCAATCAGTCTACCTTTCTTCTGTCATTAATCGTGGTATTATAATCAAGAAAACAGGATTGTGATAATAAAACTTTCAATTTGTGAAATTTAAGCTTAGCATCATGTAAACAAAACATGTGATGCTCCTTCTGTAAAATGAACTCACTTTTAAAATAGTATGAAACATTATACATTTTGATAAATGTTTAGACAAATAAAAGAAGTAAATGTAATCTTGTGGAGACTAATATTATATGGGACACAATCAAGAACTGACACCGGTGAACTTGACCTCTCTGTTTCCCGTGTTTGTTTACTACTGAGCAGTCGCTCATCCGGTCTACCGACTGGCTCACTTGTATCAACTGAATGCTTAAATAAGATGGTTTTTTATTCTAAATGCTTTCTGTTGTGTGTCCTTCGAGCTTGCTATATTGGTGACCCCGGTAAGAAATATTTACGTTATAATATCCCTTGATATTCTAAATCTACAATGTCTATAATTAATTATGTCATTAGACTTCGTAGCAATCAAGCTTCCAACTTTCTGGATTAACTGCCCATCAGCCTGGTTTGCTCAGATTGAAGCTCAGTTTTCACTTCGTGGAATTAAGTCTGATGAGACGAAATATTATCATGTCATCTCAACGTTGGATGCTAACACAGCATCAAGAGCATTATCAGTCATCAGCGACCCACTGGCTGATAACAAGTATGGAACTATAAAAACCTTCCTAACGTCAGCTTTCGGCCTCTCCAAGACAGAGCTAGCTTCGCACTTCGACGTTCGAGTTTTAGGCGATCGTAAACCGTCCGAGCTCATGGATTCAATACTGAGTCTACTGGGAAGCCACAAACCATGCTTCCTTTTCCGACACTTGTTCTTGTGACAACTGCCTGAAAACATCCGAGTTTCGCTAACCAACTCGACTAACATCGAGAACTATAGAGCGTTGGCATCAGACGCCGACAACTTATTTAACTCGCTGAGTGCCGAACCTAAAGTGTATGCAACCGCAACCACTACTCTCGAGCGACGTCAGTCATCATCCAGTCATACAGACGACTCTGTGTGCTGGTATCATCGGCGTTTTGGTTCTAGTGCCAAACGGTGTTTGCATATGTGCAAACATTTCCTCACTTTCCAGCACCACAAGAAAAACCAGGAAACGGGAAGGCGAGTCAACAGTAGTTCTCACTACTGTTGCCGTGTTGGCTCGACATATTGCACCACCGAAACGTCTCTTAATACACCACCAAAGAAGCACCCACAGTTTTTCATCACAGACATCTCTAAACGACATTTTCTAGTCGACACTGGCGCCCAGGTTTCTGTCACCCCTGCGACGATGATCGACAGAAAATCAAGAAAGAGTTGCCAATCTTTACAAGCTGCTAATGGCACATCCACAGCAACCTATGATGCTCGCGCCGTTCCTCTACGCTTTGGTCGGCGCATTTTAACTCAAGGCTAATCGTAGCAGACGTCAAACGCCCCCTTCTCGAGCAGATTTCCTACGCCAACACAACCTTCTTGTGGACATCTGGGGCTGTTGTTTGATCGAAGCGGAATCTTTCCTGTCAATTCCTTGCTCCATCAGCTCTGTCTCCTCAGATGGTAATCTCGCACTGATGCAGCTGGACAGTAACCAGTTCCGAAAGATCCTCAACGCTTTCCTGAACTTTTAACACCAACCTTTTTTCGCTACTGAGGTAAAACACGGCGTCCAACATTATATTACGACCAAAGACCGACCTGTCTTTGCTCGAGCACGTCGCTTAGCCCCTGAAAAGCTGGCTACAGCAAAGAGGAGTGTCTTGAAATGGAGAAGATGGGTGTTATAAGGAAATCCAACAGCCCTTGGGCTGAAACATGGATGATGGTGGATGGCGCCCATGTGGCGACTACCGGAGACTAAACGTCGCCTCTGTACCAAACCACTACCCGGTACCCCATATCCAAGATTTTTCGGCTGTACTTGCTGGGAAGACAGTCTTTTCCAAGATTGACCTAGTCCGTGGGTATCACCAAATTCCAGTCGCTCCAGAGGACGTCCCAAAAACAGCAGTGATCACCCCCTTTGGTCTGTGGGAAATTTTACATATGCCTTTTGGATTGCAAAATGCCGCACAGACATTCCAGCGTCTCATGGACACAGTTCTGCAAAACCTGGAATGTGCATTTGTTTATTTAGACGACATTCTGATTGCCAGCTGCTCTGAAAAAACACACGTTGAGGACCTTAAAAACGTCTTTCAGTGACTAAAAGATCACAGACTTATGATTCGTCTCGAAAAATGCCTTTTGGAATGTCTTCCCTGGACTTCTTGGGACACCATGTTTCTGCGTCTGGGTCCTCACCGAAAACATCCAAGCTCGAGGCAGTCACATGTTTCCCACAGCCGAAGACTGTGAAAGCATTGCAGGAGTTCCTTGGCATGATAAACTTTTATCATCGATTCATTCCTTACATCGCACGCAACGCTACGTCCATTATACGGTTCACTAAAAGGAGCCAAGCCCCGAAAAGAACTGACATGAAACAAGCCTTCTTCACTGGTAAGACTGCACTAGCAAATGCAACTTTGCTAGTGCACCCTTTAACGGATTGCCCTTAGCTCTCACATGTGACGCTTCAGATGTGGCCGTGGGTGCTGTCATTGAACAGTTTGTCCAAAGTCACTGGCAACCTCTCGCCTTTTTTTAGTCGACAACTGCGAAAATCTGAGCAGAAATACAGCGCTTTTGATCGAAAACTCCTTGGCGTACATTTGGCTATTCGGCACTTTCGTTTCATGCTAGAGGGATGTCAGTTTACCATCTACACTGACCATAAACCATTAGCCCAGGCCATGGCAAAGTAATCGACCCATGGTCGGCACGTCAACAAAGGCATCTTTCTGCCATTTCCGAGTTTACAACTGACATTCGTCACATCTCCGAAAGGACAATACAGTCGCTGATTGCCTATCTCGGGCTGTGACCAATGCAGTCTCTCTTGGCATCGACGACATTGCAATGGCCACATCTCAAACTGCTAGTGTAGACATTCAAGCTTACAGAACAGCAATTACCAACCTACGTATTGCGCGGTCAAAAGTTGACATTCACGGGCCAGAGCTTTTGTGCGATATGTCAACAGGCCATCCACATCCGATTGTCCCATTTGATTTTAAACGTCCAGTTTTCGAAGCTATACACAACCTTGCACATCCCGGTGTTAGAGCCACAGTCAGACTTGTGACAGAAAAATTCATATAACATGGAATACGCAAAGATATAGCTAGATGGGTAAAAGAATGCCAAAGCTCTAAAATCCAAAAGCACACGAGAGCACCCCTAGAAAACTTCACCGTCCCCAAAAAAAAGGTTCTCACACATCAATCTCGACATAGTTGGTCCCTTACCACAATCTTCTGAATTCACATGCCTTCTCACTGTCGTTGACAGGAACACACGTTGGTCAGAGGCAATCCCACTACGAGGTGTTACAACGACTGAATGCGTTCGCGCTCTCATTTCAGAATGAATCTCCCGGTTTGGTGTTCCCGCAGACATATCATCTGACCGTGGCCCACAATTTACATCAGCTTTGTGGGCAGAAATGGCAGCAAGCCTTTGAGTAAAAATGCACCATACAACAGCTTATCACCCACAAGCCAATGGGATGATCGAACGATTTCATCGTACTCTTAAAGCAGCTCTCAGAGCACGCCTCACAGGACCAAACTGGGTAGAAGAGTTACCTTGGGTACTCCTTGGTCTCCGAACTACACCAAAAGAGGACCTAGGATATTCTTGTGCAGAGCTTGTTTATGGCGAACCTTTAACTGTCCCGGGTGAATTTGTATCTTCAGAAGCCTCACCTTGGATTTCATAAACACGTTCCGAGACAATGCTCAGTTACAAGAACCTCATCCTACGTTCCATCATAGCTCTTTGCCGACTCGCATGCCATCATCCCTGTCTCGTGCTAAATATGTGTACGTGCGCCAAGATGCTTCAAGAAGTTCTCTCCGGAGACCCTATACTGGCCCATACATAGTTTTAATACCTGGGGATAAAACATTTCTGGTAGACGTCGGCGGTCGTGCCGAACGCATCACTGTAGACCGCCTCAAGCCAGTACATGCAGATCCCTCACAGCCGGTAGCATTGGCAAGACCTCCACGACGTGGTCGGCCACCATTACAACAGAAACAGCCTGATAATGTTAACACCAGTAGCGCACCAAATGACTCAGTCTCAAATCCAGGATTCAAACGTCACGTAGTGGCCGTTTAATTCGACCTCGTCGCTATTAGTGAGCATCATCATGTTCTACACGTTGTCAGCCTTTGGGGCCTGTGTAGAGACTAATATTATATGGGACACAATCAAGAACTGACACCGTGAACTTGGCCCTCTCTGTTTCCCGTGTTTGTTTACTTCTGAGCAGTCGCTCATCCGGTCTACCGACTGATTCATTTGTATCAACTGAATGCTTAAATAAAGTTGGTTTTATATTCTAAATGCTTTCTGTTGTGTGTCTTTTGAGCTTGCTACAATCTGAACTTTTTTTGGACACCATTGTATAGATATACAAGCATGTTACACACTGGGTAATACTAAGTTTGATTATCAGATCGGGTTAGTTTTCAATTTGGATGTAACACATGTAGGTTGTTTCAAGTTTTTGATTATAACCTGTTCAAGATTGGCGACCAAGTTGAATAAAAGTTTTACTCGAAGATGGGGAAACAATGAAATTTTTAGTAATTAAACGTCACTTCTGGTATTCTTCAAATGAAAACAATCTTGGGATCATTTACAAACGGTAATTTAAACAGCCAAAGGATCTTTAACGAGTAAATAGTGTTGTGATCTGCACACAGGACCTCCCTTTTATCATCCGCCTCCAATTATACTAGGTGCTGATCCACCTACTTGGACGAGGGGGATAGATTTTGCTAAAAATGATTCGAGAAAATGTTTCAACCAGGCCAGGCTTGAACACAGCCTTTGGTCTTGAATAAGAGCAAGCATCATGCTGCTCACAAGACAGTAAGATTTGTCTAAGCCATTTCTGACATATAAGTTCACATTTTCTGTTGAAATTTGCTTTTGTGGTGTCTGGAAATGGATTCTCCTCTCTACTTTTAGTATATTTTGATTTATTAAATGACCATTGTCGAAGACCAAGGGGCCTCTGTCTGGGATATATGCATTTTTATATATACCTTATATCTGTTATATATTACATGAAATATTTCATATAGGATTAGAACTTATACATGACATATTACTTTTCGTTACATTAATCCCTTTTATTGAAAGCATTATTCAGATTGCAGTCTATTTCTGTTTATAGGTTCCTTTGAAGAGATTAGCAAACATGACTACTTCAGGATATGGAACATGGAAGTCGCCTTGTTACGAGTCGTATGACTACAGAGAGCGGAGTTCAGTTGCAGCTCCTGCAAGTTGACAGTGATTCAAATTTTTCCGGTAAACAATGTTTCCTCTAATTTTTTCTAGATTGTGTACACATATTTATTGATGTTATGCAAAGTTTGACAAAAAAATACCATTTGTGTGCTCTGTGTTTTGTTGAGAAGAAACATTAGACAACAATTTTTTTGTTGGTGTGGGCAGACATTTCTCAACTGTGTGCACCTTTTCTCCCTGGTGTGTGCATGCACATGTGTACAGCTTAAAGGACCATTGTCAATAAAATGTCTTTAAAGAAACAAATAAATTCCAAGCAAAAGAAAAATGTTGAGAAAACATTGTTTCAGACATGTTTAATGTGACTTGTTTATAAATGAGAGTACGCATATTATGTAGCAATGACAAATATTTTTTATTCATAAGTACTCCTAATTAGGTATGTAATTTAAATGCAATGTTCTTGCTTTCTGAGTTGACTGGGAAATTGTTGTCACTGTACTCTTATCATGTCAGTGTTCATTTATGAAACTATAGTTCTTGAGATTTAAAGACCTTTATTATTTGGTCATACATATGAAAATTCATGAAATGTTTTTATCAAATTTTTATTACTCACTAAAAGGCTTGTCTTTACCTTTGTGACAATTCATTTATTCTATGTTACTTTCAGGTAAAGTTTATTGGAATGAAATCCATTTTGATGAAGGAGGTCGATATGTGATATATTCAGGAGACAAGGATGATAGTCCTGTTGCATGGACACCAAAAGATTTCAATGCCCGATCTGTTGTTCATGAATATGGAGGTAAATCTTATATTATAAAAGTATAAAAGTATACGCTTTACTCCATATTTTAGAAGTGTATGTCAGTATTTTCAATGTATAGCTTGATGCAATTTGAAATTAAAATTGTGTCCAATATATCTCATAACTATTGTGATGGTGACATTCAAAATTTATTTTTGTTTATTATGAAGAGCATCACCAACTTTATTTGTTTCAGGTGGTGATTTCTTTGTCCACAAGGGTGTAGTGTATTTCTCAAATTTTTCGGACCAAGCTTTGTATCGACAGACAGACCCCACTGCACAGCCAGAAGCAATTACTGATACCAGTAAATCTTTTAGATACACAGATGGTAGATTCTGTTCCCAGGTAAATAAATAATGGATGCATATTTTTAAATAAGCGTAAATGACTAAGAGTATGAAATATTCAGTTAAAGGAATATAGTATGTATTGACATTATTAATTGTAAATATTCCGAGGTTACAAGCAATTAATTCACCTTAAGAAAATCAACATAGAGAACAAATGTAAAGTTATGCTTTTTGCTGAAAATATTTCAGTTGTTGAAATTTCTGCTTCTGGTTGTCGCTTCTGAGAGAGCCATTGAAAGTTATGAGGTAAAAATTGGTATGTAGGTCATCAAAATGTGCGTCTTGTTTTTTTGGGGTGTTTTTTTCACCTTTCAGAAATCTCGCATAATCTGTGTGCGTGAGGATCATGAAGTGATAAAACAAGGTGCGAAGGAAGCTGAGAATACCATTGTGTCCATCAATCCAGAAAACAAAAGCATTAATGTTCTGGTATGTCAATTTGTGTTATTTTCAATGTTTATGTTTATTCACTTTTTTCTTTTGTGAATTTTTTTTTATGTTACAAGTCTCATGTTTTGTTTTGGGTTTTATTGTGATTGTTAATTGGGTTTGTTCTCCTGATTTCATACTCTCTTTTAAATACTTTGAGTTTGCTTTGATTTGTTGTTTCTGTTAGTAACATATTTTGAATTCACTTTGCAGGTGTGACCAGATGGAAAGTAAACAAATAATGTCATATGATATTTAAAATATGATTTACACATTCTGTTTTTTATTTTATCTAGGACGTAATTTGTCAAATTTGTTATTTTTTTCATTTGTTTACATAAGACTCAGGATAATGTTATTTGTGTTTGATTCCATTGTCTCTTTCAAAACATACTGGTAAGTGTTCAAGTTTTTCGTCATGGCTTCATATTGTTCTCAAATACTTTCAGGTAAAAGGTACAGACTTTTATGCTTGTCCCAGAGTATCTCCAAGTGGTAAAAAAATTGCATGGATTCAGTGGGCGCATCCAAATTTGGTAAGGATTATAAGTCTTACAGCATGTTGTTTCGTTTTGTGTAATAAGTCAAAGTTCGTAGAAATGGGTAAAATCAATTACTCGTCTCATGTACATGTACAAATATCTTATGAAAAAAGGTAAATTCAGAAAATATAAACATGAAATTACCAATAGAAATTTGAACAATATATATTATCTGTGGGGAAAAGTCCCTCAACAAAACTCAAAGAAAACATGACACTAGAAAGAGATTATTCATTTATACAACCTAGTTATTGATATTTTGACAACATGAAATGCTACCTATCTTCTGAGATCTCTTCTATTGCTTTTAAATATTTTGGATGTATGTATTTCTGTTTTTGTTAAAACTTTTTTGTTAATTTTTCACAGCCATGGGATAGTACAGAATTGTGGACTGCTGAATTATCTGACTCTGGAGATGAAGTTATTGAAGGATCTTCACAAATGGTGAGATAAGAGAGACTATTTTCCTTTTGGCATATAGACTGCATCAATAAGTATTTCTGTTTTGACATTGTTTTTAAAAATCTCTGTTGAATGACTCAATTAAAAGCAAAAAGAGCAGCTGGCAGGCAATTTAGCACATCATCTGCTCCCATTATTTTCAATTTGTTATGCATAATATCCTTTGCTGGTCCTGAAAACATTGTCAACAATAGATGTAGTTGATTTGAATAGATAATCAATTCTGAGGCTAAGAAACTTTCTTGCACCACAGCTCTTTCAGTGATATTTTAAGCAAACTAGATCACCAAAGAAGAGAGGGTAACTGGCAAATATGGGACTCAATTATGTGATGATCTTTTTCAAATAGGGAAGCGATACATATTTTTAAAGATTTGTAATCCCTTTTTTCTCGTGGCCACATCCTAGAAAAAAAAGACCTTCTTTGCTGTGTCTTATAAGCTCCAGAATCTAATTCTTTATAATGGATGATAAGTTAATTTAAAACTGTTTTCTTATTGTTATCAGATTATAGGGGGTAAGGATGCCAGCGGCCAAGACCTTAGTGTGATAGAACCTTCATGGACTGCAGACAATGAACTTCTCTACATTGGGGATCAAACTGATTGGTGGAACGTGTACCATGTAACAAGTGGAGGAGAGCATGTAAATCTCCATCCTCTCAAGGCGAAATTGGCGGACCACAGTGGATGTTTGGGAGAACTTCCTATGTCGTAGAATTAAATGGTGGTAGTCGTATTCTCACATCTTTTGATGGGGTGAGACTGAAGAGATTATATATCAGATTTCCAAGGCATTAAAAAAAAATTCTTAGTCATTAGAAATGTTACAAAAATAATAATATTTCAATTTTCTCATCTGAGATCAATAGCATTATCTTATCTTATCTTATCTTAAATGAAATGTTTGCCATCATCATTGAAAGCATCAGGGTTACAATCCTAAAGAGAGCCCTTGACAACATGGCACAAAACGTACAGATCTATCTGGCATGAAGTGGTAGAAGCCCTGCATAGCTATACATGTCATTGTACAGCATCAGGTCTCTTGAAAGCCATCACTATGTTTCCTTGGACAAGTAGATTATCAAGCTTTTCGTAGGGGCCACTGTATCATCAACAAGTGAGTATGCTCATTGGGTATATCCTGTTCCAATAGGTGTTCAGTGGGGCGGGACCAGGATGTAGGTTAAAAATCATCGTCTGGGTTTTCTGTGGCAAAAATCTCAATGCAGTGTTTTTCACAGGTCTATAAATCACTGTATGGCTTGCCCAGTTGCTGCTGTCGACTATGGTGCTGACCACATATTCTGCATGGGAAAACTGCCTGACAGCATGGATTGTCATACCCCCCTACAGTTTGGATAATCTGATAACATTTCAAAGATTACACAAAACTGAAACGTCTTTGATATTAACCAATGTCAGACTCGGGATTGTGAGATCCTCAGTTTGACTTCTGGCAAAGCTAGACTTGATATTGGATCCCTTGAGAATTTTCTAACTCGACCCAGGGGGACCCAGTAGTCTAGAGACAAAGCATGGGCCTCTCAACCAATAGGTCGTAGGTTCAAGCTCCGCCGGGTTGAAAAGGTTTCTCAGATTTTTCGAGTAAAAACCTGGTCCAGGTAGGTGGATCGACACCTAGTGTCATTGGAGACGAACGATAAAAAGGAGATCCATGTGCAGATCACAACACTCTGTACATGTTAGAGATCCCTTGGCTGTTTACAGGACAGTTCGGGCAAAATTTAAAAATCCTACCAAACCCCCCCCCCCCCCCCCCCTTCTAAGATTACCATAGTTATGGATGTGGGTAAAATCAAGAAGATCAAGACCAATTCGACCCAGTTGTAAAGGGATCCCAGGATAAGCTGGGCCATAAAAATCGGCAACAGATTGGCGTCCTGATCAGGAGACGATGTATTATCACCCGTTCCGCTTGGCGCTGTAGAAAATTAGAAAAAGATTTAGAGGCCTTAATGGCCTTGAAGGAATTTTACTCCATTACTGCATCACAACTTTGATATTTTCAATTATGAAGCGAGTATTATAAATATTACTATCAGTGCCCTTGTTTATCATAATGTATCATAAATTTCTTTCTCCTTTCAATTTAGGAACTTGGATTGCTTGACATAAAAACAAAGTCCTACAAAGCCATCGATACAGGCTTTGCTTCACACAGCCGTCTTGGATGGGCGGCAAATGGCTCAGTCTTTTGCTTTGCTGACAGTGGGTCTCAGTTTCCCCATGTTATACAAGTAAATTTGGATACATTACAGGTGATTCAAACTTTTCTTCCCACCTTATTGTTTATGATCTGTAAACGTTTCTTTAGTTTTTAGCTCATAGATTTTCTTGCAGAAAAATATCTTAACTGAGAAAAATTAATGATTTGCTGTGCACAAGCTCATTTTTCTTGGAAGCGATATTTGTTATGTCCAGATAGCAGAAAGATTTATTGATATAATGGGAAGCTTGTTTGTGAATGTTGTAATTTCTTTTCCTTCAATTCTGCATGTGAAAATTTCAGTTCTATAACCAATTAGTTAACAATTATTTTGTTTTCCATGAACCCATTTGTTGATTTTCATAAGAAAATGCATAAGAATATTTAGGCAAAGGCAAATTTTTTCTTTTTTTATGTTGTGTAATATACTGAAAGGAGATCACCATGCATGGTCTCATTATTGGGATTCTGGAATGACTAGAAAGAGATGTAGGGTAGGGTTTTGGTACATACTTTCATATAATATCAGACACTCATGCTATTAATCCATCTTGGTCCTTATCAAAAGATGATTTTCTCAACAGATGAAAGTAATGTTTTAAGAAATGTATTAATACTCCTCTTGAAAGTCACAATGACTTTGAATATGAGAAATGTTCAACACACGTTGTATGTGGATTTGATTTATCACCAAGCCATGAAAAGTGCATGTAAATTTATTCTTTGCATTTTTTCATCTTTTAAATTGACTTAATAAGTCCACAATAATGTTCACTGTTGGATGCGATTATGTATAAGACTCACAAGCGCAAATCCATGTTGATTTATAACCAAAATTTGCGGTTATTATGGCAATAAAGTTCATATCTTTTACCCCTAAGGAAGAATTACCTTAGAAGAAGCATTGCAGGAAGTTGCGTTCAGATTTGTTCTTTTTCAGTATTGTCGTAATTACTATCATATTGAGATTTAACTTCTTTTTAGAAAATTCAAAATTGGAAAAATTTGTGGACAAGCAATTACATAATACGATTAATTCTATTAAGAGTTTGTTTACAGTCATAATCATAGACTACCCTGAAATTTCCTACCTTGTTTATTTTTCGAATATAGTGCTATATGTTGACTTGTAATTTTCTTATTTTAGATACACAAGAATTTTTTTTGATGGCAGGAAATATTTAACTTTAAAATTTGCAAATTCTATGTTTAACTTTCGTTTTCTCTATTTACCTCAAAGGTTGATACTATCAGATGTTCCATGTCCCCTTCTGTCGGAAAAGATTATTTTAGCATACCTCAAAAGATCAGTTGGCCCACAGGAAATGGAGAAACATGCCATGGATTATACTACCCGCCTGTGAACAAAGACTTCAAAGCTCCCGAAGGTAATTTAGGATTTTGAGACATTAAGATAAAACTTTGTTTCATATCTTTCAAGAATCAGTTTTAAAATGTTTTTAATGGCAATTGCTTCTTAAAAATTTTACTACAAAATTCTATTAATTGTAGAGAGTAAGTTAGTTTTCTTCTTCTTTGTTAAGTGTTGAATTAAGTCATAAGAGATGTAAAATGATACCTTTGTACATTCTTTGAAGGGATAATTAAATTACATATGCACTTCATAATATTTGCATTATTTATTTTATAATCCTAACTCTTTTGAAAGAAATTATGTCTATTGAAATTACTAGTCATGTTCAGAAAATCGCTTTGAATTAAACTATAGATGAATTTCTCAATCAATTTCTTGGAAAAGATTTCTGTTGAAAAAGCGTTTTTTTTTTCATATGGTATTATGTCACATGTTCACATAATTTACAAGCCTCTCTCACTCTACATTCCCACAAATACAGCTGTCTAATGATAGTGAGGAAAGCAGGTGACTTGTACGGTTCGAGTTTCAACAACGATTTTTATTGATAATATATATTCAATTGTCCCACTGTCTCCTGTGAGGATAAAGGAGATAAAAAAAACAAAAACAATAGCATGTCGTAAAGGATTACATCATGACAGCAACGTATTGAGTCAAATCAGCAAAGATCTAACACGGGGTTGAGATTTAATCGCACATGAGCAATAAAGGAATGAACATGACCACGCAATTAAGGTCGAGCATACAATATAGATTATATAAATATAGACTTTCTTATTTTGGTAATGAGCGGCATGATAAAAGCACTCCTCTCAAATAGTGAACATTTTTAATAATACCAAACATCTAGGCACATAACCAGGGGAGAATGACCATGTAAACAAAACAAATGAAGTTAAGGATCAGACTACTTCCGTCTTCTGAACAGAATTAACTTCAACTATATCTAGGTCTAATCAGCTTATTCATTCAACTTAAAGGCATTTAAGAATAAATCTAAAGGGACCAATAACATTTTTGAAAATGAGGAGCTACGGTCATATAAGACTAAAAAAACCTGAAAACAGTTCTCATACACTAACGTGTTAAAGCACAGGAAATGAGTTTCAGATAAATTTACATTACAATGTCTTATTGCTAACTACTAATTTTGTGGCAAGCAATAAAACAATGGTAGGAGTAATCCATCTAATGGCTGAATGGTCAAGTGAATAATATTAATAAAAGAGGGATAAATCAGTTAAAATAAATTCAAAAGTAGAATAAAAGGAATATTGAGGGGCTTTTCATGAACGGGAAATACGTAGGGGAAAGGATTAATAATATGTAGGCTAGTCAGAGTGTTTAAAGGCAAATGTGCAAGCCATCAAGGTGACTTTAACAATGAGGAAAGGTATATTTGAAAGGGACTCTATGCTATGGTTGTGGCAGGGGAAGGCTGAGTATCAGTTATAGTGTCTTGACCAACATGGAAATGAATTTAAAATTACAATGTTTTATTGTTGTGATACTCGCAACAATGTTGTTGTGAGTGATCTAGCTATAGTGATGAGTGTTTGCGCCTTCTACAATAAGTGCTTGTTTACAATAAACAATTGAATATATACTTCTATGCGTTTCTTTAAAGTTGCAAAAACAATTTGAGTACCATACTTCAGGCATTCATTTATACATTTATGAATAAATAGGTGGCCACATTAAATAGGGGGGGGAAAGGATCTATGAAAATACGTGTTACATTGACCGATAATCTTGTTCTGGCTCTCAAAAGTAGTCCAAATGCTCTACAACTGCAAGACGGGGTAGGGGGGGGGGGGGGGGGGAAGGGGCAATAAAGGAATATTAAACAGGAAGTCAGGGTCATATGCCTGCTAGTCACGAAATAGAAGGCAAAATAAACTGATGAGCAAGGTTCAAGCGAAGGGGAGATAATGGGAGGTTATAGGAGGTTTAATGAATGAAGTTCACAGTAAATATAAGGGGAAATCAAGAAATAAACTAATTTAAGTTTGTTTCTTTTTCTTTTAAAGCTACCTCTCAATTTTGTTAAAAAGTGTCACTACTGATACATTGCAATTGCATGACAACAAAACATTTGCAGGTAACAGAATGTGAATATGGTCAACTTATCCCTGGACAATTCTCAAATACAAATTTTACAATTCTGAAATCGTTACTTGCCCCGGTAGTCAAATGCACCCAGCAAAGAGGATGGGCGAGTAAATAAACAGAAATATATAGTAGATCAGAAGGGCATGTGGGGGCGTTATAGTCCAAGCTGATTGGCTCAAAAAGACATTATATTCTTCGTTAGCAACAGTTTTATGGCAACGAAAGTAGAAAGTGGGGATAAAGTTTAAACTGATTGGCTTAAAAAAAGACATAACATTCGTCACTAGCAACGGTTTCACGAGGAGGACTGGTGAGTTGGGGGGGGGCGTCCACAATGATGGCTCAAAATGATCAAAATATCAACAATAAAAGAGGTGAATGTAAAGGGGAGGGGGGAGATGCAGATAGTGTAGGCGGACATATATAATCAAACGCACACTCAATACAAAAACTGGAAACTACTCACATCTCAGACATAACAGTGTCACAATTAGAACCCTAAAATACAGCTCACACAGGCACATCAATGATATGGTGGCTTATTTTGTATAGTACAGTAGTGACCGCCTAAATGCACGCCACCTTAATACCGTTTCACCTAAATGCCCACAATCTCAATGAAACCGATTTTGTTCTATATAAATTGTCCCTCTAAATGCCCATTTCAAAACCAAGATTTTCGCCTAAATGCCTGGTCTCAATGGCAACTGCAGGTATCATCTCCTCCAAATTATCATAAAGTATGTCCGTAATAACCAGTTTTCTCTTTATAACTCCACTCACTGTACAGCACAACCTTGGTCCCATTGGATCACTTATTTGTCACTGGGCAATTAGAATTGAACAGTCTTCTAGACTCTGCCATGGCTCTGTCTTGATGTCATAAGTGGCATGTTTTTAATAGACCGGGCACTTATCGCAATCGAGGGACAAGGTGTGAACAGTTTTCTTGCTCCCTTGTCTGACATTGGCCGTATACATTGTGCCTTCGGATCTTCGTGGTAGCGATGATCAACAGACTAGATAAAATAAAATGGGGCATTGGAATATGGTTTTGTACAGCCCTTATTATTAAATCACAAACACGGGAGGTAAATGTTGAATTTCTACATCATGCTTGGTTATCTCACTTGCTGATCACCCCCCCCCCCCCCCACTCCTTCCCCACCACCAAATTGTTGACCCTGATCTATTTTTGCCCAAACGCCTGTTTCGCCTAAATGCCCGTTTTCTGTGCTTCGCAAGCACCTGGCATTTAGGCGATCACTACTGTAGTTATAAAGCAGTTATTTGAGTTATCTTATTTTTAACTACTCGTTAACAGCATCATTTACCTTTTTCTCATAAGGTGAATTGCCTCCTCTGTTGGTACGGGCACATGGTGGTCCCACTGGTGCATTCTTCACCACTCTGGATTTGAAATTACAATACTTCACCAGTCGAGGTTTTGCTGTCGTCTGTGTTGATTACAGGGGCAGCACAGGTTATGGGAAACAGTACCGACACAGACTCAGAGGACAGTATGTATTATTTATCATTCAGCTCACTACCAATTTTTTCTTATTTGACTAGTTTTTGTAATTTCAATAAAGATATTAATCAAAATGATTTATATAGTGTCTTCTCCCAAAATGCTTCTTTACGCATCATTTATGACTTGATATCTGGGGATTCCAGCCAGGATAACGTTTTTAACATTATTCTATGCATAAACAAAATCGTTGGTGATACCAGTTCTCTTGTAAAAGTAGCTGAAAAGTTTTAACTTTTATTTTTTTTTAACCTTAGATTTTTCAGTAATGGGAAATAATTCTGTGGTGTAAATGTAAAATCAGAAAATCCATGAAAATAAAAAGGCTATTTCAAGGTGGCAAAGAGTGTGTAAGTGAATAGATCTTAAGTAAAATTTTGTTCCAAGGAAGCAAATTAATACTAAAAATATATCACATGAGTTCAGGCAAGATATGAACAAGTGTGCAATGAAAACTTCATGATCTTGCCTGGCTCCACCATAATGAACATCTTTCATCATCGAGTGAAATGTTTTACCTACCTACGGAATGAATTAAATTGTCAGAAAATGATGCCTTTTGTCACTGCTAGTGCTAGTTCTTTCAAGGCCAGTACGGCCCACAGAGCCGGAGCCTATCCTAGTTTCTAAAGGGTGAAGCAATTACCTCCTGGACAGGACACTAGTCTGATGCAGATTTTTACTCCCAAGCTAGTGCTTGTACCCATTTGCACCTAGGTCAAGTTAAATGTCTTTCCCAAGAAGTACAATGTCAGGCCTGGCTTTGCGAGGATTTGAACCCGGGACCTCATGATCCCAAGTCTTGACAGCCAAACCACTCGGCCACCGACGCCACACTTGTCACCGCTAGATGACATGTTTATTATCTTGCTTCTTTACCATGATAATTTTTAAATTTTACATTTCAAGAATGTATCTTCTGTCTTGTCTTGACAGGTGGGGAGTACTTGATATTGAAGACTGTTGCTCAGCAGTAAACCATTTGGTGTCAAATAAACTTGCTGATCCAAAGCGACTCTGCATTGATGGTCGCTCTGCTGGTGGATTTACAACCTTGGCTTGCCTTGTTTTTACCAACACATTTAACGTTGGTAAATACACGTTTTATTTAATTTGTTTTATGTTCATGAAATTCATTTCTATGTAGTTAATTTTATTTTGGCAGAAATGAGATTTCCATTCACTTCCTTCATATTTATATACAAGTTTCATTCAACTTATTTCATACTGGTAAGTAAAATTTCCTTGTAGTCTATTTTGAAACAAGATTTCCCATTATTATTATTATTATTATTCATGTCAGTAAACGTGATTTCTAATCACTTTGTGACATATTGGTAAGTGTCATTTTTGTTTTATCATAGTTTGAATGTTCATGTCATTCATAAGTAAAGGAAGGAAGTCGACCTGTAATAAGGCCATATTTTGTGACTGAAAGCTCACTCTCAAGTAAGAATTGTTTGATTGATTATGAAAACTATAAGTCTCTTGACCTTTTTGAATAAATATAAATTTTTGTTTGAAATGTTTTAACTCTTTCAGGTGTCAGTCATTTTGGTGTCAGTGATCTTGGAGCACTGATGGAGGACACTCACAAATTTGAAAGTCGTTACCTTGACAACCTTCTAGCTCCAATGGGGCAAGGCGGAGAAAAGATTTGCCAAGAGCGATCTCCCAAGAACCACATTGACAAATTAAACACAGCAATGGCATTCTTTCAAGGAGATGAAGACAAGGTAAAAGTGTTTTTATTTCAGTTCATTTTGCCATATATTTTGGACCCAACATTTTGAGCACAATTTTACAGTATAATATACTGTTGTAAATCATTGAGGATTTCTCATATTAAGTTTTGATAGCCACATTTATTTCATACCAATAATGTGAGATGCAATAGAAAATTACTGTCAGTTTTGCTTAGTCTGCTATTGATATGATTTATGAAACTTCAATCAAGTGCCATTGTTGATGATTGTGTAAACAAAGATATCCTGAAATGAAATGTTTTTTCTTACTTTGACTGTACACTGTTGGTATTAACATGATTAGAATTATTTTTGTCACATTGGTTAAATGAAAATCTGAGAGGATCATGGGCAAAAATATCCCATCAAGAATATGACATTATACACTTCATAAGTTGCTCTGCTGATTATGGCAAAACACACCAAAAAAAACACACAAAAATTGTTTTTATCATATTCATTCCCTCACTCCATCCAACTTCCCATTCTTTTCCACAAATTCACTCACACATCCACACATGTACCCAAACCACCACCACCAGTCATCACAATCCTTTCCCTTCACTTCTCATTCTCATACCTCTCATGCACAAATAGTTTAACTCGGCTTGCTGCCACCGCCATTAATTTTATGTAATTTGAAGGTGCATTTGTTGAGATTTAAGGTAGAGAATAATAGAACTCTAGTGGCAGTCCACCGCCTAACACCTCAGTCCACCTACGATCATGCTCCACTCACCATCCTGCTTTTTACAGGATACCAAAGTTTCCTTTACACAAATTTGCCCTTTAACATCCCACCTTATCTGCCTATCACCCCACTTTGGTAGACATGTAGGATAGATTTTGGATTTATTATTATTTTGCAAAAAGTTGACGAAAACCAAATGCCTTATTGAAAGACCTCCACCAATCATAAAACAATCATAAAAACCAACCAAGTGGCAGCCATAAACTTATTGATTTGTCTATGCGTTGGTCATAACAAGGTGAAAGGCGCCATCTCATCATCATAATAAAAAGGAAATCACTTATCACTGGTTAACACATTACGAATGGTGAAGATTCTTTCCTGGCATATTGAGAATACAATGCTTATTTCTCTGTGTAGAATTTTGTAAGCTTGTTAAATTTTACAGATAAGAATTTACGAAGGAAGCTTTGTCTGTTGAGGGTACACCTTACTTGACCAATAAGCAATTTTATTGGCTTAAAGGATTGTTTATTTAGTTAGCTCACAATGACACAGAGTTGTCTAGTTTTGAACCTTAAAAAGCAACTTTAATCCACATTTCTCATTCAAAATGGCAAAACATGATCTCATCCTGGCCCCTAAAGGAATTTTTTTGACTTGAGGAACATAGATAGAGATCATCATGACATTTAAAAATGAGGAGAGAAGGTCATGTTTACAGTAATCAAATGGCAGTTTCAAATAGACATGACAACTATATATTCAACTAAAGGAAAAATTGCAAAATATCACCTCTATTTCAAGTAGCATGCCAACAATGGGAATGGCTGGCACAGGTGGGTTTTTTCACAATGTTGTACTCTTAGGAAAGGTGCGTCACTCTACCTCTCTCACTTGCCTCAGGTGTGAATAAGTACCCAGCTAAAGGTAAAGAAAGATCTTGTCAGAGTATTAGTATGAAGCACCTAACAGGCTGGTGTACGGTATGCTCCCCAGGGAGTTGAGAAGGATTTTGAATGAATTGGCCTGCATGGGAATAAATGATGTACTGTCATGAGCCTGTACTTATGCGGGGGCACTGCCCATAAATAAATAAATCTTTATCTTTATATGTTGTAAATCTTCTATTTTGTCACAGATTGTGCCACCCAACCAGGCCCAGACGATGTACGAAGCAGTCAAAGCTAAGGGGCTGCCTACAATGATGGTTCTCTTTCAAGGTAGAATTCATTGTAATGTCTGTAAAAACCACTGTCATGTTAACAATTTAATACCTTTTCATCCATGTCTGCTATATATAGCAGTCATTGTTCTAGGTTGGTTAAGACTTTTTTTAGATTTTTTTAGGGCTGACATGTCAAGGGATCTTATGTATGCATTAAATGATGATGTGTCTCAGCCTTATCAAGAATTTTTAAATTTTGATTTACCCGCATCCACAACTAAGGTGATCTCTGGGTTTTTGTCAGGATTTTTAATTTTGCCTCGACTGCCCTGTAAACAGCCAAGGGATCTTTAATGTGCACAGTGTGTTGCAATCTACACACAGAACCTCCTTATTATCATCCGTCTCCGGTGGGACAAGGTGTTGATCCACCTACCTGGATCAGGCTAGAAGAAACTCGAGAAAAATGTTCAACTGTTTACGGTGCTCGAACCGACTCCCTTGTGGTTGAGAGGCTGACACTTTGCCTCTGGACTACTGAGTCCCCCGCGTAATCAGAAATGGATTCTATTGATGTACAGAAAAAAATCAAGAAGTAAATATTTGTTGTCATTGGCCATGAGTCAAATTTTAGATCTACTTACCACTGTTTTTTTTATATGTTTGATTTTATCCATATCCTTTCTCTACCATTAGTGTAATATACTGTAGTAAATCAATGAGGATTTCTCATAATATTGAGTTTTGATGGTCACATGTAAAACTTCATACCAAAAATGTAAGACACAATGGAAAATTACTGTCAACCATCAATGTTGCTTAGTCTGCTATTGACGTAATTAAAATAAAATAAATTTTGTAGCGAAACCGTAGTGTTGTGAGTTTGTAATCACGACACTGATTTAAACCCCACGGCTGGCACAGGTACTCTTAGGAAAGGTACTTTACTCTACTTTTCTCACTTGACTCAAGTGTAAATGAGTACCCAGCTATATGTAGAGAAAGATCTTGCCAGAGTGTTAGTACAAAGCACCTAACAGGCTGTTATACTGTATGCTCCCAGGGAATTGAGAAGGACTTTGAATGAAATGGCCTGCTGGGCGATAAATGATGCACAGTCATGAGCCTGAGAATTATGTAAACAAACATAGATCTTTCCCAAAATGAGATTTTTATCTGATTTTGGCTGTACACTGTTGGTTAGATGTAAAAAAAAATGTTAATATGACCATGATTATTTTTATGCATTTAGAGATTTTGTCTTTTACTTATAGGTTAGACGAAAGTGTATGCAAATTGTGCTTGTTAAAGATATCATAGTTGTTAAAAGGGCTTATTGGGTAACATTTTAAATGAGTCATGACTCTTCTCTTGTGGATAAACCAAACAACTTTTGTGAGAGCCTTTTTTGTGTGTGTCCAAGTTAGGAGCAAATATGTCATATGAGATTATTTGTATTAAATGCATGCACCTGGGTAAAGTAAGTTCCTTCAAACTTATTATGGCCCATAAAGTTGGGGCTTATATCAGTTTGTACAGTGTGAAACAGAGCATCCATTTATAAATGTTTGTAAATTCTTGCAGCAGGTAAATGGTTGCAGGAGAAAGATTACGAGAATCAGATGGCCCAAGATAGTCAGGAATGAAGACCTTTGGCAGAGAACAAACCTGAAACAAATAGAAGTAGAAATAAGTCAGGGCACATCCTCCGAAAACAGGGCTCCAGCATTACAAAAAAAGAAAGTACTGTAGTGGAACCCACAAAGAGCAAGGAGGAAGGGAAATCCAAGAGCAACACAGAGACGGAAGTAATGAAAAAGACCTGGAAAGAAGTGGCATGTCCTGAAAGGAGCTCAAGAAGTTGACAAAAGACAAGGAAAGTTGGAGAATGTTTGTTCGTGGCCTATATCCTGGCAAGGGTGACAGGCAGTGATGATAATGGTGGTGATGATGAAACGGAGCAGATGATAATTACACTCCTCCTGGACAGGACGTTTGTCTGTCATAGGTTTTACTACTTGGACTATGCTGGTATTCATTTGCACTTGTGTTAGTTGGGATAATGTCTTTTCCAAGTAACACAATGTTAGTCATGTTGCATTGCCAGGGTTTTGAACTAGGACTTCATGACCCCAAGACCTCTTATCACCAGGCTACTGATAATAATAATATAATAATAATATCATATATATCAAGCTCAGAGCGCTCAAACATGGATAAACATTATAAAACATGACATATGCATATATGATGTATACACACCAACGCAATATACAGACTACGCATAATAAACATATTTAAAAGCATAGGATGATAATACAAAAGACAGTTGACATCATTGAACTACATTTATGCCAGCAGTGAGAAATATAAATCTGTGTGGGTTTTATGGCTGTGTGGAAAACAGGTGGGTTTTAAGTTTTTTCTTAAATGTCTCAGTTGATTCTATTTCTCTGAAGTGATGGGACATCGACTGAGAAATAAAATTTGCCAGTAAAGCTAAATAATTGAAATTTGTCATTTTAAGGATTGGGTAAGAGAAATATTATGTCACAATTCTTTTTACAATATTTTCCTTTTCTTTTTTCCTTGTGATACAAAAATTTCATTCTTTACATGTTCGTCCTGTGTTTTAAGGTGAACAGCATGGTTTTAGGAAGGCAGAGAATATCCAAACTTCTTTAGATGGAGAGTTCTATTTCTTTGGAAAGGTTCTGGGCTTTGAGCCAGCTGACAAAAATGTTGAGGTATGTCAGTTTAAAATTTTTTTTGTTTGTGTACAAATTTAAAAAAATCCTAAACATGATATATCCCACATATATATCGTGAATTGTTAAAGATTTTGGATCATTTAAGTGAAACAGTAAACATCATCTTCATTAATGAGAGGCGACTAATTTGTTTGTACAGAAAATGGTTGTCATATAGTTTTCATGAAATGAGCATATTAAACCCCAGATGATATCAAGTACAATTAGATCGATTCAGTACTTGGTACTGAGGTTATACTTGGAGAGATGAATGATACTACCCAACGTTTTAGTTATAAACCCTATTGAAAAGGGTGGCTTAGGCGAATAAAGATTTTGCTCAAAGACGGGGAAGAAATGAATTTTCATCAATTAAACATGGGATCGTTTAGAACCTACATGTAAAATGTGGGTTATTCTTAGCGCACTGCGAATAGTGCCTTAGATACTTAATTTATCTATTTGTTTGATTTTACCGAACTCCACAACTAAGATGATCCCGGGGGTTTGGGTAAGACTTTTTAATTTTCCACGGATGATACTGGTACAAGCCAAGGGATCTTTAACTTGCAGAGTGTTATGTGCACACTGGACCTTCTTTTATCACCCGTCTTCAACGGGACTAGGTGTCGGTCATCCTTCCTTAGTTTAGGTTTTACTCGAAAAACTTTTCAAAGTGCCAGAGCTTGAACCGATGACATTTTGGTCGAGAGGCTGACACCTTGCCGCTGGACTACAAGATCCCCTTTAACGCTCAAAGAACGAGCAACTCAAAATCGTATATATAAATATAATATCATTTTTACCCAAGTAGATATTTTGGGAGAGTTAGTATGAATTGAAGGCTGTTTATTGATAATATCATGTTCTGTTTATTCATTTTCTGTTCACAGCTGCCAATTGACAACATCTAAGTTCTCATGAAAACAGAGACCAAAGACATTGAAATTATATTGGAGCATTTTAACAATTGTTTCATTTTTCCTGAAATCAGCATATATAGAATACATATATCAGAAAAATATCATACTTATACTGGTCTTAATAGTCAATATTGACAACTGTTGTCTTTTTTCATTCCATACTCAAAAGACAAGTATGGAATAGATTTTTCCCATTTGCTTGTCGTAGAGTTTAAAGAGAAATTCAGGGTGCCATCATATTCACTTTATTATGGCTTATCTTATTGAGTTTGATACTATGCACTGATTTATTCAATAACTTTAAATAATTACTTAGCTTAGGACCTTTAAGCCATACTTACCAAGTGTTCTTACAGATATATTTTTATTGAGCTTCACATCTTTTCCTAGGGTGTGTCCAATCCACCCCAATTTCTCTGCAGAGAATTTTCATGTGTTTTTATTTTTATATGGTTCATGTACAACAATCAACTTAACAAGTAGATCTATTAAATTAAGCCGTTTCATTTTATTTTTTCGCCTTCAAGATCAATAGATCGTGATTTTTTCAAGACCCAGGATTATTTTTATCATTCTTAAAATCTTGTCCTTATTCTTCACAATTACTGACCAACTGAATTCTTGAGTCAATGCAGACGTTTTTAAAAATTTAACCTTAATCTGTTGTTTTATTTTGATGGAGACAATCAATGTTTAAAGATGGAACTATGTACGACGACAGCCTGGTCTGGTTGTTCTTGTCTTAAGTTTAAGCTGATCTAATGGAATAAACAGTTGGCCATTTATAGCTTTAAAGAAATATATATTTCATTTGTAGCTCTTTGTTCTTCCATTGTGATTAATTAGTTTTGATATTTCCTTTCTCGTATGTATAAGTTATAAGTTACAAAGCGGGCTGCATATTTTTTGCACTTTCTTAATTTTTTGTATGTAGGTCTGTTGGTGTAGGTCCCAGACACAGCTACCATAATCTAAGACTCGCTTTACTAAAGCCTTGTAGCACTTCTCTTTTACATTTTAGGACAGTTGTAGAGGTTTCTTCTAAGGAAGGCTTAAAGGCCATTTGCCAGTACTCTTTTTCTTTCTATACAATTTATTGCCTTTAGTTACTTCTAGGTATTTTGCACTGTTGGTCATTTTTAGTTTTTAGTTTATCCCCTTTGCCAAGGGTTTGGTAAGAAAAAGGGCAAAGTTGAAAAACAATGATTTCTCTGTTAGTATGCAAGCTAGGTGAATATTTGGAGGATGTATGGGGTGATGGATGAGATTTGATTATACTTCTAATATTCAAATGAGGTCATGTGATCATGGCAGCCATGTTGAATTTTCTAAGGAATATGCAAACTTTAATACTTTAATGTATTTTTAATATATTGGCTTTGTTTGAGCCCTCATTGACATGTTTAAGGCTGTTTTTAATGATAATTTTATATAGATAACCCCACTTTAAAAGAAAAATGGCATCATGGTATAGATCATGACTTTTTTTAGACCCAGGATTATTTTCATCATTCTGACCATCACTTCCTTTTATTTTTCACAATTACTGACCAACTCAATTCTTGAGTGTCACTGTCATTGTCAATGCACATGTATTTTAAAAATGTAACCATAATCTGTTGATCTCATTTTGATGGAGACAATCAGTGTTTGAAGATGGAACCATGTATGACAGCCTGATCTGGTTGTTCTTGTATTAAGTCCCAGACACAGCTACCATAATCTAAGATTGGTTTTACTAATGCCTTGTAGCACTTCTTTTACATTTTTAGGATAGTTGTAGAGGTTTCTTTTAAGGAAGACCAAAAGGCCATTTTTCAATGCTCTCTGTTGTTCTTTTTATTGCCTATAGTTACTCCTGGGTATTTTGCTCTGTTGGTTGTTTTTGTTTTTGACTTATCCCCAGTGCCAAGGGTTTGGTAAGAAAAGGGGGAAAATGGGTAAAGTTGAAAGACAAATAAAAATCTCCGTAAATGCAAGCTAGGTGAATATTTGGAGGATGAATGGGGCAATGGATGAGGTTTGATTACACACTGTCTAATATTCAAATGAGGTCGGGTGATCATGGCAGCCATATTGAATTTTTTTCAGGAATGTGCAAATTGTTATGTATTTTTAATATATTGGCTTTGTTTGAGCCCTCATTTACATTTTTAAGACTTTTTTAAAATGAAAATTTTATATAGATATTCCCAGTTGAAATGAGAATTGCAATCATATCAAGTTTCACAATATTTTCCATGAATATATAAGTTTTATTAGTATATACTGAGACACATAATAATGACACTTTTGGGGGTGATTATGGCAAGATTTGAAATAAACTCTGAAAAGTGTCACTGGTGTAATGTAGTCATTCTGTGTTGTTGTGCGAGTCATAAAGGAAGGGGAGAACCTCCCCACCCCTCCCCTAGACATTGTATATGGATATCATCCTAACTCTGTACACTATGAACGTTGTGAAGTGTATACCACCTGCAATGGAAGTGACAGAAAGAGAGACATTAAATAAAGAAGGCAGTTTACAAACAGAACTCTTACTCTCAACATCGTTGTTCAATGCTTCCAAATCAGTCTTGTATTGTACCATCGGTATTTGTGTATTAATTAAATACGCTATAACTGGTTCAGACCTATCATATCATGAGGATCTAGATCCTAATTCTTCACTAAAGCTTTGTTCTATGAAATCTAACAGCAACTCGCATGGATTACTGATTTCTGGGTTTTCTAGGTAATTCTAATCCCATCCTGAAGCAAAGCTTCATCGGCATCACCCCGGAGGCTGCCACGCCTCCCTTTTCTAGACCCGGTCAGTCTGTACAAACATGATCACTTTATTATCACTATCGCCATAAAATCTGGCTTCACTTAGAATCATCTCTTCAAAAACAAAAAATCATCTTATGGACTAAAATCTTCACCTTAATCGAGATCATGTTAAAAAACATCCGTTGTGTCAGCCAATTCCATTTTTCTAGTGTAAACATTTGAATAAAGACAGATTTAGATTTAGTAATCAGATGATTTCACTGTGCAAAGTATTCAGTCAGTTGAGATATCTCTGGCTAAGGGGAAATCACTCTGGAAATTCAACAATGTCATACAATATTAATCCCATTATTTTCTGAGTCATATTATGAATTCAACATGCAACCAGAGCTCTATCGGAAGTTTTCAACATGAGTCGAAATTGGCAACCACAGTGTTAATAAGATATTGAACTTATGGCTAAAGGAACAAATATTCATCTCGTCTGATGGTTATAGAAAGATTTCATAAATTTCTCGAAATTCTCTCTTCCTCTCTATTTCCTTACCTCCATATCATGATAACTAAAGATACTCCAAGTAACGTTTGATGTTATGAGAAATTGAGAATATGTGTCATTTTGAAGAGTGAGTTTCTTAGTTTTTGATTTGATTATCTTGTCCAGGAGCATTACAGATGCTTACTTATATCCTAGATAAGCCAAATTTTTCATTTCTGTTGTATGTCTATCTAAAGTTTTTCTTAACTTGCTATATGAAATTCAGCATAATAAAGATATGTCACATTATTGAAATTGGTTTTTTCTTTTTTCATACATCTTTTTTTAATGTTGTACAGCTTTCATATATATATATATATATATATATTATGCCTGAAAAATATTTAAAAAAACAAAAACCAAAACAAAAAAAAACCCAACAATAACTTCATCCAAAACAAAGCAAAACAACCCTCTTCACCTCAAACACTAAAAAACAACAACAAAACTTGAAAAACCCACCAAGAGCAAGCAAGAAGAAAACAAGCCACAAGAAAAACTTTGAAAAGTGTTATTAAATTTCTTTCTTAATAAACTTTCAACTGACCAGAAACATATGTTTACAGACACACATATGAATACTAATCATTACTTTATCCATCAATACCACTGTAGAGAACAATATTAATTCAAGACACAGCATCATTGTCTAACAAAAGTATAAGATAACCTTTATATGTTTCTATTCATCGTTTGAACAGACCACATTATGCATCTGACAATGTTATTCTTTTAATCATCAAGTGTACATTTCCTAAAATTGTTGCTATAAATTGTAAATGATCCTTTAACATTTTAGGAAATGCTTTCACAAATATCTTCTCTTCTATCTAATGGATTTCTCAGGCACATATCTTCACATTTAAAGCAAAAAGAACTAGATCTCTTAAATTATGTAGTACTACTTCTTCTCTCATTTTCTCAAAATATCTTTAAATTTGTGCACAGAGCTAACTGACTGTCCGTCAATCTTCTATTGTTATTATCAATGTCTTTAACAGGATACTGAATTGAATTGAAATAAAAATGAAATTTCAATCTCTCAGTGAATGAATTGTAATCCTACATTCCAGAATTTGTTTTCTTTTTGCATTATACTTTTATTACATGCATATTGTTACATTTGAAAGTTAAGGCAACAAATTATGAATATTGTTGTTGCAAAATCATTTCCACTTCACTTCAGTTTCAGAAACTATTCATAAGATAAAGACTAATTGATGACTTTACCACAAGTTCACAAATTGTGAATGAATTACATTTAAAAACAAAACTTCAAGAGTGTATAAATTCATACTTCGTGAATTAAAGGCTTGTGTTTTGTGATTTTTGAAAAATTAATGAAACCCAAAGAAGGCAGATAGAATTTTGCAGTCATGACATCCTATTTAGAAAATTTTCGCTGTTTGCAGTTTACTTATTAATTCAAGAGAATTTGAAAATTTTGCCTATAATGATGTGGACACATTTGAATAATTTAAAATGTTTGATCATGATAATGATATCAATTTTTTTTAAATTTCTTGAAAGCCAGTGATGGATAAAAAAATTCACTTGACAGTGACTATCAATTTTTCGAAAATCATGCCAAGTTTTATTAAGATGTAGACTAGAAAAATTATTACTGCTGTATTTCTGACACTTGAACAATCTGTTTTCCAATGTTACCACCTTTCATCATTGACACAAATGCTTTTCCAGAATTTTCAATTCCTTTTTCAATTGTCTCCTTAATCTGGAATGAGACCAAGGAAACCGTTATCAAAATAATGTCAAGACATATGTTTCACACAAATTACAAAATAATACATGTGCTATGTATTCTATCAATCAACTTTGTTTTAAACGACATGAACATGACGAAAGGAATTTGTGCCTCATAATAGAATTTAAGCTGTGAATAATAAATTATAAAATTTTATCCTTGAGGAAAGACTCTTAGTCTTACCCTTATCACACTTTTCCTTACTCCACCCGGATGTGAATGTATACTGACTACAACTTGCAGGTAAAATTTTCTTAACAAATATTTCAATAGTAAGACTTTTTTCTCACAACAGTTTCTAATCTGTAAAATGACTGCATCCAGCCTTACTTTAATTTTCCCAGCCACGTAGAGTTCTGTGAGTTTCAGCAATGCTGAATTGAACTGATCTTGGTAATGAAGTACAAGGAATCTTTCTCTATTCAGATGAAAAAGGTATGAGTAACATTTTATCATGATAATACATGTATGCTTAAGACTTGTTACTTTTTTTTTAAAGAGCCAATATGCATTATTTAATAAACATGTTATTTTAAAAAGAAGCAAAGGATATTGTTCATTTAGATTAAAGATATATTTAACTATTTATTGCTTTCTTGATTAATCATAATTATTGTAGAAATTGTCTCTGATGAATTTGAGGATTCTAATATTCTCTGATACAAAATATTTATAAGAAACAGACAAAAAGACAAAACAATAACAATCATATAGTTTATCATAGAAAACAGCAAATAACTTATAACACTCATTAAAAAGAACATTAATAATAATAACCAAAAACACAAGCAAGACTACGTTCAAAAGGAATGAAGAAAAATATATAAATATATAGATTTGTGTACAAGTTGCAGAACTTAAATTCAGAGGTACCAGATTTGGTGTTGAATTTTTTTTAGCAAATATCTAAAACAACTTTATATAAAAAAAAAAGCTGATAGCATATCTATCAAATACGAAGCCTTTACAGCTGGAGGAGAAAGTCATTTTGTGCATAAACTTCAAGTATTTTATTTCCTTTGTTTTTAATGTTTTCATTTGGAAAAAGGAGGGGAGGGGGTGCACTCTCTTGATAGAAGAATACTCATTATATTACCTGGTAATGTTTTTTCCTTCAAAATGTTTGAAATATCGTCAGACATAGGAGGCGGGTAAGGAAGATTTTTGTTGTAAACAGCTATTTGTCCACAGAGAATTACATGACCATCCTGATTCATCTGTTTACAACAACAAAATAAATAACAGAAATAAGTAACTGTAAATACTATCACCATGTTTCTTGACAATGGACTGCATTTCTTCACTATGACTGGATCACGGTACCATTGTAGAGGATGTAGCTGACAACTTCCAGTATGATGGATTTAAAAGAGAATATGTCATTTGAAAATTTGTCACCTAATGTTTATTGTTCTATAACAAATGGTTGGGTTGGACATACTCTTACCTCAGGCCTTATTTTAGTACGGTCCTTCAATTTCATTGATACAATAAATACATTTACAACATTGTCTTTTCAATGCCAACATGAATCATACTTAAGAAGGTGGCATCGGTGGCTTCATGGTTAGGTTGCCAGATTTAGGATCAAGAGATCCTGGGTTTGAATTCTAGCAATGCTAGATCTGACGTTGTGTTCCTTGGAGAAGACCTTTGACATGCATTTTCCCCACTCGACACAGGTGCAAATAAGTACCAGTACCAGCCTGGGAGTAACGTAACAAACAGATTTGCGTCCTATCCAGGAAGTGACTATTATCACCTGTTCTGCTTCTCTTCTACAGAAACCGGGATAAACCCTGGCTCTATGGACCGTAAGGGCTTTGAGAAAATTTACATCATTTATATTTATAAAAGTACAAGAAAAGTTAAGAGGCAAAAGACAAAACAAAAAGAGCTTTAATCATTGGACAATAGGTAGATATATTCAAATCTTTATAGGCATGTGAAACCCCTCCCAATCCATTTTTCTCCCCAAAGTTCCCCCTCCCCCCCCTCAAAAAAAAAAAAATCAAAACATGTGTATTATTTCAAACCCTCACCAGTCGAATAACATCATTGCTGATATTCCCCCAACATTATCAAAATAGATATCCACTCCGTTAGGACACAGTTGTTTTATTCTTTCAGATACATCCTCTGTTTTATAATTAATGGCTGCATCAAAATTGAGCTCATCAAGCAAAACTTTGCATTTGCTGTCACTGCCACATATTCCAACCACTTGTCCACAACCTTCAGCTTTAGCAATCTGCAAAAAGAGAATAGATTGCGGTATAAAATAGGCTATTTTAGAAAGAACAGCACACTAATGTAAGCTCTCACCAGAGGATACTGCTTGTGGGAAATCAATGAAAAGAGTGATTTGAGCTTTAAAAGAAAAAATTCATATCATAGCTAGATCACTCAGGATGTTTTGACTGCCACAACATGTATCCTTTACATTTCATGTTGCATTTGATTTTCATCTTTATTTTAAAGAAAAAAGTATGATGTTAAGAAGAAGAAAAACAAATTAATGAAAGTTCTTTTCATTAGAATAATTATAATCTTAAGAAGTTAAAATATTAAAGCAGCAATTAACGTGCATATTAAATTTTAATTTCCATCAATTGACAAAAAATGGAGAAAAATAAATAATCTACCTGTCCGGCAAATGACCCAGTAGATCCAGCTGCAGCACTTACAACCATGGCTTGATTTGCTCCCTGTTCAACATGACCTCTTTCCATGACCCCAAAATAAGCTGTCAAGCCAGTCACACCAAGGAGACTTACGAAAAGGGATGGTGGTATCTTAGACATTCCCTCTGGCATCTGCACAATTCACATAAGAATTGAATACAATTGACATAAAAATGAAACGTCACATGACAGTCTGACATTAAACAACACATTAAAATTAATGTGAAAATTTATGAGTTCAAATTAATGTTTCATTGTATCTATTAATTTTTTCTTAGTAATATCATATCTTTTTCACTATTGAAACTACAATCCTTCCGTCTTTTGAAAAGGAAAGTACAGCTAAAGATAAATTTCATACAGATCATTTCTTAAGCAAATGGTATAAATTATTCAAACACATTTAGGGTGACAATGAAGAAGGGAGGGAAGAAATGGAATCAGGCAAAACAGATTGATTAAAGGACAATTGTGCAAGGTTATAAAACTTTAAAGGCCTTCATAAATTATTTTTCTCTACTTTATCTTACTGTTATACAATCACTGGAAGATTAAGAAGTTGTGTCTCAAGATCTTAATTAGAGCCATGTAGATCACAACATATTCTCACTTCTTCTTCATGACATTATTTGAAGATCAATGAGTACAATAAAAAGATAAGAGACAGCTTCAGATAATCTGATAAAAGCTGTAAGCTATAGCAATGTTTCTTTGCATAATGTTAGAAGAAGATATTAAGTATTTTGAAAACAATTGTGGGAAAACGCAAACTATTAATTGTATAATAATATAGTTTTGTATGTACTGACAATATTTTTTTATTTATAGAAATGATAACATTTGCAAGTTATATCAACTACTGGACAAAATGTAGAACTAAATAAAGTTGCATTCTAATACAATATACCATACCTTTTGTAGAGATACTGATGGCATGATAATATACTTTTGCCATGGCCATTCAAATGTTGGTATGACAAGCTCCCCTATTTGAAATTTGGGATCAGCAGTTGAAATAACTTCGCCACCTCCTAAGCCAGAAATGGTCTTTCCAATTTCCCAGGCTTTTATGTAATCCGCTCCACTGTCTTCATTCATGCGACATCGCTTTCATAAGGAAGAAAAGTTGTAAGTTAAAAACTCATTGACAAAATAATTTTCAACCTTAATCAGGGGAAGCTTTTGTTCTATTGGTACTAGAATGTCCAAACCAAAGCCAAGTCATGTTTTCAAGTGAAAGTCCCATAATGTAAAAAGATCATTTTGCTTATCATCTTGACTATAACATCTTCAGTAGATGCTAACACATCTCCTTTCAAATGTTTGCGCTAGCAAAAGAATAAAAAGAAGTTATGTTCATAAGATCTCGATTACAATTACTCTGGTACAGAAAGGCTGTGGAATGGACTGCCAACAGAAATAAAACTCAGCAAAATAGCACTGGAGACTTTGAAAACAAAATTAAACACATCACTTTAAAACCAAAATTAGATAATTATTTTAGAGTTAAATTAAAATGTGCGTGCTGACAGTAATACTCAAAAATTGAGTATGTCAGTTATTATTATGAAGAAGAAGAAGACATACCAGTGCAGGATCTATGGAAAGAAATATATTTTTTATCAAAACTTGTCCATCAGTGAGTGGCTGATCTGGATATGGTATTTCAACATACTCAAAGTCATTTTCACTTGGCTCATTGTCTTCACCTACATAATTTATTAAAAAAATATGTGATGACATGACAAATAAAACATCATCTATTATTATGACATCTTTTACTTTGAATGGAAAATGTGCTCACACAAGATTCTTTGATTAATGGGTGCCTTAATTAATAGACAAAAATGAATGAGATTTTTAAATGGTTTAAGTCTACATGGGGAAAATGTGAGTCGAGGAAAATATTTATGAAAATTTAATTCTTTGCATATTCAGTTGAAATAGTCTTTCATGAACACCCTGATGAAATACTTTGTCTTGAAACAATCTAAACATGTGTTTAAAAGGTATTTTTAACACATAGCAAGAAATCTTTTTTAAACAAAATAAAAACTTGATTGCGATTTTCTAAAAGCAGGTTTCCCGCATTCTTCAAATTCTTCATACAAAAGAAAAGTATCTTCCTCGAAATTCGACCTGAATTTTAACCAAATAAAGTTTAAAATGTTGAACACTTTGGACTATCAGCTTATGCAAAAAATCGCATTTTGAACATTTTACCTTACAGCAGGTTTCGTCAGATCCATATACATATTATAAAGGCAAGAAGGACATGACTCAGGTTTCTAAGTCTGTATCAAATAAAATTAGGTTCCTGTAT
>JAXRKP010000088.1:190000-197500 GCA_037039925.1 Doris montereyensis | reverse complement strand
TTGCTGTTCACAGGCACGGTCATGTTCTACGCAGAGATATAGTCATGTTCTGACAATAAAAGTTGCATACGTTTCCAACCAGACTGACTGGGAACTCATGATAAAAAATTCTATCTCCACTGAGGCGCGCTATATCCAATCTGTATTGGACTTTCCCGTGAAATTGCCACGGCCAAAGGATTCACTCGAGCGTGTCTTGATGCGACTTTACGGTTATTTCCCGGACAAAGGGAATTAACTTCTGAACACGATTCCGTCAAAATAATGGTCAGCCATCGGAACGATCACCCATATTAAAATACGTTTATATTGCAATCTGGCCACTTAATTATTCAAACAGGGGGGAAATGTTACAGATGCCGCTCGTGAATTCTGTTAATGTTATGTAAATGAATACAAACAGTGATTAGAATCTAGGTGCTATTGTTATTTACCGTTAAGATGTCAATCAATTACAACTATCTGCTCTCGGTGCTAGGTATTGACTTACTTGACTTATACCCTTGTGCCCCGGGTGGGGCATAGGTCGCCAATGAGGTCTCCCCACTTCACTCTGTCCTACGCCACCATCTCTGACTCGTTCGGCCCAGCTGCCGAGCTTCCTGCAGAGTTGTCTTTGGTCTCCCTCGAACTCTCTTCCTTTTGTGGATTCCACTTTAAGGCCTGACGCGTTATATTTTCTAATGATTTTCTATAGGTCTGTCCAATCCATCCCCATTTCCTTCTCTCTAATTTGTACTTCTATCATATCGGTTCATGATGTGTCTTTTTCCCAAAGTTCTTGATTTGTAGTTTTATCAAACCATTTGATGTGTAGGTGCTAGATATTGATAAAATATAAAGAATTAAGTTGAGAAATAAATGACGAGGTAGCTGGGCGCATTGGAACCATACCATTTAATTTTTTTAAATGATGCGTGCTTGTTAGATAAGATTGTTTCTTAGAAAGGTTCCTAATGATTCACGTGTCACGCTTCGTTAGCTTTAGTCTAAATGTATCCAAACCCCTTGATATCTTTCCTTGACGAAAAATAGGGGTTGGATGATGGGATCGAGAATAATTTACGATGTCTTCTACCTCATAATCTTAAATCATGTAATGTAGTACTTACTATTTAATCACATTATACAATTTTAGAAATGATCGACGATTGATCAGACATCGAAGTACGTACAATAAACTTCATTAGACCTATAATAAGGCTTCCCAGGTTTCAATTTCAATTTTCAAATTGTCTAGAACAACGTGCTTATCCAGATATAGACACTCACGTATACTTGCTGTCTGTCCATACGATAATATGTTTATGTCATTCATAGCTTGATCCTTCTGGATAAGGTTATTGTTCTCATGCATAGGCAGTCAAGTTGGAGAATTCAATAAATGAAATGACTTTTGACTGGAATGACGCGATTTGGGCGCTCCAATGGGGAAGTCCTTCGCTCTTCTTAACCAGATGTGAAAGATGATGACAACTATCAACAACCGATCTTCTTTACATTTAGTATCTAAATCTTTTAAGACAAATATAAACAAAGTGAAGATGGAACTGACAATTATCTTTATTTCTTCTTCTTTCGCTTACGATTTTGACGATGCATTCCGTGTTCTGGCCATAAATGACAAGGTTGATAACTTCTGTTTTGTCAAAGATAAGAGATTAAGATGGATTTGTAGTCCGTATCCCCGCACAAATGCAGGCTGACCGAATGTACATCATTTATCCCCCAGCAGGCCATTTCATTCAAAGTCCTTCTCAACTCCCGGGAGAGCATACAGTATACAAGCCTGTTAGGCTTTTCTGACTAACACTCTGACAAGATTTTTCTCGATTTATTGCTGGATTCTCATTCATACCTGAGCAAAGTGAGGAAAGTAGAGTGAAGTACATGTTCTAAGAGTACAACGTTGTGAAAAAAACCCCACCTGTGCCTGGCGCGGGGCTTGCACCAGTGCCGTCGTGATTACAGCTCACATCACTACAGTTCAGTTACAACGCCTCCACATATGGAGATATGTATGTTTATTATATTTTCATTACGTTTTTCAATGGTCTTGATTATATAACTATCAGTGATCACCCTTGTGGAATCAATAGCTTTCTTCTGATTGTAAAACTTTCCGTCACTTCGTGACGCTCGATAAATTACCCTGCCTAAGGTTCAGTAAATTTATGCCCTTATTTACTCCCTCAGAGGAAACCAATTTGAACAGGAAACGATCTTTCAATATTGTTCGATGTAGTATGTGGCTTACTTCTGAGTAAGGACATTTTTAAAGAAAACGACTGCTTTCACTAGCAGCAGAATGCAGCTCGGTTTTGTTCATCGCTGCTCTTATTGATTGTGTTGAGTTAGCTAAAACAAATAAACCTTTCCCGATTCTAGGAGACGAAAATTACACCCATATATCATTGGAGAAACGTCACGCATATTGATTGCTTGGTGGCGTTTCGATGGGACCTCTGTTTGTGCGTAATATAAAATTTGATCACTATTATTAAGCCACGCACCAATGTTATTAGATATACCGGACGTCACGCAATAGCTATACTGTAGTGTACGGAAAGCCTTCAAGCCAGGATTTATTTACCTCCAGGTTCCAATAACATTATTATTCATCACCACATGGAATTATATTATGCAAAATGTACAACACGTAATCAAGCAATCAATCATTATAATTCATTAGAACCTAATCAATGCATTTTTTTTTCAAATCTGGCTCCTTACTCAATGTTGAAAAGAAAACGAACGGGTGTAAACACTGCGTGACGTGTCTTCCCTTGGAGTGGTGTTTACATACATATCCCCCCCCCCCCCAAAAAAAAAAACCCGTGTAATTATAGATATTAGCCCTTAAACTGTAATCTGGTGCACTTCACTTTTCTTCCTTTACTTTTTGTTTGTAAAAAAAAGAACCACAAGAAATAAAAAACAACAACAAATGGACTCATCCAATAGAGAAACCTGGTACACATGCTTATTCCGGAGTAAATTATACTCAACAACAAAAAAATCGAGAAAATCTGTTAACTTTGCCGGAGACTTAACCTTCCTGGTTGAGAGACCGACACCTTGTCCCTGGATTACCGAGTTTTCCTTTTCCATGAGAAATGTGTCTCTTTGTGACTTTTCAAACCAACAATATCTCCAGCAGCATAACCGCTTAGATTCTTCTCTATAGCTTTGAAAAAGTATTCATTAAAACACACACACACTTTTCTTCTTTTTTTCTCCTGTGGGGAACAGATTAGACCTCATTACAAGCAAATAATCGTACCGATGCTTATTCTAGCGCTTACCTAGCCCTAGAGCTTGTAGGTCTTCTCCAGACACTCGGGCGCTCAGTTAATCTCACCTTTATCAGGGTGACCAAAGAAATCTCATATGACCATACGTAGCCAACAATGAGTGCGGATATGCGGACAGAATGCGCCCTTTGTTTGCAAAGGGTTCGAGTAGATCTGAAAGTTTGATAAATGATCACCGCCTTGGCTATTGAGATTTGCACATACATGCCACTTGTAAAGTGATACGATCATAACTTTTGACTGCCTTTCAAAGAATGCACTTTTGTCTCTGGAGGAGAAACGGTACTTTCTCAATTTGAGAAAGGCAAATTGTCACGATTGATTAATTACATCCAAAAACTGTGATACTAATATTATTGTACACATTAAAAGATTTGGTGCAAATGATCTAGCCAGTAATTGTGTCAACTACCGTGTATTAAGTTTTTAAAAGTATTGTAAGCATGATATTATCTTTCTCTGCATATTGAACATGTAATCTTAACCAACACAGTGTGGGTTACATGGTGTTACGTTCATAAATTGATATCCCTGCGCATCGTATTGGGTACCTATATGATGATAATTAGGAACATTAGGGAGTTATGATTAAATAAAGTGCCTAATGGTATTTAGAATGTTTGTTGTGGTTTTAATGATGCATATAGTTTAAAGCCTTACAAGCACCAATTTTGTTTTTTCACTATACTTGCAAGAGAATCCCTTGTTTGTTTTGTCACATCCCTTCATTGGTTACCAATAGGTTATGGCAAATTTTAAACTTGTTTTCCATGCAGCCATAAAACATGGGGTTTAGTTTTCTTTGTTACCTACATTGTATATTAATTCCCCGGATATTTCCTTTGATGACTTCATGGTGAAGCATTACATCTAGCAGAGAACGTCTAGTTATTTTGTTTATTTTTAGAGTTTTCAATAGACGTCTAACAGTCAACGTGTACGTTTAATATCAAAACTATATTTTTACGACTTTTAGATGTTTTGAATGTGTATCAAATGTTGTTTATTATGTTAGGATGTCTGTGTATCAAATGTTGCTTATTATGATAGGATGTCTGTGTATCAAATGTTGCTTATTATGATAGGATGTCTGCGTATCAAATGTTGCTTATTATGTTAGGATGTCTGTGTATCAAATGTTGCTTATTATGTTAGGATGTCTGTGTATCAAATGTTGCTTATTATGTTAGGATGTCTGTGTATCAAATGTTGCTTATTATGTTAGGATGTCTGTGTATCAAATGTTGCTTATTATGTTAGATGTCTGTGTATCAAATGTTGATTATTTTGTTAGGATGTCTGTGTATCAAATGTTGCTTATTATGTTAGGATGTCTGTGTATCAAAGAAGAACCTCAATCAAATTGCAAAATCAAACTGCGAGACCCAAACAAAGGGATATAATAAAGGAAATAAATTAATAACATGTAATGCTGGTGTAATAAGAGCATCATAGGTGAAAAGACGAAACAAATAGAAAAGAACACACACAAGAACAAGCACCAAACATGATCGAATTAGTTATCGCTGCACTGGTCGTAAATGGAAAGCTCTCCACCAACCTTGCCATGGGGACTTTCAAAGAATTGTAAACACACAGTTATTGAGTTAACGTTGGTACCGTAAATTTGATTAATAAATACTCTCACTCATGCTCGTGAACGAGGAAGCAATGTAAAGATGCAAGAGCAAAGAAATATGCCCCCAAAAAAATCAATCGCTTGTTATTCAATAAATGGAAAACACAGAATTACAAGTGTAATTAACGCTAGCCTTCAGTGAACTTATTTACTTTAAGTAAATATAATTTTAGTTGACTTAGGTACAACTTTTGGTTCACATAGTCCTGAGCAATTGTAGGAACAACCTGCGATAAAATAGGGGAAGCGGAAGGGTGAAATCTAAAAACACAGGTCTCTGAACGAGGATCCAGAATGTACCGGTAATATATATTTATGTATTGTTGTGCAGTTTTATTTTTAGATATATTATAGTCCAAGAATTATGTTGACTCAACAGAATGTTACATCCGTTCTCATGTTGTACGTATGTTTATAATATTATATATTTTGTAAGTAGATGGATCTGTCCCGTGAAAATGGCGACCGCAAATTTTCGATTTTTCCGCAATAAATCGCAATTTTGCCCATGCTTCACAAACAGCTGGCAATTTTTTATTTATTTGAAAATTGAATTTGAACATTTGTTAATTTTTATCTGGCTTTTCTTCGATGAAACAAGGCGAACTGGCGATTTAGGCCGCTTTTTATGTACCAGTCGGCTTATCGCTACTTAACTTAACCTTTTCCAAACAGATACTAATCTTGGACCTAGTCCTCGTCAGTAGTCAGTCGTACTGTTGCAGCAAAGGAATTAAGCCTACAATCTGATCAAAAGATATTGATCTAGTTCTGTGTTGGCTCCGGTCGTAGTCTTGATAAACAATCAATTTGAATCTTGCATAAAGCGAAGAAAGGAGGAGTGATATTTTGTTAAACAAAACAAGACATTCCACCACATCACTGCACAACAGAACCATTTTAAGTTTTCTTGGAAGATTCACTTTAGTGGCAGCAAGCTATTCTGCACAGTTGGCATCCTCGTGTTTGACTACACAAGAAAATTGTCTGTGGATGCCTACTCTTAAAACGGAAAACATTTTAAAGCAGTGAACAGGGCAGAGAAGGAGGTAATGGCAGACCAGAATAACCCCCCCACCCCCCCCGCCTGCCAAAAAACCCAAAACTGACAGATGTTCCAGCAACAGAAATCAAGAAATGTATGTACAAAGAATATCGTGGCTACGAAAGTGTCGGGGTATCTCGGTCGACCTGACAGTCTTTAGAAACTGTGTCAGCTCAAATGTTCAGGAGCTTGCAAAATGTGCTAGAAAATGATATATACATAATGCCTGAGACGATCCGATAGTCCAGTTGCAAGGTGGCGGTCTCTCAACCAACAGGTCGTGTGTTCAAGCCTTAACAGTTTGAAAAGTTTTCTCGATTTTTGTTCAAGGAAAACTTACCCCTTGGCCCAGGTAGGTGAAGCGACATCCAGTCCCATCGGAGACGGAGATAAAATGGAGACCCCGTGTGCAGATCACAACAGTCTGTGCACGTCAAAGATCCCTTAGCTGTTCACATGGCAGTCCGAGCAAAACTAAAAATCCTGCCCAAACCCCCGAGATCACCTTAGTTGTGGATGTGGGTAAAATTAAATGAAACAAAAAAGAAAAAAACCACATGTCTGAACTCTGATGCAAAAGAGAAGCTTCTCCATTTACGATCTTGTCTTATCTGACAGGAGAGGAAGCCTTAATGGAGAAAACTTGAACTTGAAGGCATTGGTGTTTTGTATTACAGCTTTGATGTAAAGTTTTTTCTTACTTTTTCTTCTCTAGTTGTACTGCAAATCAAGGACATTTTTGACAATTAAAAAAAAACATTTTGTGCAAAATTTAAAAATTTTGGCAAATTGAATTGGCAAATTTTGGCATTTTTTTTGGCAATTGTTTTGCATTTTTGAGGTTTACATTTTTGCATTTACAAATTTCTGCGGAAACAAGTTGGGCGGGTTGATAACTAATGCATATTCCTGGATAGCTCAAAACTATCCAAGGGAATGATTTCTGTAATATATCGAATGAAAGATCTGCCATTGCTCTTAACAATTATCCAGCTGTTTCACGATATTACCCCATTTCAGATTTTCTTATTTTTCCAAACTTAAAGAAATATCTCGAATCAAATGGCATTATTTCAACGACACTGTTATGAAATTCAAGCAGCTGTGTGCTCTGATTCAGAAGCAAGACTCTTGAATTTTTCCCGACTGGTTCATCGTCATCGCATCTGTGTCGAAAACATGGGGGGACTATCTTGGAGCCAATATCATGAACTTTGATTTGATGACACAAGTTTATTACCTTTTGAGAGATATCAAAGACTGTGCATTACTTTTCTGCCGCCCCACGTATATATTTCAGACATGAACATAAACAGTCAAATTCCATGGACGGATTTGTACTAGAGCAGACAAAGATAATAATAATAATAATATGGAGCCTAGCCACAAAAATAAAAAATAAAACAGCAAGAGCAACAACAAGAAAAATTCGATGCTGTCAGCTAGCACTGAAAATAAAATAATGAGGCATCGATTTTGTTTCGTTGTCTGCTTATGGATCT
>JAXRKP010000088.1:177500-180000 GCA_037039925.1 Doris montereyensis | reverse complement strand
GTATGTATGTGTGTATGTATTTATGTATGCATTTATATATGTATGTATGTATGTATTTTGTATGTATGCATGTATGTATGTATTTATGTATGTATGTATGTATGTATATATGTATGTATGTATGTATTATGTATGTATTCTGTATATATGTATGTATGTATATGTATGTATATATGTATGTATTATGTATGTATTCTGTATGTATGTATGTGTGGCTGCACGTTTGAGTGATATAAATATTTAAAAACTCTGTAGTTTTTCCTTTGAAGTTTCCAAGCCACCTCCTTAAATTGACGATTCTGGCGGTGATGATGATGATGATGATGATGATGATGATGATGATGATGATGATGATGATGATGAATAAGATGACTGTGATGAGTATGATGATGATTAGACGTTATCCATCCACTGCTGGTTGTAGCCCTCCGCAGATGCATTCCAGTGATTTCCCTCATTTCCTCTGCCATGTTGTGCCTATGCATTTTCTTATGTCATCATGCCATCCTGTTGGTTGTTTTCCTAGATTTTTGACGAATATGAAAATAGTTTATGTGTCCATTTCTTTGCTTCTGCTCCATACATCTTATTGTCCATCTATTCATTTATTGTCTTCAAATCTTGCCATATGACCGGCCCGTTTCCATTTTTTTTGTTTCAGTGAGTTTTCATATTTCGATGTAAGAGATCTCATCTTGGAGTCTGATATGCAGCTCTTTTTTTATCCATTGTTCTCTGGACAGTTTGCAGCTTATTTGCTAGTTTCTTCGATAGTGACGTGGTTTTATACACAGAAAAAGTAAATTACCCAAACACGAACCTTGATAAGCTCAACACAGAAAGCCGTTAAATAGGACTCAAGATCCACCAAGCTAGAATGACAAAAACTATGTCAAACTTTGAGTGAGACAAGGAGAAAAAAATAGAAAACAACGTCTTTGAAAGAGAGACAAAGTATACATATTCATGAGACAAAAAAAACAACAAAAACAAAAACAGTAGTCAAAAACAAAGCTGAATACGAAAGGAAAACAAGAATACAAAACGTCTGGTATAGTTTGAGAAAACCAGAGCCATTTTTCAAGACTAAGATCTCCCAGTGTCTATGAAAAGAAGTGTATTCAATCAATATTTGCTACCCATTATGACATACTTACTTAGTGTTACTTAACGTAGATTTCCAGCACAGCTTTTTATGATCCTCTTTTCCTGGACTCCTGTTCTTGATTGTCTTTCTCAAGACTTTCTCATTCAATGGACCAAAACTCACTTCCAACCGCCATCACGAAGAGATTGTTGATTATTGACTTTGTAAAACGCCTAGAGCATTTCTATCTATAGTGCGCTATATAAATCTAAACATTATGATTATGATTATGATTATGATTATGATTATTATTATTATTATTATTATTATTATTATTATTATTATTATTATTATTATTATTATTATTATTATTATTATTATTATTATTGTTATTATTATTATTTTTATTTATTATTATTATTATTATTATTAGTAGTAGTAGTAGTAGTAGTAGTAGTAGTAGTAGTAGTAGTAGTAGTAGTAGTAGTAGTAGTAGTAGTAGTAGTAGTAGTAGTAGTAGTAGTAGTAGTAGTAGTAGTAGTAGTAGTAGTAGTAGTAGTAGTAGTAGTAGTAGTAGTAGTAGTAGTAGTAGTAGTGTTAAGATGTGTAGATGTCAGCTTGTGACTTTCTATTTAAATTGCCAAACAATAATGTCAACTTATCCTGAAGACCTGTACCTTACCGTGTAAGATTTCCAGGCTCTCAGTTCATCTTCAAGAGGGTAAAAGGCTTCATCAAGCATACCACTGATACGGGGAAGATTTTCAGCTTACAGGATGTACTGTACTCATATGTGCACTATCAATTTTTCTATGCATGTTACAGTACGAAGAGAGCTAGCCTAAGGTTTCCATGATCTTTCTCTCCCCTCTCTCTGCCTGTTTCTCTGTCTGTCTGTCTGTCTGTCTGTCTGTCCGACTGACTCTCTCTCTCTCTCTCTCTCTCTCTCTCTCTCTCTCTCTCTCTCTCTCTCTCTCTCTCTCTCTCTCTCTCTCTCTTATTCATTCTCTCTCTCACACACACACACACACACACACACAAACACACACACACATCCACACACTCTCCTCTCACACACTCTCTCACGCACACACACTCTTTCTCTCTCTCTCTCTCTCTCTCTCTCTCTCTCTCTCTCTCTCTCTCTCTCTTTCTTTCTCTCTCTCTCTCTCTCTCTCTCTCTCTCTCTCTCTCTCTCTCTCTCTCTCAGTCTCTTCTCTCTCTCTTTCTTTTCTCTTTTTCTCTAATTTCTATACTTTTCTTCGTCTCTCTCTGTCTGTGTCCGCATGTTGTTCTTTTCCATGTCTGTCTGTCTATATGTCTGGCTGTCTTTTTATATGTCTATACCTCTGTCTTTCTGTCTGTCTGTCTGTCACTCTGTCTCTGTCTATGTCTCTTTTCTGTCTCTCTTTC
>JAXRKP010000088.1:102500-172500 GCA_037039925.1 Doris montereyensis | reverse complement strand
ACGCAGTGTAGAAGCATATGGGGTTGAAAGCTTGATTGAACTAACAACGTAATAAGAGTATCTCTGATATCGGTGAAAATTGTCTGTACATGTGTGTGTGTGTGTGTGTGTACCATTAGAAGTTGTAGTCCAAGACACTCCACTACTGGCTAATAAATGATTTATTATGAAACAGCAATCGTATCATGAAATCAAACTACATGTTTCGTCTATTTTAAATAGTACATAACATACTTGTTATTATTTCTTCTTTGCGCTCTATTATACTCTATCTCCTTAGCGTGAAGTGGAACAGGTGATAAAAATCACATCCTAGCCATGACTCTAGTCTGTCGAAGTTTTATTCCCAAGTTGGTTCTGGTACCCATTTGCTACTGGGTTCAGTTGGGAAAATATGTGTTAAAAAAATACTTTCCTAAGAAACACAAACGCAACGTCGGACATAACATTGCTAGGATTCAAGCCCAGGATCTCGTGATCTCAAGTTCAGCAGTCTAACCAATAGGCCTCCGATGCCACAATTAGAAATTAAGGGGCTCTGCAATTTGCCATCCATGTCCAATAGAATTGCCGGTTAATTACATTTAATTTGGAATAGATGATGATTTTACCACCCCCCACCCTCCACACACACACACACACACACGCACACACACAAAGGGGAAAAATATCCAGGTAATTGTATGCATGCCCATGCCACTCAAAAGGGTTTGTGGGGTAGGAGTCGTGTGTCCACTTCATGATCATTTTGAGCACTTCGCCTATGGCCCCAATCTCACCTTTGTAGCAAAGTGCTGGGTGCTGGTAATGACAGTCAGGTTCGTGTCTCGAGATCCGCTCAAAGGAAACATATTCTTCCTTTTACAGTATATCTTCGTTTACTATCTATTAACGTCTATTTCATTTACCCTCACAAGGGTGCCCAATAAATCATTCTCCCTCTTCCATATTGAGAAACATGGGATGATCCTGTGTCGCATGCCACACAATATGTCTTCAAACAGTCACACAGCACGATACAAAGGAAATCAAAAACTTCTCTAATGACACATAGTCCTACCGTGTGAACTTCTTTGTTCAACATATATGCCCTACACTCAATCATGAATGAGATACTCAATAATCACCTACTTCCTTCCCCCATTTCAAGTGTATACACAATACTATTTTCAAATATAATGTCACAATGGAATAACTTTGATTCTTAATATGGCAAGGAGCAGGCTTAGGTTTCCCAAACCATCGGTGCGATGTAATTTGAGCGTCCCATGCCCATATCTACACTTGGATGAAGACAATGGTGATGAAAGAACGTGGTGTAGCAGATATATGATGATCATAGATAATATTTCATTTTGTTTACTGTCCTTTTCATTTTCATTTTCATTTTCTATAAATAGTTATAACTTATATTAAAGAATGCCTGTATATGCACGCAAATCAAAATCAATTAGGACCATGACATTGACTTTAAACCTTCATCGGTGACAATTGAAGTGGCAAAATTAATGAATTATAGTTGCATGTCGTAATATTGAAGGAAGAAATTGATCAGACAAATTTTAAAAGACAACAACAAACGAATACCTGCAATAGGCCTAAATAAGAAGGAAATTGAACTCCAATCCTACTATGACTATGTGTACATAGGCCTCACGCCTACATCATTAAAAACGAGCAACAAAATAGTGCATAATATTTTAAACGAAAACAAGTCAGAAATCATCTTTTGCATGGCTTTATAAACAATAAACACTGAATTCTTTTTTTTTATTTTGAATACAAGTTTACATTAACTAATACATGTTTGAGGTTTTGTCTGAGGAGACTCGCTGACAATAATACATAATAGTCTTGATTTGAGTAAGTAAGAGGACTTCATTTTAGATGTTGTATGTAAAGGTACATAACTCTTAAAAATAATTTCGTTGTCAAGCTGATTTTACTGTGCGCAATAAGATATGATATATTTGAAATTGTATCATCGCGCATAATTCTATTAAGAAAATATATGAGCTAATTATGAATGATTAGGAATATACTTCGTTAAAGCAACATATTGGTGTTGTGAATGTGGAACATTAAAATAAAATTGAACTATTTTTTTGCGTATGTTTTTTTGGTCTTTGGGTTTTCGCTGTATGTTTACAAATGGCGACGAACTGGAACACTCCTGGCTCTTTTTTGACGTACCTTGTTCTGGTGCTTTTAGAGTTTCTTCAAATGGTAGTGTGACCCTCCAAAAATAAAACACAGTTTAAGAGTTATTGTTCAGTCCATCTTGTATAGTCTAGGGTACTATTGAATTTTAATAGAAGAATTATAATGTTATAATCACTTTGTAAAGTTGAGACATCTTAATATATTAAGCGAGAATAGTGTCAATCGTAGACAACTTCAAGCTGTACATTATTCCCTTATTATTACTGTCAATGCCTCTGGTGCCTGCTTTTATTACAATATTGTTTATATTCAACAAGTTGTTAAGTTGTTTTGATTCTGAACAATTGATAGAGGCACCTTTGTTCCGTTCATCCTTTGTAGTAGAAGCATTGCCTTCTTCAATTAATGAATGATAACGATTTTGGCCTGTTTAAAAGTTACTATTTCATCAACAGGAGGATTAAGTAAGAATTGGTGCATACAGATTGTTTTACTGTTACTTACTACTTTCATTTTTTATTATGATACTTTTCACAGTGTGGCTCAGAAGGTGAGAATGGGCAAGAAGGTTGAAAAGGCTCTGTCAAAAGACAAGAACCCATCATCAGCTACTCACCAGGAGGATGATAATCCGAACAAAACACCAGGTTTGATTACAAATACATGTTAAAAACTATTTGAATATTTGAAAAATACATTGTCAACTCATTGTCATTACGAAAGAGAGCATGTATATAGTGTTTGTGACAACCCATTTCCCTCTCTCTCTCTCTTCTGGTCTTTCCTCTGTTAGGTCAGTCTGTTCAGTACATGGGTTCATCAAAAGAAATTGCTGTAACCAAACTCTGGTATATTACATTATGAAAACTAAGTGCAACCTTTTGACAATCATTTTAGATTCATAATACTTATCTAAATGAAACAAAACATTCTAAAGTTTCATCCCTTGTGACAATTTTGACTCAGGAAAATAAGTTTTCCATTAATGCAAAATACTGGTATCAAACTAATGCTGATTCCACAAACTATTTTGTGGCGGTTCAAATCGTGTGATTTTGGAACCTTCTCTATTATGACATTGGTTTCTTACCCAGTTGGTGCGTGCTCCTTTTACTCTTTCACTAATCTTTTATCTGCTGGTTCCTCTTAATTCACCCTGAGATCACCACAGTGCTTACCTAGGATTATGGTCAACCATCTTACAAAACATGAGAGGAGGCAATTTCTTCCATCTTCCAACAAGTTTCAAAGCAATAATAATAATAATCATTTAACTTGCTGTATATACACTCAAACCTCGTTATATTACCACATGTTGTGCCAATAGTAACTTGGCTTTATAATGGGAATGGCGTCAACAAAAACGCCCTTAGCCAATATTATAACAAGGAGATAAAATCAATGTATCTTCAATGTGCCAACATATTTGCTTAAGTCAGACTTATGTCAAAATGAAACTGATTCATTTTAACACTCCTCATTCGATGATCTATCATCACAGTAAATGAGGATATAATGTGCTGAGGCATTGCTGAATTATCATGGACATTTCATTTTGGGCTGAGTCAGGCCAAAAGTGTTTTTTCTCTCTCTTTTTTTAAACTATTAAAAATGACATAGGCCAAAATGTTAGCACATTAACGGTATGTAGATCTACAATAACTGGGGAAAGTTAAATCTGACATGGCTATGCAATGTATGTGCACTGTATGTGCAACTGCTACTGTCATACAATGTAGTAGTACAAGCTGTTGACGGGGTCTGTTGATGGGTTTTGCTTCTTTGCTTTCACGCTCTCCATTTACCTTTCATCTAGCTGTTTCCTCTGAAATCACCCTGACATCACTGCATATGATGGACATGAAAAACTTAAATGAAACAAAGTAGTAAGTAGGCCTGACAACACACTACACTCCATCTTGATTGCATTGGCGTAGGATGATGTAAAGTAGGAGAGAAATGGTGAATTGCGCGTGGGGATGAAACATGACTGATGCACTGGTGCTTTTGAGTGTGCTTGACTCTGTGATCTTTGACCAAGCCAAATTAGATTCTACTGGTTTGTATCACTTTGGAGAAGGGGATGGTGATGCATGGTGGCGGTATGCAACAAGTTGTATTTTACAACAGTTATCAAGGAACATTAACTCCAAATCATTGGCGGATGGTAGTATAATGAGTTATTTCCTTGCTTGTATATACTGTCTGTATATACAAAGGTGAAAAGCTGGCGATAAGTGAGAATGGCTGTAAAGCAGAGGCAGTATAGGGAGGTTTGAGTATATATAAACAAGATAATCTCCTATGATTTAGAATGTGTATAAGGAGAGAAAAGGAAAGACATGTTTGTATTTGATATTATTTCCTGAATTAAAATATCTCATTTTCATCTCTCTTATACCAGAGCCATACAAATGCATTGGAAACTTTTTGACAGACTTTACTGAGTTATGTAAACAAATGGAATGGCCGTAATTCCTTCAGTGCTTACGAGGCCTAGGCCACCTGTACAGACAACTAGTACAAATGAAGGAAAACCGACAAAAAAGATAAAAGCAAAACATCAGCTGCCCCTGAACCAGAGCCAGAAGTAGAACTAAATGAGGATGGAGGTAACTTTTATTGCACTCGTCCTACTATTTTATGAGAGTGAGATTTCCTTGAATCATAAAAAAATGCTAAAACATTACAATGAAAGTAATTTTTAAAAATTCTACGGTTAGAGTTTGAGAAAGTATTTTTGTTTAATTGGTATTATTTATTATAACATTGTCTTAAACATGAAAGGGAGATTGAAGCGTGGGGATAGAATAGGTGCTCTAACGTTCGAAAATGAAATACCCTATGAACAATGCTCAGTTAAGTGAAAATTTTGTGCAAATATGTTTTCACTTTTTTTTATTTTCAGAACCTGTGGAGCCTCCTCCTAAAACATACACAATGAAGGACAAATTTGAATTCTTTAAACCATCTGTACAAGTTGAGTTAGATAACCATGACAAATGGGACACAGTATCAGAGATATACATAAGAGGTAAATTCTTAAAGGGAAGAAAATGTATTGTTTTTATTTGTAAATACTTTTCTCTTTTCAAAAGTGTACTGTTTATCCATGAGCTGAACCTTTTCTTGACTTTACTGCAATTAGATGCAGTTTTTTTAACATGCTTTGATTTCTCTGCGATAAACAATCAAAACAAATGCATATTCTTTTTTAAATCAGCATATACATATTTCTAAGTCATCTACATTATATCAACTGTTTTGGGCTCCGATTAAACAATTGTGTACTTATATTTCAGGGTGGAAGGTAGATGCACAAATGATGTCGGTTTTCCAGCAGAGTTGGATCACACTTGATAAGCTTCACACAGTAAAGTATGATCTGAATTTTTCTTTGTCTTTTTTCTTTCAATATTATTCAGAAAGTTTGAACCATTTTGCAAAATAGAAATGTGCCTTTCATATCATCATGTCTCTTCTTATTAAAATATTAAGGATGGGATTGAAGACTTACTTTGTCAATGAGAATAGTGCCTTGTCCTTCAGCATTGTTTTATTCCTCTTATAAAGTTTATCTTTTAGTACTGTTCAAACTCAGTCACAAATTGAGAAACAATCATTTTTATGCTATGGCTAACACCAAGACAATTGTAAATGAACATTTCCCTATATCTTTTCTCTGTTGTATTTTACTTTTCAGCTTATGGAACACAGGATTAAGTGAGGAAACCATTCACACATTGGCATCATTCTTACCTCAGTGTACCAACATAAGGTATAGTCAACATTTCTTTTATAACAGCAAAGTCATTGACAGGAAGAGTTGGTCTTTGAATTAATAGCTAATGCATCACAAATTATCCACAGTAGGATTTAAAATGAGAAAACTCCTACCTAAATACTTTGTAATAACATCAAGGTCACTGATAGGAACAGTTAATCTTTAATATGGTACCAACAATCTATTGTGGAGTTGCAATTGAGGAAGAAAATATTTTAAAAGATGAAATAGAAGAAACATATTAACAAAGAACATAAACACCCTTCAAAACCAACAACAAAACATCAGTAGCAACAAAGAAAGAGAGAAACAAAGTAGCTTATGGGAGAAAAAGGAAATAGAAGAAAAATTTAAATAACACTGATGAAAATGAACAGATGCTTTTTGATGGTCTTAGTCGCAAACCAATCAACTCTTAAAAAGCTTATTTCACAGGAGGATAGAAAAACTAATTGTTTCGTTTAAAACTGCGAGTTTTGAGATTTCAAACACTGCAAGCACATTACAAAAGCATACTTTTAAAGTATATAAAGACATTTTTTTTAAATGTTTAATTATTTAAGAATTCAGACAAGATTGTTTTGCTCCTACCATTATCCACAGGGACTTGATTGCTTTCCGTCATTATCGGAGTTGATTGGTTTGAGCTCTAGACTTTTAGTTATTTCAAGACAACTTAATCGCTTTGCGCCTCTCCAAATTACATGGTTTAGCATAGTAGTAGTTGCTTCTACCATGCCTAGGTGGCAAATTTCACTCGGTTTCTTTTATAGCTGATGGGAAACACCAGGGCTACATTAGAATTATTTCTCAGTCAATCGAACAACGTTTTGTCTTGTGTTTGCTCACAACTGATAAAAAGGAAATGACATCGTGGTTGTCTTAATTTCTTGATCCAAAGAGTTTTCCAGCTCTGTGTTCAGCCATGCATGATGGTTTGGGTATTGGAGATGCTATGAGTTCCATGCATAATCTAGATCTTTAGATAGACTCATAAGTAAATGTTGCCTTTAATTTGGAAACTTTTATGTTCAAGAACAAAAGAAGACACAAAACAAAAGAGTCAATTCTGATATAATATAATAGTAATCAAACATTTATTGCGGGTTAAAAAAGATTTTTAAAACGTCAAAAATAGATTGACACACGAAAATGAATTGATTGTAATGTAACAAAATTTCTATTCTGAATAGACAATAATGCATAATATAACTTGAAAGACATGAACTGGAGGTTGCTGTCACATAAAGATTGAAATAATTGGAAAACATCATCGTTAGAACAGTGATTGTAATGATATACAAAATATTTTGATACAAAGTAATAATAATTCTCTTCAGTTATCGTTTTCAATTTGAATTAAATCTTGAAAAACATCTGTATCGTATCAAAATTAAATTTTACAAAACTTTAACTTTAAGCTCCTCAAACACACACATACACATACACACACACACACACATTGGTGGGAACAAATCTAACTTTACATGAAAATATTTAGTCCATGATTCAAGTGGATGTGTCTCATTTCTTTACATATGAGGTAAAGAGTCATAAAAGGAATGAATGTCTGTAGGCAGAACAGATTTCAAAGACTGAAGATGATCATATTTTGTTTTCTTTATTTTTGTCATACAGCGGTACAAGCGTTTGGGCGCATTAGAAGAAGAAGACAATTGTGTGCCCGTCCTAGGTTCAGATCCTGCCATTCATTACTAAACATTAGTTTATAAGAAACTGAGCCATCTCGTTCATATTTCATTGCACACATGTCTGTTACATTTTCCTCTTTAGAAGGCTTTATGCTCTTCAAATCACCGCGTCCAAGCTTTTCAAAATTTAAAAAGAATTCATGATTCACGTAAGACACCTGGTATGGTTTTTGGTTTCAATCTGGCTGCACGACTCAAACCAACATAATCAAGAGGTGAATAGATGTCCGCATGCTTCAGTTTTCTTTCAATGGTTGCATGGACACTATCCACCTCCATCTAGGTATGACCACGCACCAAGATCTTCTGCTCAACAATCTTTCCATTTATGACACAAAAGTATCTCAGAGCAGTGGCCAAGATCCGATTTCTGATTTGATATGTAGAGCCATCAGAATAAATTATAGCTCTGTCAAAATCTGAGGAATGCTGATGCAGGTAGTTTACAAGGCAAGACGCAAATTCATGTGCAGTAACAGCACCCTCTGCTTCATGCCATACATAGCAAATACAGTCTTTGTTTCATAAATTGAAAATTGAATAATTATATACCTTTAGCTTAGTTTTATAATAAAGAGCTGATGTTTTTAAAGCAGGAGATAGCAAGACTCTTTGAACGTCAATACACAATGCGAGGCATCTTTTATCTTGCAGAGCCAACTTCTTGTCCTTTTCTTTCTCTGCTCTTGCTTGGTCCTTCAAAGAAATATGGAAATTGTATTCTTCAATTTCAACATTCCCCGAGCATATTTGCAGCACAGATCGCATTGATCCTTGTGTGGGTGAAAGATTGATATGTTTTGCATCTTCAACTCTTGTATAAGTGATGTAATACCTAGCTTGGTCTTTTCATCATTTTCACATGATTTAACATATTCCTTGTATAAGTCCTCAAAGGACTGGAAATGTGGCTCTAAATAGAGTTTGTTTGTGTCCTTACGGCAATAATGTGATGGCATCTTAGGGATGCGCATCAAATAGTCCCCAATGAACTGGAGACCTTCGGACGAGTCTTGGGTCTTGATGTTGACACATACCTGTCTTATGCGCATTGCTGATTTTTTTGCAACTGCATTGTAGACCCACCATATTTTAACCCAGTTATGTTGGCAAACATTGTTTTACAAACTCGATAACGTTCCCCATGGCCTTTTAAAGAAAAATTAAATCTTTTGTTGCGTATACTTTTTTCTGACGAACCCTTCGTTCTTTAACATCAATAACCTCGATGCACGTCATGACAAACTTCTTTATGGATCATTTCCCTGTCCTCGTCTGTCAAGTTCTTACACTTATGATAAGCTGCTTTACAGTTGCATCTTTCACTCAGTACCTTGGCATCCTTCATGACATCAATTAATTTCTTACTTTTCTTATCTAACTGGTGCCCAACATAAGGTTTACCCTGTTCCCTATGAATAACCCTCTGCTTTTGCGTTGACGAAGCCTGTTAGCTCTCTGAATTACCACAATCTACAATCACATTAGTACCAATGACAACATTCTGATTAGGCCCTTCAATACTATTAACTACCGTCCTATCAACACCACTGACAACAGAACCATCAGTACTGCGTTCATCAGCATTCCCAACAATGCCGTCTACTGCTGATAAATCAGTACCACTGACAACAGTTTCAGCATTACTATCAGTCACAGTACCCTGAATATCATCAACTAGAGTTAAATTAGTATCACAATTCACAGTTCCACCATAAGCATCAACTGAAAGTTCCATCAGTATCTCTGACAACAGACCCCCCAGTACCAATATCATTAACACTCCTATCAATGCCATCAAGTCTGTTGACATCAGTACCACTATCCACAGTACTATCAGTACCATTTGCAACAGCTCCATTGATACCACAATTCATACTCCCATCAATAGCATTAACTGCTGCACCATCAATACCACTCGTCACAATATCATTAATAGTACTAAATGTAATCAACTTAGTACCACAGACAACACCCCAATCACTACCACAAACCACAATGTCATCAACACCACCAACATCAGCCCCATTGGTAGCATGAACTGCTGTGTCATCAAGACTACGGATAACAGTTAAATCAGTACCACTATAATTTAAATTCTTTGTAACAATGTTTTCAATATCATAATCAACAATATTCGCAGCTGGTGACCTTTGTGGTGTACTTGTCCTATATGGTTCAAAATGAGTACTTCCTGACTGAAGAAACATAGAATTCACTTCATGCAATGTAGTACTCAAAGATAAAAAAAACTACCCCAGCGTCCTTGTCATCTGCTGAGAAAGAAATGTTGACATCTTCAGGCAGCTGTATCAGCTGGGATGTTGACATATTTAAAGGGATATATCTGCTTGCCTAGAGGATTCTGCACTGTTCTGTCCCACTGATTCTTTCCGTCTCTTAGCATTTGCTGCCTGTATGCTAGGTTCTAATATCCGTTTTCCACGGGAGAAGGGCAACATTTCTGATCACCTATAAAAGGAAGAGAAAAACAAATGTAATATTAGACATAATATTACAAATTGAAGTCCATCTCTTAATGGGAAATGCAAATAACCACCAATAAAGCAATTAAATTAGGAACATTATGGGATTCTCTATGTGCGATCAATACCTTGTATCATACTGACTCAATGTTCTTTTAACCCTTTCCGGGTGGGTCCCGTACATTTGCATGCCGCTGGTCACTCTTACGCTAGTGGCGGGTCCCCGTATATTTGTATCACTCCCTGCCTTTCAGCAAGACTAAGCGTTAGTGGCGGCTCCTGTATAACTGCACTACAGTGCACTCAAAGATGGGTTTTGGGAATGCCTCTGTTCTGACCAATTACGCTGATCAACCCACGCCACGCCAAACAGAGAAAGTCTATTATTTTAAAGGGTAAAAGTGATAGTTCATTTCCGAAGCTAACATATACTCGATATATTTCTTATAAAGAGATACAACAACACACAGGAGCTCTATCTCAAATGCAGGCTGTGGACCCTCTGCAAAGTGGACAAAACCAAAGATTTTGTCTTCATATGACCGACACAACTTCTGGACAGATGTCAATTACTTTAGTAAGAAACTCCACCTACTAGCAAGAAATAGTGATTGATATAAATAAAAGATATCAGTGGTCACATTGCACACCTAAGGTCAGCCTGAATGGAGGGCGTGACCTTCAGTCAATAGAAAGAAACCATGTTCAGGGTTGATCAATCAGGGGGAGTATTGTGTTGATGGTTATATTGTTAAACGTCACGTACATCAAAATACACCTCCACCTCTTTTCACATAAAAATGAAGAGATTAGAGTGTTGAAAGTACAGGGGAAAATTGAAGCTTTCATCTGAGTTCAGCGACCAGCAACAAAGGAACTTTGATCTCTCAAACAGGTCCATTTCACATACATGATGACATGTGGTATCTAGATAAGAGGAAAGGCGGCTATTTGAAGTGTATAGACATTAGAAACTACAAGAGTCTATCTTCCTACTGTATAGAAAGGACTAAGGAATGAGACTTGCATCCAGAAGTAGGGGACGATGTGAAAAACCGCTGGATTGCGTAAGGGGTGGATTACTATTGAACTGTGGGAAAGGAACAGCCAAGAATACAAAACGATGGTCACTCATGTCATTGTAAATCAGGAGAAAGGGTGATACTAGTTATAGACATAGGGTAGGGAGGAGTTTTCAAAAGCATGGGAAGCATGTAGCTGAGGAGAGGTGTTAGGTCTGGGATAGAGCGCGTTGCCGCAGCTGGGGTGGCACACACTCGTGAAAGCAATAAACCGGGGCCTGTTTCTTTCATCATGGGAATGTGTTACCTATGCACATTGTACTCGGTCATAGGATTAGTGGAAGGCGGTTGGACATTTCGTCTAGTATTAGTATTATAGTTCCATCATTTTATTTAGGTGTGAGAATGAAATTGATTCCTTTAGAAGTAAAGATACAATGTTGTTGTTCATTGAAACTCTACTACATAAAATTCGACACAGCCAACCACGCTATTATTGAATGACTGGAGTAAAGCCTGACCATGCAGCCAAGTGCCCCCCCACCTCCTGCTCTATGTTACCTCATCTCTCTCTGTCTCTCTCTGTCTCTGTCTGTCTGTCTGTCTCTGTCTGTCTGTCTGTCTGTCTGTCTGTCTGTCTCTCTCTCTCTCTCTCTGTCTCTCTCTCTCTCTCTCTCTCTCTCTCTCTCTCTCTCTCTCTCTCTCTCTCTCTCTCTCTCTCTCTCTCTCTCTCTCTCTCTCTCTCTCTCTCTCTCTCTCTCTCTCTCTCTCTCTCTCTCCTTCTCTCTCATTTTCTTCGTCCTCTCTATTCATCTTTCTTTGTCTTCCTCGTTCTCCTTATGTCTTATGTTTGCTTCCTTTCCTCTTTCTCTCTCCCTTTCTGTCCCTCCCTCCTCTCTCTCCGTCTCTCTTATGGCAGTTGTATTTCGTTTTCTTCTTTTTTTTTGTCTTTTCTTTTTGTTTATTGTTGTTATGAGGCTTGCTCTGTTGATGAACATTGCACCAATGGCTCTATTAGTATTAGTTTCGTCCATCATTGTTTAGTGTTTATTTTTTCTGTCTCCTTGTTGCTTATGAAGGTTGGACACACTGAAGATTTCTCGGTCCTGACCCGTTTTCTATCTTTTAGTATTATACTTATACCTTTTATATCCTCTTCATTAGTAATGAGCCAACTACAGTATTATTCATTTTCATGTTTAATAAAAATAGGCTGTAATAAATGTTATTGTTATTAAACAATGCAATATAAACACGATGACAATAATAACAAAATGAATTGCCCGCTATGTCACCTCATTCAACGAAGATCAAAAACCAATCACAATAATCACAGGTAGGTTGTGGTTAAATAATTGTTTTTTTAGCCATTATTTGGAATAAATGGATCAAATTTGACACAAACTCGTGGCAGACTCAGTAGAAAAAATAATTGGATCCTTGAACAAAATGAGCCAGGGCCTACCTGAAAGAAATGATTTTAAGCTGAAAAGTAAGAAAAAGCAACACCCTTGCCCATTTCCCTCTTACCGCCCCCCCCCAAGTCAACAAAAAACAACCCCCCCCAAAAAAAAAAAAAAAAACCCCAACATAAACAGTTTACAGATGTTGGTGAATTAAGTGTACTATGATAACAATATGTACCTGTTGATGTGCCACACAAATGATGCCTCAAAACAATGGACAGTAGTAGAGAGTTATCATCCCAATACAGAGTTCATCAACGAACAGTTGAAATTCTGCGAAAAAAAGGAATTGGTATACTAATAAGCGTGTGTATATCAAATAACGTCATTAGTACTCCTACTACTTCAACACTTCTTATAAACTACGGATAGTCTAAATACTAAATAGTCTTAGATGTCTTCATTAGAAGTTTATATGATATGTTATTGTAAAGCGCTTTGAGCATTATTATAATTCAACCCCAAACCAATCAACTCCACGATAGCCTGAACAAATGGTAACAGCAATAAAACATACACCACCACCAGCTCCAGTCGCAAAACAATCAACTCCAACTGTACGTTTCCCCCACAATACTGTCACATCAACTTGTAAAACCAATTGATGAAAACAATCAACTCCAAAGACAAACAAAAATCAAGTGATATACTGTTATAATATACATAAAAATGCATATAGTTAGTAACATTATGTTGATTGAACGATGAAGATAAAACATTTCTTATTCATTATCTTATTCAAACTCACCTTTCGTTAATATTGTTGTTAATTCGCTCGTTATCTCATCCTTGACAAATTCGTTATGGCGGTCTAAATCAGCTGGGAGTTGATCGGAATGAGACTGTGGATTCGAAGGTCCAATGGACTTGACTGGTTTGATCATATGACGAACATAAGGACTTCCATTGGGAATTCACCCAAGATATTTTTAGAATAAATGGGGAAAGGTCTGATAAATGAAAAGAGAGGAAAAAAATTCCGTGAACTTCGGAGTTGATCATTTTGCGACAGAGACCATCGTTTTAAAGATTGTTCTTGATTTGACCTTTTAAGAAAATTTGTGTAATTTTCTGAACATGATTCAGCTAATTTTGTTGGATTTGTTTTTTTCTGGTATTCATTAGCTTTTACACTTATTAGCTTGTTCAAATTAAGTTGGATTAACCTTATACACCATTGCCATCCTGATGTCATGGCAGTAAATACTAAATAAGTATTCCGATGCATTTGACCATTTAATTTCTTCAAAAGTAATGTGAAAGCAGTATTAGAGTTCTATTATTGTTTCTGCTGGGTTTTTTAAAATGTTAAAATTTGCTCTGAATCTCATTCATTTCATCATGCCTTGGTGTATCATAAGGACCAATTTCAAATGAATATGGAAATGGTCTTTGAAGTGTTACAAGAGGTATCCTGTGAGGAATTGTTAGTTTTCACATTCATGATTTACTACAAAGGATCATTATGCTCTTAAATTATCCATGTCTCCTTCTGGCTTCTTTACTTATGAAAGTTTAGTTTTTGTCAACTTGTTTTATATTAATGATCTTGGAATTTTAAGGTAGAAATGGAAAAGAAGAAAAGAAAATGACAGAAAGAAAAAGATGCCTAATCAAAAGTACATACATTTTCTCACCTTACCAGAAATGTCGTTCTAGATGGAAACCATGTGAAAGAAGAGAACTGGTCTGAGTTACTGACGGATGAAAGCCTGTAAGTTCTTTCAATGAAAGCTAATTAAAATTTTACAAGAGGAATACTTCTACTATTTATAGTGTTGTGATGAACATGTAAGTCTTTTTTATAGATGGAATCCTGATTTCTGCTTTTCTGTTATTTTTTCAATGATGCAGAATTCAGAACTTGTCATTAAGACACTGCAAAATTACAGGCGTTGGAGCTGGTGGTATTGGGCGAGCTTTGGGAACAGCCAAGTCAACCAATCTGACGAAGCTTCTAAGCCTTAATCTCACAGGGAACTTCATTGGTGACAAAGGAGCTGAAAATTTGGCAGCGGTGACATACACTTTAACAGATAGCTCATGCTTTGTTGTGTCTATGATCTGAAAGTCAGTACTATTTTTATTTTACAAGTTTCATTTCTATAGATTTCAACAGGTTTTAGAAATATTTTTGTTGTTGATAAATTTATGCGTTTATGTATTCATTGGATTTTACTCGTTAATGTTGATACTATTTTTCATTTCAGGGTCTCAGAATGAATCGTACTCTTATGTCACTTACCTGACAAGTAACAATATTGGGGACAAAGGTGCAGCCAAAGTTGCTGAGGTGAAGCATTTAGCTGTGTTATTTGTGATTTGTATCAAGATTAAAAAAATGTATTTTAAGATACTAAGGCTTCTCAAAATGATTTTCTGCATAGTAAAAGAAAAAAATTGGATGTAAGCTCTTTGAGATGTACTGGATTATGGTTTATTATATTAAATGGAAGGATGTCTTGTTGAAAAAAAAAAAAGAAAAAGGGTTTCAAATGATTTACCATTGACTTGTTTCACGTCCCAATATTCCACAGGCACTTTCACGTTTCCCTTTGAGCCATGATGAAGTGGTAGAGAGACGACGTCTCTTTTCGGATTTGGGATCTCCTGACAGAAATAAATCTGTAAGAAGGATTGAACGTTCATCTTTTCACTTCAGAGATTATTTTATGTTGCAGCTTCAATATACCTTAGAACAATTTTTAGGAATAAATTTGATATTTAATCTATTGTTCTCTTTAAGCCAGATTGACATTGCTGATAAATTCATGCTATACATGACAAGTGACTTCCATTTTTCATTCATTTTTAGATCATTATTTACACAAGCACATTGTTGGAATTTATAAGGAATTCACTTGTCTCTAAACATTTTGCAAATTTCATTCCTGTTTCAAGTGTGTCCATCCATCCAATTTTAAGATCGAGTTTCATTTAGTCTTTTTAGATAACACACAATTTTGTTTTAACACACTGACTAATAACATGTCTTGTTTTGTTGTTGTGCCAAATGTGTAGCCTCCTCCCAGTCGTCGTGCTGAATCCAAAGACAGACCTGGCAGTGTTAGAAGTATGACTACACAGGATAAAACAAAGCAGAAACCATCAGCTAAGAAAAAAGTATGTTCCTTGCCATTTTCATCATAACCTTGACATTACATTATGTCACAAATTATAGTCTTTTCTTTTTTGGTGTACGGGTAAAATAGAGCTGGGTCAAGCATTGTAGTTAACCAAGGCAAAAGAGGCACATTCCATCTAGACTAGGTCAAGGATGAAAAAGAGGCAGCTTTGTGCACAATACAAATATGCTTTTGTGAGTGTCAATGATATTAATGTTTGGTTTAGGAAGAAAAGAAATGAAAGAATATCAACAATCCAAACAGACCAAACTCAAGGCAGGATTAAACTTGATGTGTTACATGAAAGTATCACTAACACTAAACACACAGCAGCATTCAGGCATCATTCTTCGGTTAAGCCAAGTCCCCTAAGAGTAAAATTAGATTAAAGAATGAAACACCGCTTGCGAAGAATAGAGTTTTCATTCTCTAGGGTATCTGTGGTATTTTCTCCCTCAGAATGTCTTTCTACTTACAGCATGCACTGCACTTCAAATTGGTATACAACTGTCAATCTAATTTAGTTGTTCCGTTGTATAAATTTATATCAATTTTTGAACAAAAACCTTGCAAACACCCTTGCGTCTTTGGCAACATACCTGTTTGGGGTGGTAGATCATTTGAAAACTGATTTCTTAAGTTGCTAGTTATACTGGATAAAATGATAAGTTAGAAGAGAAAGGTGTCGCCCGTTGTCATGACTATTATTCATCAAAAATAAAACAATGAATGTTATGCATGGGATAATTTATTTCTTCATCTTAACTCTTTGAGCCTGTGGGTCTATTCCATGTGTTAGAATGCTATGATTTGGGAATGGGGGTACATTTTTCTTTTAGCTGTATTTTCCTTCATATGAGCCACAAATATAAAGTGTAGCATATGAAATCAATCACAATTGAATGGACATTTTGAGTAACAAGGATAATATTATGCTTATACTAAGATAAACGTTATGCAATATGAAAACTAAAGATTTCTTGAATTGTTGTGATTTCACATACTTTGCAATAAAACATAATAGATCTTCATCCAGAAGCTTGTTATAGAGCTATTTCAGTCAATCAGATATTAATCTTCAATTAGGTAAAGTTCCAGATTCACTGTCAAATTATAATCCATGCAGTCAAGAAAGGCTATTTTTTGTTAACATCCCAATTTCTTCCAATACAAAGACCCCTCTAGGGCTAAATGCTTTGAATTGAACATATGTCATCGTAGAAGGTCATCTTGAAGTAATTTCGCATTTTTATTCATATAATATTGTTGCATAGGCTAAAATAATAACATAGGTCTATCGATCGCAGTGTGCGGCCACTCATCCATTTTGTCAAGATCATCGGCTGCACTGTGCACCTGCTTGGACTCAAGGAGTATAAATGTTTTTGTGAAGGCAAACTGTCTTGTAACACTATTTTATTTTGATCTTTTTCAAACTATTTTCTAAAACATCTTCAGGTCATGTTCTTCATCTTTACCATGCATATTATATCGTTTTGATTTCTATATCAATGTTTCATTTTATAGGATGTCAAGGGTAAAGATAGTAAAAGAAGATACTAAAACTATTAAAAAAGATAAAGATGATACAAGAGGAGGAACCAAGAGAGGTCAGTAAAATTGAATGTTGATGTTATTTCAAATTGTTTTAAATCCATGATGTGAACTACAGGACTTTATATAAAATAATACGTTTGCTGCTTTTATGGGTTTTTCAGGAATTACTAATGAGAGAAAAGCAACTCATTCAAAGTTTTCCTACTGAATAGACAATTGTAGTAGTACTAGACATACAGTCTTTGTTCTATGTGCAAGGTCTTATAGTTGAATATGAGAAAAAAAAATTTGGTCTGATGAGCTTGTACTGCTTTAAATGTTAACACATGCTCTTCTCTTGTTTTTTTTTAAGTATAGTTTTTAACTGCTGATGGATTTTGTGCTTTGAAATAGGCATCAATTAGATTCTAACAAAATAGTTGCATTGGGCTCATCAGACACATTCAGTACCAACTTTTACACAGTAAGAATAATACAAGTTTGTTCATGGCTTTTCCTTCTTTTATTTAAAAAAAGAAAAAGATTTTTCCTCACAAAATCAATTAATTGCTTGATACCTTGGATTTTAATAGTATTGATTTATAGAATGCCGTAGTTCCAGTCAGTGTTTCTCATTCCTCTCATGACACGTACATATCCTGAGGCGATCCATGATTATGTTTCTCATTTCAATTTGGCCATTTAATGTCAGAGTTGTTTAAGGAATTCAATCAAAATTATTGAGAATTATTAATACAGAAACTCATAAGTAGTTCTCCACACAAAGATCCTGTTATCCTCTTTCATTGAACCTTTATTTACTCAAGATTGTGATCATCTTACTTCTTTGTGTTTGCACTATTTTGTTCTTTTAATCTACACATATTGATCACATAGGGTTACTTTTCTACACAATTTCTTTATATGGTTGTGTTAGACATTTATGTTTGCATTTCTTCAAAATAAATCTTTAGCATGTTTTTGTCTTTAAGTTTCACTTTTCTTTCAATGAGAGTATTGAGTTTATTTGTTTTGAACAAACTTAAATTCACCTTTTGACTGAGCCAAATATCTGACGCTCAAAATTGGTGTTTATATGCTCTCAAAGCTACCTTAGTTATTACTATGAACACAAGTTAGAATCAGCTGATAGTTACATTGAAGGTTTACAACTGTTGTATTTATTTTTTTTATTATCGCCTTATTTGACAGAGACCAGGGGAAGTCGTGGAGGTTGTTTTTATTTAAATTCTTCTTTTCTATCATTTTCTGCCAATTTAGTTTTCTCATTTTAACTTTTTTCCAATATGGTGGCTGGTCAACATTTACAACTCCCATGACAAACTTGTGTATCCATTTTTCCCCTTCCTGTGTCTTTTTCAATCTCAGTTAATAAAAATAGATAAATAATAAAATACTGTTTCTTTTCCTTTCCCTTTTCTTTAATTTACTTACAAGCCAAAACAAAGCTGTCTCTACCATGCACATTTTTTTTATCATACCCAGGTAGTTAACAATATTCTACACATTCTAGTTGCTATGCATCCTATAAAATCAAAAATATTCCCCTCCCCAAAAAAACACATTTTTCCTTTGCTTTATATTTTCTTCTCATATCTCATCTGAATATATAAAGGACTTTCAATTTTGGTGCCTTTCAAGAATAATGGGTCCCAGAGCACATGTACGCCAAAACTAGATAGAGTCAAGTATCCTATAGTTACTTGCTTCCATGGAAAAATACATGCAAGAAATGAGAAGAAATTCTTGTTTATTTCTCTTCATAATAATAATATGACTGCCATTTAAAGTCAATTTAAAGTCATTACTAATCATTTTGGCACTTTCACAGACTGTATACTCACGAATGTTATGGTCTGGTCAAACTATATTGTATCGAGCTAGTGCATCATATAGTGTTGACAAGAACATATTTCGAAATAAGGAAAAATTGTACCTTTTTTATAACACATCTGCTTTTGCTTCTTTTGGTGAAACTTGTATTCAGTACAAGCAAATCAGAATGCAGGTACAGGACGTATGTCAAGTGGTGAGTGTGCTGTGGATGAGCATGACTAATGCACGGCACATTTGCTTCCAACTACCGCACATTGCACTTTTTATACCAACATCTTTTCACTTTGCAAAAGACATCTCACCTTGATATTGCTTTTTCTTTGTCTTCAATTATTCTCTCAATTGAGCATGCACCATACTCTTAATATGTCTATGGATTTATCTAGTATTCAGTACTGTTTGACATACCAATCTGGTGTACTAAATTTTCACTTTGATAGATGTGAGTGATTTATGTATTTGATTAACACAAATATTTTATGCACATATCCTACAACAGAACATTTTGAGTCCCATTCCATCACGTAACCTTTCTCCTCCTTTTCTTCGTAATTTTTGTTGGGTTTTGTTTTTCAATTTTTAAACACTGTTTTGCCGCCTATGCCTACATACAGAACTAACTTCTATGGTGATTAAAAAATTGTCCTGACTTTCAACTCTATTTTTACTTATCAAGTGTTCTTTAAGCTCGTTTCCCTCTTATCACAAATCATTGAAAGAAATTAGCAAATTGCAGTTTTTGCACCAATTCATATTTAAACTGTGCACCTGACTTTTTCTTCACGCCTGTGTCAAGGCTCGGCAAGTTTCAGAGCAGCTGTGAAGCTGGTTGCCAATGGTAACTGCCACTGCTGGTCTATTCTACCCTACTGACCCCTTTGTACTGATTAGCTTGAGTGCTGTCTCCTATTTGTGATTATTTTCATAACTCTTGCGCATTTATATCAAAATCATCATTTGTGCTTTCGTTATCATTTTAAGTGCATGCTTATGTCTTTTCATTGTATGAATCAACCATAAAGTGCTGTGCATTCCATGATTTTTGTTTGCTCAGCAAACACTGCTGCATGTATTTCCTGTTGAAATTTCCCAATCCTTTTGTTTGCATGAAAATTACCGTACTGGATCAATGAATATTAATTTGGTGATATTTGTTTCCATATTAGTCCAACAAGCTTTTGTAAAATAGCAGCAAAATAGCTACAGTACAATACCTTTATTTTATACAACATTTAAAAGACAATTTCTTTTGATATCATATATGTTTTGACAGTCTTACACTTTCAGTTTTTGCATTTTGGTTCAAGCTTTTTATGTCAACAGATAGCAGAGTTACAGTTTTTTTCATTTTTAGTGTGATGCAGTTTGTTCATTTTTATTAGTTATTTTCTTACATAGATTGAAGGCTATTTGACGTTTTCATTACTTTTGATCTGGATTGTTTAAAGGGAGCAGGTTGTTATATTTTGTTGTGTTGCTTCTTTCTTCTACTTCTCTCTTTAGATTTCTTGACCAAGTTTAATATGTAATACATGTTTATTCATTCAGATTTTAGCAGACCCAAATGCTCTCCTTGCACTTTGAACTCATTTGCATGTGTGGCTCCATATCTCCTATTTTCTTAATCTCTTAATCTCTTTCTCTCTTTTTTTACCTCTTGCTTTGCTATATCTTTTTTCTGGCTTTGTCTGTCTGTATGTAGTCAGTCTCTTAGAGTTTGTAAGTCTCCTCTCACTCTGTCTCTTTTTCATTTTCTTTCTTTCTTTGTCTCTCACTGTTTATCCCCCCTTCCTCCCTCCCTCCCCCTCCCTCCCTCCCCCTCCCTCCCTCCTCTCCCTCTCTCTCTCTCTCTCTCTCTCTCTCTCTCTCTCTCTCTCTCTCTCTCTCTCTCTCTCTCTCTCTCTCTCTCTCTCTCTCTCTCTCTCTCTCTCTCTCCCTCCCTCCCCCTCCCTCCCTCCCTCCATCCTCCCTCCCTCCCCCTCCCTCCCCCTCCCTCCCTCCCTCCCTCCCCCCCCCCTGGTTGCTGTGTTAAGCTGAAATAGAATAAATATCTACAAACAAAAATAAGCATCTGTTACAGAACGATATCAGGGTTTAAGATTTTTAAATTTGGTTCCAATGAAAATTTTTGAATAGATTGTCTTACAATAAGTATTTCCTTGTTAAACAAGATGCAATCTTATCTTTATTCTTATTTACATGTTACTGTATGCCTTAATTCTGAGTGTGTGTTTTGCATTGCTCCTCCAAAAAGTTTTTTTTTCATTTCTTTGGTTTCAAATTTGACTCTATGCAAATAAAACATTCAGTCCCCAAAAAAATTCAAATCTCTTTCATGTGATGCGCAGACAGAAACATGTACTTGATGTGTTGGTTTTTTTACACAACTCATGTATGTGACATAGGAGGAGAGAAAGTATATTATTATGAAAGAACTTAAACACATACTGCAATTCTTCAGATTCTTCAGATTCTTCATCTGATGATGATTGTAAGAACATTTTAAACTCAACTGACAGTTAATGAGGTTTTTGTTTCGTTTTGTCTATACATTCAAAATCCTATTAATTTCATATAAGATGAGAGCTTGTTTTCAAGACACTATCTTATATTTTCTTAATTGACATGTGTTCACTTTTAATTTCGAGTTGGTTAGAATACATTATATGAAAATAGAAAAAGAAATAATTTGACAAAATGTTAATCTTGTTTTACATTTTTATATGCCTATCAAGACTGTTAGTGATATTTTTCTTTAATCAGTAAAAGTGTATTTAGTTATTGAAATGAGTTGGGATTTTTCTAGTGCATAAATGGCTTCAGGGAAGAAAAAAGATTGATTTAAAGCTGATCAAGTAGCAAGTCTTATTTATCAATTTGTGTTCTGTAAATCGTAAAAAAAAAAATGTAATTCCCTAATTGAATTTTCATCCAGTAATCTAAATTGAAAAATATGAAAATAATACCACCATTTTCATAATGATGACATTGAATGCAGTGATTCTAAATTGGCATTGAAAAACAAGGAGTTCAAGGTCTTAAGTGTAAAAGTAAAAGAGTGGGTTTTTTTTCTTTTCTTACTTAAAATTGTTTTAATTTACTTGTGGGCTTACTGAAAATAGAGCTTTTGTCCATGAATTTGTAACTGTTCCTCATGCGTTTCTTGAATCTCCATGGATTGAGTTACCATTGTCAGTCTTTGAAGACATGTTAAGAAAGAAAAAAGAATATTGTATTGAGTTTTAGTTCTTAAATAGGATGCAAAAGAATTCAATACACTAGTTTAGTTGTAGTTAGATTTTGATCAATGAAAAAAACATTAATTTCAGTTTTGTATTTTGAAAGGAGCAAGTTGAGTATATATGTTTGATTTATGAACGTAAAGGTTTCATTTTTTAATAGACTTTTGTGATTTTCTTTCAAAAAACTGAGTAAATTATAACAGTTCTATAATTTGAAGCTTCTTTTTCTTAGTGAAAACAAAAGCTTCTTTTTCTTAATGAAAACAATCATCAGTGTGACCACTACACATAAATGAATAGGGAGTGTGTAAAGGTTTCATTTTTTAATAGACTTTTGTGATTTTCTTTCAAAAACTGAGTAAATTATAACAGTTCTATAATTTGAAGCTTCTTTTTCTTAGTGAAAACAAAAGCTTCTTTTTTCTTAATGAAAACAATCATCAGTGTGACCACTACACATAAATGAATAGGGAGTGTGAACCAGCTGTAATGATATTATATTCAATTTTTCTTTCACTATTCTTTTATAGCATCTGTAGCTGCGGATGCTACAAAGACAATAGGGAAGACAAAAGACAAGAAAAAAGACAAGGGAAAATTCTCTCTACAAGAAGCAGAGGTAAGGATTTTAAGTTTAAACTTGACCCAATTTGATTTTAAATAAAAACATGGGATCACTTTTTTTCTTTCTTTTTCATTTGTTAGATAACATTAATTAGCAGTCAATCTAAATATATGTGACACGCTGTTACTCCAGTAAGTATTTTATTTAAAATGATATATTTTATTTTTATTTTGATAATCATTTTTATCGGACATGTTTTGTTGTTGAAAATTGGATGGTCTGTTTAATTTAAACTTTTTGCAGAACAACTCAAATGGGCAGTAAATGCAACCCACTGCAGGCCATAATGACGATGTTGTCCCACTCTCTTGTTGTCAGAAAATAATAGAACAGTTTATATCATATCAGTTAGCCATTGGTATCAATGGAAAAAAATCCCAGCTCAAAAGGAAACGGGAATTACAGATTCTATATTTAATCATTGTTGATGGGTTTTTTATAAGTAATCTATGTATCTGTTGCAATGTAATGTGATCTTTTGTAACTTATCCCTTTTAGATATATTGGAGCTGGTTTTAATTGTCAATAATAGTTGTGTACATTTAATTTCACTTTATCAAGGTTTTGTTCAAAATTAATTTCCTTTTTATTAATCCATTTGCCAAGTCTGGAGAATCCGTGGTAAGATGTGTAATATAGACAATGTGGGAAACTTTTCAACTTTTACTATTTTTGCTATCTGTTTGACTGCCTTGTAAGTCAATGAAAATATAGCTGTTGTAATCAAGTTCACCAATAAGTAAGAACTGCAATAATTACGGAAGCAAACTGTTTTTAAAATTTCTTGTATTATTGTTTTGATTTGAAAAGCATTTGTCTGTTTCATTGAAGTTTTATTTTGTTACATTGCTTTTACTTTTAGAATTTTTACTGTTCAATATATATATTAAAAAGAAAAAAACCTGAGTCGTGAAACTGTATGCTTTATGTGTAATTTTTTCTTCAATGCACAAACTCTGCATGTAAGCATGTCGTGCATGATTATTTTGTGCACCATCGTCTAAACTAAAGATAGTTTAATGCTCAAATAAATGGCATGATAATAATACAGTGTTCTCCACTCAGTATGACTATAAAGCATGACACTTTTTATACAGCAATCCTTTCTTATCCTGACTAAACTTCATTATTCTCCTTTTAACAAAAACCCAAATACGATGACGTCCAGACTTATGTAGCATCATTCATAATGCAACTCTAAGCACACTGAAGTTTGCTGGACACGAATGTTCTTTGGATCAAGTATTTCAAGGAAGTGACATGGAATTCATTGGAAATAGGAGATTACAGGACTTTTAGTTCTAATGATGGTTGGTGGAGAGGAAGGATCGACTTGTTAAAATCTGACCTGCTGCGATTGTTAGGAATAATTCCTGATGTTCCATGATCTGTACATGTAAAATAAGGCATGATTATGTGATTTTAAACAAAGATGTTGCTAGCAAATTATCTCATTCACACACACATACACCATCTAATGACTGAAGGGTGACTTATCAGCCGACTGTCCCAAATTTGGTGAGTCAATTCAACTTTCATATCCTGAAGCATTCAAACCCTTATCTTTTATTCTAATATGAATTCTTCTTTTCACTCTAACTATATTTCTCGCATCACCATTAATGTCTGTTTCTGCTACTGGCAGTTTGACAAATTATGCACAAAGACTCTCTTTGAAAAGGAAAATGGATTTGGACAGCATGTAAAGGATATGGTTGAACACTTAACGTTATTGTGGATGGATTCGGTGTTGCATGCAGTTTGGGTCAATCATTTCAAAGAAAAAGAAGGAGTACCACTTTTACCAGAGACAATGTTATGGAGACTAAAACAATGGTTTCGTGGAAAACATGCTAGAGCTACTGACTTTATTGAATAACTTTCTAAACCGCTCCTCTTCTCCAAAAAAAACTCATCTAACAAACCGAAAGAATTGTTCCTTCATGATGCTGAATTCTTTTAATCATTGACCAAAGAATCAGATGATATAATCAGTGCAAGTTTGCTATTTAGACAATAAATACTATTTGAAATATTATTACAATGTACTATCGCCCTTGAATCTTGTTGTCTGTGACACCCTGTTAGTAAACTAATTTTCCCCTTGTCCAATCTTACCTGAGGGACACTATATATATATATGATATAGACTGGTAAAATTATTACTGCTTAGAGTTTATGTTTGTATATCACTGATATCAATCTGCACCATTTATGTTTTAAATATTACACACAATTGTAAGACTATATGACTAATTTATTCAGGTCTTAATGTCATTGAATTAACTTCATCTTTGCATTGTGAACAGTTTGGCATAATCACCACCTATAATATGAAATTTTTGTACGCAAAATGCATTGTTGCTGGATGTTTATACTGAATGTATTTTATGTCTTCTGAATAAATGCTTTCCCTAACACCTCTCTAACACAGTGGAAATACGTCATAAAAATATGATCAATATTTGTCTGGTTAACGGACATATATGTCTATATAATTATGTAATGCATGTTCTGCAAGTTTGCAAATTGATGGGATTTTTGAAGAAAAAGAAAATATTTGCTGTCGTGTACATTTCATATTGTCTTTTTTGTTTGCTTGCAACCAATATTTTATCTATTTGCACAATGATATCATAAGCTTAAAAATAAATGCATGATGAATTTGACTTCCCTTGTTACAATTACACCCATCATACTACCATTTCATATTCCCTCTATTAAATTCCCCATCTTTATGTCATGTAAGAAGAACAAATTTCAATAATAATAATAATAATGTATTGACAATACAATCACTGGTTTTCTTACTACAAGTCAGTGATAAGTGTTGAAATCTTCCTCTTTAAAAGACTTTCTCATTGGAACAGTTTGTTTGCATGGCTTTGTTGTTGATATATTCTATTTAGATGTTTGCCCTGTGGTCATTCTTTTAAAGTTAATAGATTTTGATTGTCTTTGAAATTCAAATGAATGTAAATAAGCTGATCTTCAAACACCTATTATTATAAAGCATTATTAGGAAATAGTAATGTCTTTTAGGTGTTCACCAGTATATAAAGGCATGTCAAACTTTTGATTGTTTTGAAAGTATCTTTAACACTTCTATTTTACTGACTTTATACTGTGTCATTTTCAAGTTATTATTTCTGTTACGGATAAAATGAAATGAACGAAGTAGTATATGTCTAGGTATAAGATTACTGGGCATGTCGAAAGTGATGAATAAGGATATGAAATGATATTGAAGCCCCTGTAGGAACAAAGACGAGACAAATACAAAGGAATAGACGGAAACAAATCTTTGTGCACCAATAGAATTGAATCTGCGACACCCATGTTTGTACCCATTGCCTCGTCATGAAAAAAGAACGCATTTGCGTCATTTAACATGACTCCAGAACTTAAAGCTATACCAGTCTTGTCCTGTTCCATACACTCATCAATGAGATCTGAACCCATCGACTTTTACAGCCACACATATGCGTTGCTTTATTAGATTTACATTATAAATAATTCAGCATAATAGTTTTAAGTCATGACAAAAAAATGTCAACGATTTAGCTAAGTGTGATAAGCTGGTTTGACTGATACAGCGGAACCTCTCTAGCCGGGAACCTGGGGAATCGGGAAACCCGGCAGATCGGAAAGAAATTCCAGTGAACAGAATTTCTCTTATATATTTTACCTCTCTAAACAGAAAGGGTCCCTGGCTATTCGAGACGATTGTTTGAAGGCTTACATTATTTATCATCATCATTCACAGCTGTCAAGAGGAAACAACCAAAGATTTTAATGGTATTTCTGTTCCAGAAGAAGATTTCCAGTTTTTGATCAACATAGATGATGATTTGGAAACCAATGGTGAACTCTCAATTTCAGATCTTTTGGATTACGCCTCTGAGAGAAAGCATTTTTGTTTTAATGATGCTGAACAGTCTATGTCAAATCAATCAAGAAAATGTAGTTGTGGAGTTGAAAGAGGCTGTTCAGATTGTCCAAGACAGGAAATACATAGAAGCTTAGACAAAGCAAGCAGACTAAGATCAGTCTTTTTCCAATCACAGGGAGCAAGTGTGTCAACAAAGAAAAACATCTTCAAACAGTCCCTTTCAGGACTACCCACAGTCCTTTTCAGGACTACCCTTCTACAGGGATTGCCATGACGTTGCAAAAGGGCTTATGTATCTCAAACTGTTGAGGAACAACCAAAATCCTTAGGTCCCCAGATAATCGGGAAATCCGGCTAATGGAGACATTTTTACGATCCACTGAGATTTCCCGATTAGAGAGGTTCCACTGTATTGAATTTCTTTTAAATTTAATGCAATGAAGATTGAAAAAACAGGGGACATGATTGATGATGGAACAATGAGATGAAAGAAATTGCTAAGCACAAGTTATATATGTTTTATCATTTACTGTATGTCTATATAAATATGAACAGGTACGTGTATTACTATTATCCAGACTAGTTTTGAAAGTGTAGCTCATTTTTCCATTTAGAAAAGACATTTAAACACATGTATAATCATTTGGGAAGACAGATTTATTGTCATTTATATTTTACCCTGTTTAGAAATATTCAAGTGTATATTTTTTAATTTTCAAAACATAAAAATTTTTCCATTTGGAGCCCAGCTTAAAATTTAAGTCTATGACAAGAAAAGTTTAAAGTGTTTAAGTCACAGTTATGTAAACTGTTTCACATTTATTTCAATTTCTTAGTAAAGATATATCTTTTTTTTTTTTAAGACAAAAATACAAGCAGAAGATTTCCACCCTCTCCCTCCCCCCCCCTCCCCAACCAAACCTACAAACAAACCAAAACCACACACAAAATAAAACAAGAAACAAAATAAATAAAGCAAAAAACAAAAAAAGTATCATTGAAAAAAATTCATATTGTATGAAAGAACTGCCTTTTTGTATATTTAATTTCACTGAAGCCCAACTTCAGTCTAAACAAATGTGTTTTTCATTGAAGATCATGAATGCTTTAAGTAAAAGGAAGATATATCTAGAAATGTATTTGCTTGCCATAACCATCTCCATCTCTTAATCTTTGGTCAGAATATGGATGCTAATGACTTCATCAACCCATTACTAGAAGTGGCGGACTACATGGATGGTCAACTATGGGTGGCAGGAAACCGCACATTAATCAACTTGAATTTATCTAGTGAGTGCCAAAATGTCTTTATATAATCTTCATTGACAATTGAAACTCAATAAATACCATATGAATTAGATATTGTGTCTATGCAGTGAAGTTCAGAAAGTGCACTTACTTATATTATACTCAAACAAGATATCTGCATCTGTGCCTCTGTGACCTTAAATTTAAATACATGTACATTTGTTTTCAGGGCATTTAATTAATTTTTAACATTTTTTTAATCTTTAAAGGAAACAAAATTTTGGAAGATGGACTGTCTGCTCTCTTGAAAGCCATACAGTATCAGACTACGCTACCCTTGATAGTAGAAGTGGAGGAAGTGGACTCATGAGACTGTTAGTGAATGTAAGTGCTTGTGAGGAGACACATTTTTAATTTGCTACGATCTTGTAGAAACCACCCAGAAGCAAAGCCAATGAATAAAGTTTCGTAAGAAGACCAATTAATGTAGAATTTGAATAATAAGGTTATATAGATATCATGGATTGGACTCAAAAAATCTGATTCTATTGTCACACAAACAGAGTGAGAAACAGTGCAAATGTCCTGGTGTGATGCCACTTTGCCAGAGAACGTAAATCATTCGCTATCTTAGGTTGAATTCCTAGTTCAAACTGGTTGATTTATGATTTGTGTTTCCTTTTTCATGAAAGTGACCCCATCGTGGTCCTAAATAAGCTGAATTTAGTTAAGCATCTAAAGCTAGATCTTTTCTTTTCAGTTGAGATGAAAAATCTGGGGACCATATATAACTAAACATTTTAAACTTGTTAAAGATCCCAAGACCATCAGTGCAAAAGTTTTAAAATGTATTTTTCCAAAAAAGGAGACCACCATTTAAAGAGAAGAATCAAGAGTCAATCAAGAACCCTGTAGAATAAATAAATGGTCAATGTTATTGTTATCAAGCAAAAAATGAAAACAAGATTGAGAGCATAATATTCACTGAATTCTGAAAAGTGTTGTTTAAACCCAAATAATAAAAAAATTTCTTTTTGTTCTAATCAAGAAACTCTTCTTTTCTTTCACAGAAAAACCAAGTGCCTCCAGATAATGATGTAATGCGTAAACTGAATGAAAAGATGCTTCCTAAAGATCCTTCTACAAACCTCCTGTCACACCGGAGGGGGAAACGGCATAGAAGCACATTTTGAGTACAAATGTAAGAAGGAAAAATAGAAGATGTAAGCTATTAACTATTAAACATGTTAATATATTTATATTGGATTGGCAATGATTCTTCTGCAACTGCAATGCAGACCATCGTCATTTATCCAAGTACCTAGTGGAATTGTTTTTATTGCCTTTGAAAGAAAATGAGAATCAATCACAGCTCTGGAAAGACGGCCATCAATTATTTTTAATTCTCAGTTGTGCAGTTTTCTTTTCTTTCAATGAGCTACATTTGGCAGATAAATATAAAAAATGTCTAACATTTTTTTTTAAACATAAAGTCTTGAAGCATCATTTTAGAAAGTTGTCATGAATTTCTTTTATTTTTATCATAGTGTTTGTATAAAAAATAACCTTTTCTACCATAATTCAAATTAAGGATTTAGAAGGCTACAAAGTCATGAGCACCTCGGCTTGATAAATAATTTTAATGGTGGAAATATATACTTATTAAAGTATCTTGTGTAAAACTGTAAACTGTAAACATTCTTATTTCTTTCAAGAAAGAAAATAAAACCTATGATTTGCAAAGTCAAACCCTCAATAAGATTTAATTTTTACATGTTAATAAAAACTAATATTTTTCTCAATATTGGGGGACTCGGTAATCCAGAGGCAAAGTGTCATGCTCTCAACCAAAAGGTCGTGGGCTCAAGCCCTGCCGACTGTTGACAAATTTCCTCAAGTTTATTCGAATAAAATTTACCCCTTGGTCCAGGTAGGTGAATCAACACCTAATCCCATCAGAGACGGATGATAGAAAGGAGGTCCTGTGTGCAGGTCACAACATTCTGTGCAGGTTAAAGATCCCTTGGCTGTTTACAGGGCAGCCCAGGCAAGATTTAAAATCCTACCAGGGTTGCCAAGTTTGAAAAGTCCAAATAAGGATGGTCCAGGCAAAAAGAAATATAAATCCTGCCAAATACTCCTGAGATCACCTTAATTGTGGATGTGGGTACATCAAAGTCTAAATATTAGATCTTGGTCAGCATTCTTCCTGTTATGCGTGACAATGAGGCACTTTTGAGAGGGGACAATTCTTAATTTCTGTTCTTTTTCTTCCACATTTTGCAAAAGATTATGCAAAATCCAGGTCTCAGATGCATGAACCATTGGTGGGAACATTTCCTTGAATGAAAAGCAGCAGTAAATTGACAATTAATTGCCTTTTGTATTGTATTTTGTATATTTCATTTTTAGTGAAGCTCATTTGATAATTTGATGTTTTTAATTGTTTTTGTTTTTGAAAATAGAGAAAAATAAAAAATCAAAGAGAGAAACTATTTGAAAAAAGTATGTCCTACCTTTAACAAATAAATGTCTTTTAATATTTATTTATTATATCAATTTTGTCTACTTGTTGCATCATCTAAATCACGAAATCAGCCAATTATGATAAGACTTGAGAAAATTTTGTTCTTTCATATTAAGTTTCCCAAGAATTAGACAATTAGAGTCAAGTGGGGCTATTATCTCCAACTTTATGATCTTGGAAGGCAACAAAATATTGGTTTTGAAGGGGCATAAAACAATTAATTGAACTTATGATTAAGTGGCAGTTTACCTCTTATCACAAGAGCTGACAAACTGTTAACGTTTATTGACCTTCATTTGACACAATTAGTCTTCTATAGGTTTTTTTGGGGTTTTTTAATATACGTTTTTTTTTTAACTCTACTGTTTTTGATTGGGGATGGATGGATTTTGTTGTTGTTGCTTTACAGATTTAATGGAAGAGTGAGTAGTTCCATTTACTAAAAGGTTTGACATTCTCATTCATTAGCATTGAATCAAGTCGTTGATAAGAAGTCAACAAATTTTGAGCACACATTACAATGTAGTAGTCTTTTTTTTACCATAAGACAAGGGGATGGACCATGGATAATTAATGAAACTGACCATTGGGTAAAGAAAAAGCGCTGATTTTTTAAATTGTTTAGATACATCCAGTATACATTGTATTGAAGGGGTGTGCTATGAATAATACAGGGAACTTTGCATGTCCTTTTCCACTAAAGAGATGTTGTTTTTGTTATGAAGAGGTTGACATATTCTGATTCCGTCCAATGAAAATACAAAATTGAAATTTAATATTTTTAAGCAATAAAGTTGATTTAATGAACTTCCAACACAAAATTTGTTTCATTTTGAATAACAGGTTGTAATGTGCTTCTTTTTTTAAAAATCTTGACTAAACTTCAATGTCAACGTCTCTGTTTAAAAACTGAGCCTATTGGTTAACACTATAAAACAAAGAACATATTATAGATGATAGATGTATCATCACTTACATTATATTTCTGAGATCGAGGGAGTAAGTTGAAAGTGTTGAATGTCTCTATCTATCTGTTCTATTCACATTCATATATTGCTACTTTCTCTCAGTAACACTAGTAACAGGCATCACTGTGAAATCAAAAACCTGTCCTTTGTAGTTTCGAACATATTCCTTTGTATGTTGCTGGCAGTTGATGAAACTAAATTCATCTCTGTGACTTACCATTTTAAGTTTTAACCAGTATATTAACAAATTTACAAAATAATATAAAATACCTTTTCCAAAACAATAATAGCTTTTGCATGCATCTTGCAGGCACTTGTGATGTCAGTTCTCTGATCAATTTTGCTCGAGTGTGTGTGAGTGTGTGCATAATGCTCTGTCCGCACCTGAGCATTTTGTTTTGGTGAACAAGGCATGCAGAATGATCTAGTGTGAACGTGTTTTTGGGTTGATTTTTTTTTCGCAGCATAAGTTGCACAGGCTGAACATGGCTTGGCCATGACACTGACAGAAAACTGTGCACAACTATTTTCTGAAATAGCAGTCCGCACTTGAGCATAAATGCATCAAATGAGTGTGTGCCTGTTCTCATTTGGGCGTTGCTGGTAGGTCCTTCTTCTCTTCTTTTACTTATTTTTCATCTTGTTGTTTCCTCTTAATTCATCCCAAGATCACCAGATATAATATGGTGGACGGGGTAAATTTCAATGTAACAAAGTGGACGAAGCATAAGAATTTTGTTTCATTGCAATTGATCCTGTGCACCATATGCAGTGACCTTAGTGTCAATTAAGAAGAATTAGTACCATGAAAGACGTGAAGAATGAAAGGAAAGAAGTAGGACTTACTAGTAGCGCTTCCAACTATTCACATGTTTGTGTGAGAGTGAACATATTACTATTACTATACTGATGACTCTTCATATGCATTTTTTTCATTACCTTTCAAATACACACAATACACATGTGTACTTCTTTTTACAAAGAGTTGGCAGGGTATTAATATTAAGTTTTGAAGTTTCAGATTATGTTCAAAATGAGAACATTGCCAAATGAAACTAGAGGAAATTGTTTTTTTAATCCTTCCTTTTGACACCCATCAACTGTCCTTCCTTCTAACAACCAAATGTACAAACTTCACACTTTCTACACATAATAGACATTCCTTGCTCAGTGAAACTGAAACAACTAATTTCTAGGTAAAAAAAGAAAGAAAGAAAGAAAAGATCAAACATTACATGATTCCAAACATATAAGTGTATAAGTCAGAGATCTGAGAAATTAGGCTTGCTTCAGTATGAATTTATTAATCAAGATAAGATTCTATTTATGTAAGCATTCTCTTGGGTCACATGCACAGAATTATCATACAAAACCTGTTGCCGTCTTTTTTATATATACAACACAACTGAAAGTACAAAAAAACATTGTGTAATGTTATAAAATATATCATTTGAATAAACACTTATGGAGTGGACATTAGGTGCAAAAGTGTTCAAAATACAGAGTAATTTTTTGTTTTGTCAGAGGTTGAGAAACAAGAGAAAAGCAGGAAAAAACAACAACCTGACAATACATGTAATAAGATCAGTCTGAGCTTATGGCCATGGCATAGAAAAGTGTAACAGTTAAGTTGTGATAGGCATCAATAACCTTGAATTCAACATAATCTGACATTCCTTTTGCACTACTGAATCATTCACAAACACCACCTTACTTCAAGATATTGACAAGCCAAGATGGTAAATCATGCACTGCTACTGCTGCTGAAATTCTGTGACATTTCCAACCAAATTTGATTTATAAAACTTGAAGCTTGCAAAGAATGCTTGATATTATTTACATACATGCACTAAAATGATGGCAAAGCCCTCATAACAACATTAGTCCAACTCTTTTGTTTTGGTGTGTATGTTTGGATAAAGCAAACCACTTCAATAAAAAAAGTCTTTGTAAATTGATGAACTGTGCTGCAAGAATGGAAAAGCACACCAGATTTCCCTTTTCTCTTTGCAGACTTACTTGTCTCAATTTAGCTTTTTACATTCATCAAAGAAACAACAAAATTGTCAGAGATATTACCTCAAAATAGACATTAAATATATTATGAATATGATGGTGGAGCCGTTCTAATGAAAACATGCATACGCTAATATTTTTCTTTGATCATGTTGCCCCCCCCCCCCCCTAAATCGCAAGACAATCAAATGATATACATATGATAACAATACCAGAGTTGACAAAAATGTGTATGACATTTTTAAATGTTCAAACACTACTCCTCCTATGTTCTACCATCATAGTAAATGAGGATAAAATGCGCACGGCATTCCTGAGTTTTTATTGATGTTTCACTTTGGCCTGTATCACTGTCTAAATCAGGTCAAAAGGGGTTTTCTTCAACTTTTCTCAAAACCGCCAAAAACGAATTACCTGAATTAAACCAAAAATATGAGCACAGTAGTGGTATACATGTTTTTCATCAGAAAGGTAATGATATTGATCTAATTCTTTTAAGTCTGGTGAAGAGGTTGATGAGGCAATGCCAGTGCATGCACACACACACATATGCAGCTTTTCTCCTATAAAGGTGTGCATTTCATAATGCATTGCAAACTCCTCCTTGCTTCTGAATCTCTCTCTCTTTCTTTCTCTCTCAGTATCACACATAAATTGAGTCGTTTTTCTCGCATACATTTCCCCCAAAGCATTTATAGCATATACAGTCATCCACATATACACTTTTGCAGATCAAATTATATTTTGTAATCAAATAAGTAAAAAGCATGATTATAAGAAAAAACGTTTTGGTTTGAACTTGCATTATTGCAATGAAAATACCCTCCTTTTTTTTTCCATTTTTAATTTCCTAGACATTCAAATTAAGCATTTAACTGATTTTTCCATTATTATTTTCTAAATGTGTGATACACTGTCAAATACCATACAAAAAAGTACACACCCATTTTGTTTCATTGTACATTCTCTAAATATTTAAAGTGGGGAATAAATATGGAAAAGGTGTGTTAAAGTTTCAAATTCAATATTCTCCAGTTTTGTATAGAGAGAGAAATAACAACAAAAAAAGCACAACAAACTTTCTCTAAGAAATTATCACAATGAATCTTGATTGTAATTTATTTCGAGCTTGTAATAAGAAAGAAAAGAAAAAGCATGTTTTATTAAAAAAAACTATTCACTTTCACTAAAAACATGTCTCAGGTCCAGTATATCATCCCAGACAAGCATGGGCTCAGGCACAAACTGGCATATAGTCAAAGACAATTTATTAAGGAGAAAACAAATTTAGCCCATAATACAATGTAAATTAAGGAAGCAGAAGGACTGCTTATATTAAGATTTTCTTTCAGCAAGAAACTTGTTCAATAGCTCCATTATGAAAATCATTACGATAGATCATGAATAGAAATTCTCATACAGCCATAATCTAAGGAACATAACAGTGAAAATGCGCTAAGATATACAACATATACAAACTTTAATCCATCTTGTTCTAAAAAAAACTGATCTAGTTTGAAAAGCGATTTATAATCTTTTTCTCTGCCGGCAAAAAGGTCCCTCTTTTCTACAAAAAGGTTTCTGGACACGTTTTGATGAATGTGGTCGGACAAAGCAATAGTAAGCAGCCTCGATTGAAAAGAACTTCAAGAGTTATTCTTTCCCATCGTTTCATTTACGTTTAATATAATGAATACTGCAGTTTTGAATCATTTCATATACAAGAAATGAAAAGCAAAGTTTCAGCTGTGAAATTGTTGAAGAAAAGAATGACGAAAATGATAAGCATCTAGTTGGGACCATGATCATATAGGTATATATATATATATATATATATATATATATATATATATATATATATATATATATATATATATATATATATATATATAAAAAAAGTTTTTTTTTTTTTATATATATAAGGGAGATGCAAAAACCGCTATATCCAAACCAGACAACTTGAGAACATCGTTTTTCTTCTTCCCGTAGTTCTAAATGGAGCCCGATCAATTTCGTGTTTAGAGCCGAATTATAATAGGATATGGTCAGTTTTGAACAAAACTGATTTCTTCAGAAGAAGATTCTTCATTCAAAGTCTTAGTTGGTGAAAAAAAATCATAATATGTAAAAATGGTGCATAGCGGGTTTTGCATCTGACCCCACACACACATATATATATATATATATATATATATATATATATATATATATATATATATATATATATATATATATATATATATATATATATATATATGTATATATATATATATATATATTATATATATATATATATATATATATACATTTCCTGCTTATGATAAGCTACCCCTCATATACTTTCTGCTTACACAGCAATAGATAGATTTAATGAAGTTTAAGAATCTTCCCAGAGAAAAAGCATTTTTCATATTATGCTTTCCTTTGGTGTCACATTCTATGCACAAAAATTTGCAACTTGATGCGTGAAGAGAAATTCCATGTCATATCTAGTTTTTGTTCTCCGGTTGTTGTATTCATTACCACTGACACAGGTACAAAGCTATCAGTAAAAAGTAATTTTGAAAGATCGATACTGAAGAAAACCCATGATTGAAAGTAACTCTGTCCGCGTGAAGCAGTGATCTTACTCTCGGGATAGAGCTTCATGACAACAGCCTAACAGAAATAGCACACTTCAAGGAAATAGCAAAACACACCTAGTAGCAGTAGATGACTCTGTCAAAATCTGTGGAAGTAGCTTGTCCAGGACTTGTTGACATGGAACACGACATTGGAATGATAACTCTTTACATTTATACATAGATTACACAAATTGTGCCCCTGTCTAGCAATTCGTTAACTTTGACCACTGACTCATAAGTGGAGGAGAATGATGAAATGAATGATTTAAAATACAAATGTGGAAAACACAATAGAGCAAACATTATTATGATTTGTCTTTTCTTGCAAGTTAAAATCTTAATATGTTCAGAGAAAGAGTGAAACAAATGACCTTTGCATTAGCTATATTCAACATTGCAAGATAGAGATAGCTGGTTTTTTGACAATGTGGAAAGTTTGATCATACATACTTCCTTTCCCAAAGTTTTAAGACTGAGTGTTCAGGCATGACAATAGACAACTAGTTTATGACATGTGGTTTGGGTGTAAACCATTCTTGACAGACATATAACTTGGTACATTTGATGATGTAAAGATAAAGTTGCTTACTCGTTCCATTATTTTGATACACATTTTATCCCTATTTACAAGAGAGCACTTGTCATTAACACTACCAGTCATCCATGCAGCATATTTACATTAAAAGCTTACAAACGTTGAAACAGCAACTTTTCACAACCAATTTAGGCGAAGAGTCTTAAGTTTTAAAAATGGACTCCACTCTCACAGCATAGAAAATACATGTGCATGTACTGAAATTAATATTAATAATAAATTAACACATAAAAAAGAAAGAGAAAAATTTGACACAGTCATACACATAATTTAAATTGAAAGAGCACTCTTCAGTGAATAAACACTGAAAAGATGCCACAGGGTTATTTTCCTTACTTTTTTTAACACCCCCCCCCCCTCCCCTATAGAAAAAGAAAATCCATACCAAGAGAGCACCCAACATAAAAATAAAACTTACAAACGATAGCGACAACAAAATAGACAGATTATGCAAATGTGATGAACTGATTTTCCAGAAACTGTGGTTGATGAAATGAGTGAAACCAGAATGTACAGGTGAACATATGATTTTCGCCAAATCGACTTAAAAGTTTTTGTTTATGGTCTTTGTAAATAAAGTATACAAAGTACTGAAAAGAAAAAACAATCTCAAACTTTTTATATGAGACTCATACTACTTATTAACATGATTCTTCTCGATAATTACGATGAGACCAGATTTTGAGCACCATCTTAGTTATTTGTTTTGAACATTGGTGGAGTTCGGCAACAAATCCACGAAGAAGAGAACATTTTCCTATGAAAAATGCACTTCAAACATGGAACAGACTATTTCAACCACTGTTGTTCTAAATTAAAGACAAAAACAATGTTTATCTCCCATACATGCACCTAGAAAGGTAAGGTTTATAAATGTTTCATGATGTCAAAAGAAAATTATAAATGTAAACAAAACAAGAACAAAAAACAAACAAAAGAGAGAGAGAGAGAGACCAAAATAACAAACCCAGAAAGAAAGTAAAAAAATAGAAGAAAAAACCCCAGAGATCATCACAATATTTCATTCGATGAAGGGAACAAAGCCAACAGTAATTGCAACACAGGACGATGAAAGAGGATCGGTCACCTGGTCTCGCCAATGGCTACTTTCTTCCAAAGAAACCGGGGAAATATCACAGAATGTTGATCAGGTGTCATGCATGAGGCAGGTATTGGACGATAAGACCATCATTACAAGAGAAAAGAAGACATGAACACGATGTGTATTGAATGCGCCTTTATATATTCAGAGTCAGAAACATACAAAATGGTTGACTTGATGTTTTAATGTAATTTTCTAGTTTGTTTCTTCCGAATTCAGTGCATAAGGAGCCAGGGCTGCCATGGAAATGCTCTCACCTATTTAACAAGCAGAAATAACTCAACTTAAAACAGAACGAGTGTCATTAAAACCAGTTGAAGTGTATATCAATTTGAATCTTACAAAAGAGAATGAGAGCGATTTTTTTATTATAATTTAAGATAAATGCTATGAAAAGTGCAGAGAAAACATTAAATTGTTTTCCGTTGTTTCAAGATAGGGACTAACAAAAAGAACAAAAAATGTTTTCCTTCACAGAATGTTTGCAATGTATTATCATGAATGTGGCGTAGATATTTTTAACAGTATAAAATTACTCAAATAAGTTATATGATGCAAACTAAATAGGTGCCTTTTGGTTGTTGTTTGCTAACGGTTATGCAGACATATACATATATATACTTCTTTTAGGACCCTTACTTAATTTAAGTATGATTGAAGGGAAAGTTATTTTTTTCCAGTACAATAATGCAATTAAACAGCACATGGTACCAGAGATTGTGAAGCCTTGAAGTAAGTAAAAGGATCACATGTGTTCTCTGCAAGCTTACTTAGTAATGTATTACTGTTGGATACAAGTTAACATGATTTGAGACCATGAAATTAATATAAAGCTGAGCTACAAAGACAAAGTATGTATAATGGGAATGATATATCCTGCCTAAAACAGTTTTAAAGGTGTGTTTTACAAATTTACAGTACTACATACACCCTGACGAAAGAGAAAATGTTTCACTGATTTCAGTATGAAGTTTAATAATAGATCACCATGGTCCATTGAGTTAATATTTAACTATTATCTTTAAACTAAGTGGGGGGAAAATATCACACAGCTTTTTTTCTGCTAAAACTGTTAAAAGGATTTTTTTTTAAAGATTATGCATCTGGAAAACGTCATGTCCTCATAGCTAAAGATAACAGCGGAGATCAAAGGTGAAGCTCACATAATGAATAATTTTCTATTCAAACTCAAAGGCAAATGTTCATTAAGTTCTTGGTTTTCAGATCTTCGGAAAAGTGTACCCAGGTGGTGAAAGAAAATAAGAAATTATTTGAAGACTGAAACATGCCACAAAACAAATCAAACAAACTGACATTATGGTAGCTTTCAATACATACATCTCATACTGCTTATCACTCATTTTTGGGTGAATTTAAACAGAACAAAATATTATAGAAGGATTCAATATAATGGAGAGTTATCGATAATCTCAACCACAAGCCAAGTTATGATACTTTCTGTATTTATACTCTCTAAAACGTACATCGATATCACTGTAGTTAAATTTTAAATACAATGTTATTGAATCATATTCTTATGACTAAAATGGTTTCTATTTATTATTGATCTATTGTTTTCTTTTTCAAGTTTTGTCTTTACAGACATTCTACTTGTCTATTTTCACATTCTTTTGATGTGTTGAGACAGCCAAAAGCAGCATATAAAAGAAGGAAAAGGCTAAAGACATCATCTAAAAAATAAAAGTTGACTTCATCATACTTTTTGTGTGCTTCCCCAAACCCCTATATTTAAAAAGAGGAAACTTTCTCCTTACAGCACAGTACATAAAAGAAGAACTGAATGTGCATAATAATAAGAGGAAAAATCATCATTTCTATGATAACATTTCTCTCAAGATTTATGTATAGTACTAGTATAAGTAGTAATTTGTGTCTAAAAAATGATATTGATGGATTAGTTTCCTATTTTCTTTGCAGTTAAAAATCCTATTGTGTAAAAAAAGCTTAAAAAAACCCAAACATTCTCTAAATCTCTCTAAGTGATATGAAAACAAAATACTTCATATGAATAAACTCTGATCCTATTCTTTTCTCAGAATATGCACATATATAAATTGAATAAGCACTATTTTACTTGTTCATATAATCAAAGAAAGAAACGTTAAACTGAGAATGTACTCAAAAAGAGAGTTATATGGCAAGTCACATACCAACATTTTACAACAATTTCACAATTATTGTACTAAATGATTGCTGTTAACTTTTATGTTGTCTGTTTAAAAAGTTCACTGATTATTTTTTACTTACACGTCAATATGTAGGGAATACTAGGTAAAATACATCTTTAATAATTAAATACATCATCAATTTATGAAAAGGCATTCAAAATCATGACTTAATATGCTTCTGGTGATGAAAGAAAAATGTCTTTGAGAATCTAATAGAATTAAAGGGTGACTTAAGAAGAAATGATTGTTTCCTTGATTCACCGACATTTCTGAAACAAAATAATAGGCCTCACTCTTCAATGAAAAGTATACGAAAAATCCACATCAACATTTTATCAGAAGTATGTAAATGCAAAGTAAACAACATCAAATCTATGCATATACATATTTCAAAAACAAAACACCAGGAATCCTCATCCTCTGAAAACTCACCCCCCCCCCACCCACACACACACACAAAAAGAACCTCCAACCAAAACAAAACCAAATAAAGGTTCCCACCAAACCATTTGCAATTTTCACATAAAATCAAAGAGTTCCTCATGAACAAAGCTCAACAGAGATTAACTTAAAAACAAATCTTCTTTACACATGTACCTTTGTGTATTTATTATAATTCTTAATTTACCAGATGGTCTTTAAAGTGTGGAATGGATGCAGTTTCAGAACAGACATTGTGTCTGCTTGGTGCGATTCATATAAACATGCTTTGACATTGGAATAATACTTGGTGAGAAGAGAAATCACTCAAGCTTTCATTTTATAACAATTTTCAAACATTCCAATAATCTGAAGTTTTATAAAGATAATCTCCTGTTTGAGATCTCACTACATAGGAGTGTAATGACCATGATCTAAAAGGTAAAAAAGAAAAGAAAAGAAAAGTGAAAGACAAACACATAGTGTGTCACAAAACTTTGATCTAACGAAGGTCAAATAAGTGGCAAACTGCTGTGTTTACCAAATGCTACCCCATTGCTCCTGACATCCCTCTGTAGAGAAAAAAAGAGGAAAAAGAAGCAAACTGAAACAACAAAACCCATCAAAAACAGAAAGAAAAAAGCCCTAAACGGCAGAGAAGGATTTTTTGTAATCAATTGAATGCGTAAAAGAACAAATGAAACAAAAAAAAAACAACAATCAAAAAACAGAAAGAAAAGCCCTAAACGGCAGAGAAGTTTTATCTCGTAATCAATTGAATGCGTAGAAGAAACAAATGTTTTTCACAATGGAACAACTACAAATATACTAAGTTGTGAAATGATAAACAGGGAAACATTTTTCTTCACTTCTTTCAATATAAAAACTTTTTCCCCCTGAAGCATGATGTGAAGAAACTACAAGAATTTTTGTTCGTTTCCCTAATATTTCTATTTCTAAAGTATGTAGGAGAGAATAAGAATTAAGGTCCAAAGCTACTAGCCAGTAGATTTTTCTCAAAGGTTGGAACCATATCAACAAATGAAATTTTACATTTTACAATATCATTCAAACTAGGAAGCCAACATTAATCCTTTTTATTAACGTTTTCCTTAAATTACAAAACCTGTCGGGTAATTCCGGTCAAAAACTGTTGTGTAGTGTGACACAAACTGAAATAAGTAATGGTAAACAAAAGAAAGAATGAATAAAAAATATTTAAAATCAATGTTACAAAAATTACCTTCAAACTGTTTGAAGCTGTTATAAACTTAACTTTATGGAAAGAAAATGAAAAAAGCAACAACCCAAAACCACTGCTATTCTTACCACCCATCCCCTCTTTCCCATGATCGAATAAAAAAACCCGAACACAAATAATCAAAAACAACCCCTGGGAGAAATCGTTATATTGGACAATGCAATTACACTCACATTTAACGAGTTCTTTCAGTTCATTTAATTTTTTTTTTCTTGCATCCTTTTAAAGCTACTATAATGCTACATAAAAGTGAGACACAAAAATGAGTGACAACTCATTAAGAAAGACAAACCAAACATCTGACGTTTCGGAAAAGCCCTTTCTTCAGACAACAAACAAGGAATATCTACACAACTTATACCGACATCACACAATGTGATGTCAAAAGGAAAAAACAGAATGGAGAAGAAAGCAAAGACTGGGTAAAAAGAAAAAGGGTGGGGGTAATTTACCACCTACTTGTTATTCGGTTTCATGCACATCTTAAGATGAGTAAACTATTATTGTTTACTTTATCCGTATCATTTAATTCTAACATTTGTATACTTTTAACACTTTTATTGTATATTTTTTCTACTGTGTTGATACTAACTCATTCCGTCTCTCTCACTACTTCTCTCTTGTCCTCATAATCCTAGTCTTAATCTTTTCTTTCTTCTCCATTCTAATATACACACCTCTCTTTCTTTTTTCTTTCCCTCTCTTCTGTTCCTAGGTCTAGATCTAATTCTCCCATTCTTTGGTCTTCTCTTTTTCGCTCGTTCCCCTTGAACTTCTGCATCCATCCCAAGCCCCTCCTATTTCCCCTCTACTTATTCTTATTATCACTGCTACCCTTCCTTGAATAGTCTCATCTCTACCCCCCCACCATTTCTTCCTCCTTTGTGTTTTTCCCTTCTGACATCACACAGCATGATGCCTGTATTAGTGTGTAGATATTCTTTGTCTGTTGTCTGACAAAGGGTTATACCCGAAATGTAACATGTTTGATCCGTTTTTCTTGGTGAAGTTGTCACGTACTGTTCCTAATAACATTTGACTTCAATCCACTGTGGCTCCTCTGTGTTATATAGTGCTACACAGTGCATCATAAACCAGCAAATTTGCTTAAATGTTGTAGTGTCTTCATCTTAAATACTTGATTAATACTCTCAAAGAGGGTTACTGACAGTGAAAAGCATGAGTGCATCTTATGCTAAATGTTGTATATCTGATAAACCTCACGAAAAGACCAGTAAATTTGAATTTGATCAATATATATAAACAACTGGCGATTCTTTCTCAAGTGATACAAAAATAAAAATGCAGCTGCATGTGCCCAAAAGTTTATTTGAAAGATAAAATATAAAAGATGCATAACTTATGTATTACATATATATGCATTTTATAAAAGTGCATTCCTTCACTCACTTTTCCTCGGGTAACTTTAAGACATATAAACATGCCATGAATGCATTAGTGAAACTAATGTTGATTGTATTATGCCATTCTCTACATGAATTAATGTTGTCATGAAATAAAATTGTAAATGACATCACATTTGGAAAATATGCTATCAAAAAGGTCCAACGGAGGAGGAAGACTTTGCTCCAACAATTTATCTGGCATTACAGTAAATATTTATCTTTCTCGTTCTAATATCTGTAATAAAGTTATCATACTGTAAAATCATTAAATCCAAAGGAATAAGTAATGAAGCATTTGACAACCGTAACATGCTCAATGTTTTAAAAGGCTACACTTAGAGACACAATACAGCCAAATTTTATATATTGTACTTCAAGTTCAGATTTATTTTTTCCTTTCCTAACACAAGGCAATTTTCATGCCATATCCAATATCAAAAAATCAAAATAGCTTTGAGGATTTCTTTTTTGACTCTTAAAAAATGTTTTGAAAACAACCCCAACAAACCCCACTGATACACATTGTAAATATTTTAATACAATACATAGTATAATAAATATCATTTTCAGACAGATTCAAAACATGGAAGTAAAAAAGTAAAAAAGAAAATCTGGACCTGTAAAGTAACCACCAACACTAATCATTTAATTGCTATAATGAGGAAAGTTAGGTTTTTAACCCCATTTCTTCATTTGCCTACAAAGACCTAAAAATGAAATATCATATAGATAACTTCCATCCTTTTAAATTCTCCATTAACAATGAGATGATCTTCATTCTCTCCCTCCCTTTTATTCTTATTGTTTGACGATGACAACAGCATAAACGTTTAATAAAATGTTAGAATATTGCATTTTCACATGTCTTTCATGTCTGAGATTTAAAAATGTGTGCATAAGAAACAAAAGAGAAAGTCATTTTCTCTTGATAAAGAAGTAGTACATTAGGCATGAAACTTTGACGAATATTTAAAAAATATATACAAATAGACATAGGACACACGAAAACGTTGGGATTCTGAAATATTATAAACTTCTGCTCTCAAAGTTCAAAGATACAAACAAAACAAAACTTTTTAAAAAAAGAAAGAAAGCACAAAACAACTATAATATAATGACATGTTTGTTGAACATTAATCTATTCTTTATAATATTATGTAGTTTCGTAACAACATGAGAAAATCTTTAACACTTGCTTCAGAGACCTTTCAAACCCTTGCTCTCTTGTGACTTTCATAAAAAAAATAAATGAAAATACTGCCACAAACTTATTTCACTTAGCAAATACGATCATTTTCTATGTTCCCTTTGCATCTCATTAGTTTCTATAATTCCCTTAATAATAGACAGACTTCATAAAATTGAAAAATCATATATCTCTATTTAAAGGATGTACAATGAAAAAAAGATTAAGTAACTTTTATGATAAAGAAATTTAAAAAAAACAAGTTAATAGCTCTGAACCTTTTCTTTAACTTTAATATTTCTGCTTGAAATATAAATCCAATGACTTTTAGATACATTCCTAATTTCTAACATAACAAGAAATGTCAAAGTTTAGATGTACACAGATATCATAATCTAGCTAATGGTGGAAATTTCCAAAACTATGTAAGATGCTCTATGCAAAAAGTGAATTATATCCCCTATCTAAAAAGATCTGGTTTCTCTTTGTAGGGGGCACCTGAAGCGATTTTTTTTTTGCTTTTGAGTTTAGGTCTTTGCTTTTAGTATGTACATGAGTAACTGTAAAAATACAGTCATCCTATATCATTGAAAAGTTTGTAGCGTCCTTGGCTGCCATAGAAACGACCGCCATCTTGGATTTTGACTCAATTTTCAAAATCTATCTTCTCCTTAGTTATGAATAAAATCACTCAAAACTTGTGCAGATCGTCTTTCCCATCGTGAATGTACAAAAACGGCGTTTTTATTACCAAAAAAAAAACTTCTCAAAAAGTTTACAATATATATTTAAAAAAAACGACGTCATTCTATTAACATTGACAAGAGGAACCTGTGTGCTAAATATAATACAAATCGTTTGGTAAATGGCGGAGGAGATAAAATTTTAGTGAGGAAAAACTACATTTCGAGAAAAATGCAAGTAAAAAAATCAAAAGAAAATAACACAGAACAAATGCTTTGGACGGGTGTCCCTTGCTGTAGCAGCATCCTTACTCTTTCAACAGTCTCTGGCATTGTTACTTATGTAAATAGGATTATAAATATAGGTTTAGATGTGCACTGTTGTGGAAAACAGACATCGAAATGACCAGTTATTTGTTTTTTTCCTCTATATCCTATGCTTGTGAATGTGTTTACATACACACCGACGCACAACGCCTCTTATATCACACAGCGACCGGAGATGTGTTGATGGGCGTCGGCAAAACGAGGTTAAATATTGTGTGTTGCCACATTTGGCGATTAACTCAATATACAGGTTTTTACTACCATTTTCTCAGTCAGTGTTAGGGTCCTTACGCCAAAATTTTGACCGCTTATACCTACCCGTGCCTACAAAATATTTTGTAAAAAAACAACATACGTCATGTGGACATTTTTCTGCTATAAACTTGTAGATAAATGATCGTTCTACCCAAATATGCAAAGAACAGAAAATCAACGTTTGGTCAAACCCCCCCCGGTCTCCAATTACCTCATTTTTATGTGAAATATGAGGAAGTGCTACATTTATCTAGATCTACAGCTAGTTTCGTTTGGGTTAAAACTCAACTAGATCTAGATTCAGATAAAATTGTATGTAGATTTTAAATCTAGATCTATCTAGACTGACAGTCTGAAATTTATACTGGAGATAAAACAACCAATTCTTTGATGATTAAGTTGGGGCATGAGTCGATGACAAATCTTAGTTCATGCCTAGAAAAGAAGTCAGTTTCACTTCCTACGCAATGTACCCCCCACAAAAGACCTCTAAAATATAGCAATTTTTTCCAACCTTATCAAACTTCTATTACTGGTATTAAAAACTCACCATAAAGCGATGTTCTAAGTAACAAAATAGGGCATCAACAACATAGTAGTCAAATTGCATATACCAGTATCTGTATAAATACAAACAAGCCTAAAATGCGATTCAGCCTTGCATCTTTATTTCTCAACCAATTAAGCAAATTTTTTCTGAGAAGGTAACAATGACCTGTAGATGTGCTGTTCACCCTTTAGATGAATGAAAAGCATTTTTGTGAAGAATAATTAATTCATTTTTGCATTGTTTCATTGACTACTTAATGGTCTTTTAAAAGCGAAAGTTTGTATCAACCAAAAGACTTCAACAGCCTTCAATCATTTTGTTTGCGTTTGAAATATAGTTGTGACAGTGTCAGAGCAATGCCAATGCCTGTTTTCAGGACATGGCCACTTGTATGTGGCTTTATCAACAGAGACAGCAAACAGCCATTCTTCACCGACAATGTTGTGTAGGCCTACAGGTCTGTTTCATAAACAACATGTTTTATCATCAATCCCCACAAATATGTGGGTTCTGTTTTAGTGTACTGTATATCACCGCAGACAGGATGCAGTGCAGAAAAAGATGCACCCCCCCCCATCATATACATGTCAAGTGTCAAATAATACGCACTTACATTTTAAATCCAAACAAAAGCTCCTGACACTAATAACAAGTAGTTATATAATAAGTGCCAATGCGATGAGTATAAATTGATAGATGTATTTACCCCTGGAAAGAGAGAGAGAGAAAGAAACTCAACAGCAACAAAAACCTAACCAGACATAAAGCTGACAAAGCTTTTACCCCATCCACCTTGTTTCAAACACCACCCCAAACCTTCACGCCCTCTCCAATTATTTACTTGTTTCTACGTCTTCCATGGTCCCACACAGCGACATCAATGTGTTCCCTTTGTCAATTCATAATTGCTTCACAGAATCACAGGGGCCAACTTGAACCTATGCTCATTTTTTTGTTTCTCTCCTCATATTTATTGCGTATTAGTACAGTAGTCCTTTGGGCGCGGGAAAAACCGTGCCTTTATGCATACCGTGTGTTTATGAGAACACTTTTGTTATATATTGTAAAAATTTGGTCAGCAGATGTAGGCGTGTATTTATGCAGAGCGCGCTTTTTATCCAGCGACTACTGTACTACACTACGGTGTATTGTATCGTGATGCTAAGATGTGTACATAGCGGGAACATACTAATACTAGTCGCCACCATTAGCAACAAAAGTGGGTCCTATGCGCAATGATGCATGGTAAGGTAATTATTTATTTTCGGAAGGAAACAACAACAATATGTTTCTGTACACCACAGATAAGACGCAGGTAGACGTTGCCTTTATGATTTTAGTATATTAAAAAAAGGTGCGTCCTATATGTGGTAATATACAGTACATATAACAATAAAACAACCCTGATTTAGCTCACATCTTGTAGTGTACGATAGCATTAGGCCGAATGCAACAAAAAAACACAAAAAAAATCATGAGAGAAAAATCCAGCAATTTTCTTCGTATCAGTTTTACATGCTGATTAGTTAAGGGGTATTTAGATAGAACATGACAATGTGTTGGATGTTCAAACTGTTAACACATTCATCAGCTTTATGTTCATATTTTGGTTCAAAACAGACAAAGTCTGGGTAGTTCTTTTCTTCTGCTGTATGAATCTTTTACATGCCAATGCATAGTTCCTGAATTTTAACACAGGTTAAAAACCTCTAAAGCAATGTTAAAATGTGTTATTTATTTAGCCTTGATAAGCAATAACAAATAAACCCAAAATTAATCGATTTTTTCAACATAGTATATATATATATATAAATTTCTGTAAGAAAAAATAATTAACTTATGTTTCTTCCAAATATGTAAGCAAAGATGTGAACATACTGAACATGTATTCCATGAGATCAATTACTGTATCATCAATGAAACAAATGAGGGTAGTTTTTTGTCTACATTTGACTGACATTTTAATGTTCTTTTAAAAAATGTTAACTAGCTTAGCCTCGTGTAGATTTTGATATGAATTGAATTGCAAAGAAGCAGCAGCTTATCAGTGAGAGATGAAATGATGTACAAATTTGTCTATAATTAAATATTTGTAGTAAACAATAGAATTTATTGGTGATTTGAATGAATATGGATTGGTATACATGGTTCTTTTTTTTTTTTTAAAGCATTTTCAGCTGAAGATTTTTTTTAAAAGCTCTCTCTGCTACCCAAACCCATTTCTATAGTTTTCCTAAAATTGATTTCTTCTGTCTTGGATATTTGTTTTTAGTATATTTTTACTCTTAAAAGGGCAACAACAAAAAGACAACAACAACCCCTAAACACAGAACAAAAACGGGGGAAAAAGAATCACATAATGATTACTTAGTTCTACTCACTCTCATTATAGTATTGAACAGGATCTCAACATCAATCAAATATGATCACAATAGCTGATTTATTCATTAGTTATAAAATAAAATCACAGGCAAAGAATTGTAATGCACTCTGGCCTCCTGCTGAACTTCAAACAGGAGAACAAGATATCTGTTGGGTTATGGTGAGTTGTTTTCTTCGTTGGTGGATACACTTCTACAAACAAGCTCAAAATTCTGTCGAGGTTTCTACTGTCTTTCTTCCATACCATCTTTCACCTGAAAATTAGAAAATTTATGTATAAATAAACATAATCATTACTCAACGTAAATTTGTTTTGCAGGATTTAAAATGAAAATGTATCCCTTGAAGGTTTTTCCTCCCAGTTTTATGTGACATAATAAAGGTATTGTTATCAATGTTCACTCTTAAAGCTGTGTGGTGTGCACCATACAGTTGAGAAATGTTCTGCGCACGGTGGCACACCCATGAAAATTGTTTTGCACACACCAAAACGTTGTGCACACAGACCAGAAAAAATTAGAGGGAACATCTTTTAGTTCATTAAAAAGGGCAGATAAATACACAGTTGAGTTACGCTTAAAGACGTCTTCTTAAATTCTTATTTCTATGGATGAACCATGCTACGGGTTGTTGCACTTTGAAACAATTACAGTAAAGTTCCTTCAAGGCCGTTATGGCCCATAGAACAGGAGCGTATCCCGTCTCAATAGCATGAAGTGGAGCAGGTGATAATAATCACCCCTGGACAGGACGTTAGTCTGATGTAGGTGTTTATTCCCAAGCTAGTGCTGTGCCCAACTGTACCTGGGTTGAGTGGGGAAAATGCATGTTAAGTATCTTTACCAAGGAACACAATGTCGGGTCTAGCTTTGCCAGGATTCAAACTGACCATGACCTCATGATCCCCAGTTCGGCAGCCTAACCACTCAGCCACCAACACCATTATTTGAAACAATTATTTTTGGGTTCAAAACCAAATCAACTCCCAGTTTTTTGTTGCCAATTTCATTTCCTTTATAGCTCTTTGTCTCTTTCTCTCTCATTCTCTTTCACACTATTCAGTAATGTCGAATAACAAATTGAATCAAAGTAAGTACATTTGGGCTCTCCTATATTACTCATCGGATTCGGCATACTGACTTGGCATATTTCCAAAATGTATAAATTCATTGCTTGTTCATTGCTGTAAAGAGTCAACAAGAGTTCTTTGCTGAAATACAAGCGTGTAACGGCTTAAAGTTGAAGCTCAACAATTTGTTCCAAATATACAAAACATATTACCAGACAGGCAAAACACACACATGAGCAAGGTAATTAATAAAATCCTATTAGCTACTGGAAATTAATTTTTTTCTTCAACAAACTGATGATGTATTCCATTCACTAATACAGCTCAAGTGATACAGGAAATAAAATCTAATGCTGTTCTTACCCCAGCCTTGGCGTTAACATTTTCTTTCGATCGATGTACTTTATTTAAAAATGACATTCCCCCTCACCATTCACACACACACACACTACAATGTGGTGCTAAATTGGGGCTGCTATAGCTATAAATGTGGCAATGAAAAAAAAATTTCACACAAAAAAAAACAAATTAATTAAGCTAAAAATAAAAATAATTTCAAACATCAAGTTTGTTTTAAGTGAAAAAATTCAACCTTACCACACTGCCAGGCCTTGCCCACGTAAAAACAACTCCTTCTTGGCATGCTGTCACAATACACTCGTTGCGGAATGCTATAGAAGTAAGTCTTTCTTGAGAAACCTTTTTACAAACCAGTGGTTCCAATATTGGCACCTGGTCTAAACGTGGACATGCCATTGTACCGTACAGTTTCATAGCACTGTCGGCTGGTCGTACATTGTTTGCTTTAGTGACAGAAGTTTTGTCATTATTGCGAGCAGCTAAGCTGAAGTTTCTCTTGTGTTCTTTCTTATCACTTGTATCCTTGATCTGCTACAGAGAGAGTAGCTAATTTGGAGTTAGCGTTCATCACAGCATTTTGTATAGATTGTGCATGGCCATCTGCTGCACAAGCATTCGCAGAGATATCATTGCTAAGGCCAGGATTGACACAATTTGCCTTTTGGGAATTTGGCAGGCTATTGGAGCGTGGTAACGATGACGATGAGCTGAGGCTCATAAGACCTGCACTACTAGTCCGAGATTTGCCATATGGCTGGTTCAAAACATCTTCAGTCAAATCCCACAAACAAAGTTCCGTATCCTGTCCCACAGATCCGAATCGATAAGAAACACAATTAACGTTTGTACTTGAAGGCACCACAGAAGAAGTGGAAGTGTGGTTACCAATCAATGAATGTCTTCCATTATGATGCTGAGAAGGAACAGTACTACTAGTTTGAGCACTACTCGTAGATTCTGTCCTATTTTTAACCCCTACATGATTACTTCCCTAAGCTTTCCCCAGTTGATGAATGGAATACCTCACCATCTTGATCTGTCATTTCTTCACCATTTTCTTCACTAAAGACAGACGTGAATGGATCAAATGCAACCATATTTACCCATGATTTATGTCCCTGTCCCCTACAAACTACACGCTTTTCATGAAATGACCACACTGTCACTAAATCATCTTCCCCACCAGTTACTAGGTATTTCCCATCAGGGGACCAACAAACACACAATAAACCACCAAAATAACTTTTCATTGTTCCTACTAATTCCATGGTGTTGAAAAGAAAAACTCTGAGATGTCCATCTTGTCCTACGACTGCAAGATATCTGGCACATGGAGAAAAGGCAAATTCATTGATGGCCCCCTGTCCTATTACCCATCGGTAGAGAGGATTTCTTGTGCTTTTAGTTTTACAAGTGTAAACAGCAAAGCCATCTCCTTGTTTGAATGGTTGATAGTGTGGAGGGGTTTGGCAACATGGCAATTCTTCATTATAAACATACATTTGCCCAGAGCCATGAGAAACTAAAAACTGGTTAGAGAGCCTGGTATCCACCTTATACATGTGACCTTTGTCTTGTCTATGAGCCTCTGAAAAAGAACGAAACATGATACATGTGTCAAATGACAAAATTCAGAGGTTTCATCATCCTATTTCGAAAAGACTAACAGGTTCTTAGATCTAATACTCTGTGACAAAATATAACCCATACTTTGAGATAATGAGATTTCAAATATTCAATGGTTGATCACTGATGAATAATCGTTTGATCAGAATCATTTCTGCTTCTTCAATTTTGTCTTTCCGGGTTTTGCACACAAAAAATTAGTTAGCTGATTTCAAGTATTTCTTTAATAAAGAGACACCTAAATGAAAACTACTTGAACAAATTAATCCCAGATTCTAACTGCATGTACTTCCAGTGCGATACAAATTTTTGACCATGCTTAACTCCGAAAACATAATTATGGCCTTTTACTTACAATGTTTAAGACACGGAAATTCATGGATGAAGAATGAATGATTTACGATAAGTTGATAAGCTGATTTGTTTTAATCATTGTTTTTATGTATAGTGTTTCATTGCACTGTCTATTTACTCACCTTTTTATCTTTATATATAATGTTAAATTTGTTTTTAATTTAAATACATTGATGTATTCTATTATTTTTTAAACGAAAATTGTGATAACACAAATATAATTACCTTTTTTAAAGGACGTTAATAAAGATGATTGAATTGAATTAATTGATTGAGAAAAAATTACAAATTTCTCACAACAACAAAATAATCAGACATACATCAAACACAAAATGTGGCAATTATACAATTCATAAGAAAGTAATTGAGGTTAAAACTATATTTCAACATGTTATAAAAAATGTTAATATTTTTTCTTTCAACATAAATAATGACAGCACAGTGATAATATGAATACACAATCAGTGGCAAAATGATTAAACTATAGGGTAATCTCAGATTCTCAGATGCACACAAAAAATATGTGTCTACAAGTGATTCTTAAAAGTAATCATGTCTGTAGCTATCACTATCAGATTTTATAATCTTTTTCTTGTTTTGTGTTGTTTTTTCTTATCTTCTTAATTTGAGATGGTAAACGTAAATTTTTGAAGTTTTCATTTTTTTTACTTTCTTTCAAGATTGGCATTCCTAATTAGTTTTACAAATGTGTAAATAGCGAAACTGTCTAATGATTTGAATGGTTGCGGTGTGAAGTGGATTGGCAACATGGCAATTCAAAACTATTATATTATAAACAAACTTTTGCCCAGAGTGTTACACTGTTTATTTTGTTGATCCTGCCATACTCTTCACTACCTGCTAAGAGTCACATTCTCCGTGTAATAATTTTTAAAAATTTCATCAGGTATCTTGTGTTTTGAGACATCAGCCCTAAAACAATTTAGATAAGAATGAAATTTTGACACTCTCAATCTTGCAACAGTAAATTAAGCCCCTAGCTGTTGATAAACCTGAACAATTACAATCATGGTAAACACTACATAAAAAGAGAAAAATATACATAGTGATATTTTTAAAAAGCGAGAGAAATTGAGATGCTTCCCTTTATTTTGCCAATGTTTCTTTTTCTGCATTAACAAATATTTTAAACTTAAAATATCCACAGGTATTCAATTAATTTACAAATGCTTAAATTGCATAATGCAATGGAAGAAATGGTAACTCTTAACACACTTGTATTGCTGCTGCAGGCTTCCAAGTTTGGCTCTAGTCCGTTCACCGCGGTTTGACCACATAAAGCAGCTATTAGTGTTACAACTATCGAAGAAATTATATTGGATTTTGCATGAAGATTTGTGAAGACTTTAAGCCAATTGTATTTTTCAACGAGTAAGTAAAAAAGTTTTTCAAATTTGCAACCATGCTATATATAAAAAAAAACAAGCATAGTGGCCTCTTTCGTTGCATGGGGAAAGACAAAAAAAGCACAGTATAAATATATTTGTATAAGATGCAGATGGGGTCTGATCTGTAGTAGATAGTTGATTCAATTTGCGGAACAGATTGTACTGCTGGCACTAAAGTGTTGGGATTAAATCTAAATCTATTGTCGCTATTATTCATTGTTCCTCATTCGTATCTCTAACCAGAAGTGACATAATAAGGGCCTTCATTTCATTCCAAGAAACCGAATATTGCCCAATGGATACATCTCACTCAGGAAGTGGCTGAGGTGATAAAACATAAATAAATCAAAATACCCATGCCTCTTTTGAAAAAACAAACAATTTTAACCTTTTGTACCTTTCTAATGGGCCTCTAAAGTAGTCCCAAGCCTACAACTTAATTATTGTATCTACATGGACTCAGAGGGGAAGAGGACTGTGATATCTCAATATCTACATTTCTCATGTATAACTTATTACGGATCAAATTGGTAAAAAATAGTTACTTCGAAAACTCTTATCTTTTACAGAAAGTTAGGTTGAACATAATCAGAAGGTTGTTTTCATTTGATAAACAATGAATCTTTATGAGCATTATTCTAGATGAAAGAAAGAAATTAATTCTATGTATTTCATGAAGCAAAGCCTAAGACAAGATTATGAAGCTATGCCACTGTAATACGTCACAGATAGTTGCTTGTTTATAATTCAAATCAGCTACACAAACAAAAGAAAGCGGCAGGTCCTGATGAACACACGTTCACTCTAGACACATTAAAGTTTGAAGTTGTTGAATTGAAAACAGAAAAACAATGAAAAGGAATTCACCGCTTTCAAAGAACAGTACAATGCACAAACGCCATATTCAAGATTTGTTGGGTCATGACAAATGTGAGGCTACAAGCAAGGATTCAGCACACTGTTTTTTTTGTAATAGCAGAGAAATTTTCACCTACACCACAATCATACTTGGATGAACAGACTATACAAAGAACAGCCCCACGAAAATGTCTTTGTAAATGACAAGTAGTTCTTGTCCAAATCTTTTCTCTCTCTTTTATAAACAACACTTTTTTAAGTAAAGGTGAGATAAATTATCATTACTACAATCAAAGGAAAGAATATTAAAAATAATATTTTTTTCTCTTTCTTCATTTTATCAGAAGCTAGGTATTTATTTACAGAAATACCTTCTGTAAATAAATACCGTTTTGTTTAATGGAAATTTTCCCATCCACCATTGTGGCGATCTCAGGTTGAATTAAGAAGAAATACCAAGATAAAAGATAAGTGAAAGAGTAAAAGGAACGAAGTATGGTTTACCAGCTGCGCCCGCCAACTGCCCGCATTTATAAAAGAACAAGACAATAGAGTAGTAGAAAATGATTCTTTTTTGCAACATACTTGAGCGAGAGAAACATGGGGACGCTCAAAACCAGTTTGACAGTTGAAGGAGTCTAATTGTAATATCAACACTCATTTGATTTGATCTGATGGGAAAACTTCCAATTATGGTTGCAATGATAAGGAGGAAAATAATAAAATGTGTTCTGTTTTCATCAATTCATTTCAAAGATGCCCTGTTAAAATCTAACCCTCTATTGCATAATGTCAACAAATCAATAATAATAAAAATCAATTATTCCAAACAATATAACATGTAAACTTATATATTGACGGTCAAAGTCGCAGATCGTGCAAGTCCACTGTTGGATTTTTTAAGAAAATCAACGAAAAATTATGCTGCGCTTTTAATCCATTTTCAGACAAACATGGTTTGCAAATGTCAAACACTAGATCCAATAGGGATACACAGATTGCTTATATATGGCTATTATATGGGTTTCTTTCTATTGGTTCTTGTGCCACGGAATCCTTACTAGACGAAGCATAGGGGCTTTTTAATGTTAAAAAAAGTGGGAAAAAGGTGTTACTAATTTTAGACTTGCACGGTTTGCGACTTTCACTGTCGATATATAAAATTTATATATATATATAAAAAAAGATCAGAAAATATTTTTTTTTTTTCTCTCAGCTAGACATGAAATGAAGACACTTTTCATTATTATCTATACATGATACAATTTTCTTCCATTTTCTCACCTCTTCATTATACAGTTTGCTTATTTCCTTTTTGATAGGATCTATTAATTGCACTTGACCTGCAGTGAAGCCAATTAAAAGAAACACACTGTCAGGGTTGAAAAATGCTGATTGAAATCATGACAAGTGGGTAATGTTCCTTTTGTATATCCGTTTATCTATTGGTTTTGACAGATCTGCAGCCTGTAAAGACAAAAGAAAGTTATTTAAGAGGTTGTACAAAGCAAACATATTTTATATCTGGTATTACTACTATTTCTTAATTGAATAGTGCTCATCACTTTTATAAGAAACACAGTGGTCAAGTACATTATAATGTTTATAATGCAATGGGCATCACAGCATCAATATCTACTCACAGCGCTGCCAACCCTGGGATAAAGGAATAGTAATGGAGCACAACAAAATCGTAATCTGACTCAAAGCATAGAATAATCCTAAAAATATACACACACCCACATCTGTATTTTATGGCTGTTTCCATTATCGGCACAATCACTTAACCACCTTGTGTACATCCTTGTTAGGCCATGTGGATAGTCAGAAATAGTTCTTTATCTAGTCTACAACTAGATCGCTAGTTCCCAAAACACTTAGGAATTCGATGGCAGATCCAGACTTGAAAGTTGATTTGTCAGTCACAATCACAATGAACCGCAATTTATTTCTAACACTAGACTTCTAGTCTAGACTGCAATTTAGATCTCCAAACACTCCGAAATCCAGACCTTCCATTCACCTCGACAAAATTGCCTGAAAAATTTCTCTGGCCAAATGTTATGCAATATTATACAAAACATACACTGTTACATAATATGATTTCCAAATTAGAAGTCGATCTGAACACAGCTGGTTACTATTCAGGATCTGTCTCTTTTTCTTATGACTCACGCTGTCAGAATGCCGTTTGATGTGCGATTTTCCTTTCTGACTGTAATACAAAGGAGCCACAGTGGAGTGAAATCAAAGGCGAAATATGACAATAAGTGACAACTTCACTAATAAAGACAGAACAAATAACCCTTCGTCAGACAACAAACAAAAAACATCTAGAATCTAGATCTAAGTACTACCTCAGGCATCACACAATGTGATGTCAGAAGAAAAACAGAAAGGAGGAAGAAAGAAAGAAAAAGACAGTGATGATAAGACATGTAGTAGAGGGGGATGTGAAGAATGAGCGAGAACCTCTTTTTTCGTTTTTGTTTCCCATACTCCTCTCTCCTTTTCTTTCTTCCCTGCGTTTTTTTTTCTCCCTCACTCTCTATCTCATTCTCACCTTTTATTACTTACTTTTTTCATATTTTTTATTTCATTCTAGATCTGAAACTTTTGTTCTCGCTCATTCTTCACATCCCCTGCGCATGCCGCGTGCAAGAGAGAGAGAGGGTGGGCGGGTTGGTGGGTGGGTGGGGTCTTGATTGTTCAACTTACAACAAAAACAACATGATCTCCTGCTGCCTTGCAGGCAGATCTTGGTTGACCAAAGGCTAAGGGAGTTAACCCTGAAAGAAAACAACAAACTGCTGCCTTGTAGGCTGGTCTTGAATGACTAAAGGCTAAGGGGGTTAACCCTGACAGAAAATAACAAGTCCTGGTAGGGGCCTCAAGGTGGCAGCCCCACCATCTACCTAGGATACAGTGGGCTAATCCCCTGCTGATCCAAAAACAAACAGATTCAGGGAAAAAAGAAATATAATATAACCGGCTTGATCTTTCGAAGACGAACTTGGAAACAAATACAGACTGATTTTTAGAACATGGAACGTTAGGGCAGTAAATGGAAAAGAGTTAGAATTAGTTGAAGAAATGGAATTTTATAAGCCCACAGCTATGAGGTAAATATTAAACAAAAAGGACGAGAAATTAAATTATTAATAGGTTATGGGCCAAACGAAGACGCTACTAAAGAAGAAAAAGAGATCTTCGAAAATGATTTACAAATAGCTGCAGAGAATCTTAAACCCAAACAGAAACTAATGCTTTTAGGAGATTTAAATGCTAGAGTAGGCAACAATGTAGAAACGTCAGAAGGAGTGATAGGTAAAGAAGGAGAGACAACAACTTCTCCAAATGGAGAGAGACTAATAGATTTTTTTTTCTAAAGAATAACATGAAAATAGCCATCACCTTTTTTTTCTCATAAAGATATCCACAAATATACAAGAGTAAATGAAGACAGGTGTGAAAAGTCAATGATAGTTAGCAGCTCCCTTTTTACAGTACATTGATGCAAGAGTAAACAGAGGAGCAGAAATATTTAGTGATCATCACTTAGTGATTGCCAAAATGTGATTACTGACTGAGGAAAACAAACAGAAAAGGAAAGAGAAGAAAGCTACTAAACTCAAAACTAAATAAACCAGTATTAAAACAGGTACCAATCTAGGATAAAAAGATTTATCAGTGAAAGACAGATGGATCTGAATGATAGCACAATAGAAGAAAAGTTGCAGATATATAAAGAAACACTCCTCAGTTGTACTGAAGAGGTCTGTGGTAGGAAACAAATTAAAGGAGATAAGAAAAGAACAGCATGGTGGAATAAGAATGTCAAGACTAAGATCAAAGAAAAGAAGGATGCCTGGAAGAAATACTTGCAAACAAAGAGACTAGAGGATAGGATAGATTACTTGAATAAAAGAACTATCGCCAAAGAGGAAGTGAGGAAAAGCAAACAGGAACAATGGGAAGAGTTTGGAAAAACTTCAAGAAAGCTATCAAGGAAATCAAAACATGTTCTGGGGGCAATGAAGAGCATGAGAAAGACCAAAGCATGCTCAATACGACAAATTAAGAATGCCAAAGAAGAAATAATGAAAGAAGACAGCCAAATCATGGAAACATGAAGAAAGTATTTTCAACAATTACATAATCCCTCCAGAACGTATGAAACAAGGAGTAAAGATCAATTAGTAAGAGTATCAAGTAATCCAGAGGAGACAGCTGAAGATGATATATCAATGGAAGAAATCCAAACAGCTATAAAAGAAAAGTTAAATTAGGAAAAGCCCCAGGAGCAGATCAAATTTATCCAGAAATGATTAAAAACCTAGGGAGAGCGGCAGACAAACTACTACATGTATGCAATATGACAACAAGCATGGAAGTCCAAACAGGTGCCAGACGACTAGAAAAAGGGAATGGTAGTACCAATACATAAGAAAGGATCAACTATGGAATGCTCAAACTATAGAGAGACATTACTACTTAGCTGCCCAGGAAAAGTATAAGCCAGGATACTGGAAATGAGACTAAGGAAAAGAGGAGGATCAGATTGAAGAGCATCAGAGTGGATTTAGACCAGGAAGAAGTGTACAAGACCACATATTTACAATTAGACAAATAATAGAAAAATTCCTTGAGAGAAACATTGACCTGCACCCTGTGTTTTATTGACTTAGAAAAAGCATTTGACACTGAGAAGGGACTAACTATGGCATTCCTTAAAAGAACACAATGTAGAGCAAAATTTAATAGAAGCCATTAAAAGTTTTTACAATAAACCAACATGTGCAGTGAGAGTAGCTGGAAACATATCAGCAGAATTTGATGTACATATATATATATAGGAGTAAGACAGGGTTGTATCCTAAGACCTTTTTGTTTTATCACATTTATGGATTCAGTCGCAAAGATATCCTCAAAACCAAAGAAAATGAATGTAGGTATAGTGGAGCCTCAAACCAGTAAATGTATCAATGCTTTCATTTGCCGATGATTTAGTTTTGTTTGGAAAATCAGAAAGTGACCTTTAGTCGAATATCAACATTATGAACAATGAACTAAATAAAAAAAGGAATGAGAGTAAATGCCAAGAATACCAGAACAATGCTAGTAACTAGGGAAGCTAAAAACACAAAATCTTAAATTGGGCAGGAGAATTTAGAACAAGTTCAAAGCTACAATTACCTAGGAGTAATGACGAACTCAGAGGGGAAACTAAGAGGTAAGCAAGAATTGTAAACAAAAATGGCAGTATACAATACAGTTTATTGTCCTACTCTCCTCTATGGCAGCGAAACCTGGACCTTAGACAGTAGAAAATACAGTAGAGTACAGGCAGCTGAAATGAAATAATCTAAGAAGAGTAATGGGAAAACTAAAAGAGACAAAATCAGATACACAAGAAGAGATCAAACCAAAGCAGATGGCATAAAAACTAAGATAGAAACAAATCAATTGAGATGGTTTGGGCATGTAAACAGAATGAATGACAATAGAATAGCTAATCAGTATATAGTGCTAAAGCCCAGGGTAAAAGACCAAAAGACAGACCTCGGAGAAAGTGGGAAGAAGATATAAAAGGGGCATTGAAGCAGAGAAATTTAACTTTTTGGAAGGAAACAGACAATGCCAGGAGAGGGCATCCTGAAGAAAGATCATCTCGGGCATCTGAACCCATACACCGAAAGGTAGCATGGGAACTGATAAAGAAAGGAAGAAAGGTAGGCAGCCCTGTACTCATACATAAAAGCTCACTGGAAAATACAGTAATACCGGATCGGGTTATATAAAAGCTCCTCCTGTCTCAATCCAATGCACATTTTGTTTTTGTATGCAAATGGTTTTTGTTTTATTCTTCATTTTGTGCCTTATGTCATTGGGTGTACAAAACTCAAGGTTTAGAATCATTGAGTTGTACAACTATTGAAATTGATTCATTGCACTATATTCACAGGACATTTACTACATATATTTTATGCTGGTTATGTAAATAGACCTATTTATAATTCACAGGCTATATGAATGGTCATTAATTTACTAAGGATTCATTTGTGAAGAATATCGCGACGATAATTTTTCCCCGGAGACATGATTTTTTAAATTTTATTTTGCCATTGGGCATATATATATTAAATTTTGAAACAGCCCTTAGCAAGAAATGTTGTGCTGATACCTCTAGTCTAGAGATTAGCATCTTTCAACTTACTTGACCAGGTCATTACGATTGGATTTGGAATTCTATCTTACAAAAGCATGAAAATCGCACAAACCCATATGTACAAAATTGTATTAAAACTGGGTAATAATGATGTGTATTTATTGTGTGTCTTGATTGATCGCGACAAGGTTGCTAGATTAGAGCTATACAAGATATTGCCATGCAGCTAATACTGTATATATATATAATATAATATGATACAATACACTGCAAACACTGGTATTACATTGAGATCATACTGTATTGAAAAAGACAGCACTTCGTTTCTTTCTCTCTCTCAGATAAATTAAATGAGCACTGTGTTATCATTTTATAAATATCATGATACAGAAGCGCTAATGCGCGGGCAAGCCACTACCTGGTTTTGATTCTTCAATTATTTTCATTGCAGAAGGCCCTGATGAAACCAAGCAATGGCAGAAGGCAGTCTTTATAATAAACAAAATAAAGGTAACTGAGTTGAGCATAAATGCAGAATATTATGCAAATTAAATCCTTCCAAGTATTATATCAAGAATTATTGTTAAAACAGTCAGTCTTGATTGAAACGTTTAACCTCAGTCCAATATATGTAACACTGACCGTTTGAATGGCTCATGTTCAAGTAAAGGTTTCAGGTTACAGGATTTTTTCCCAGTTTAATCAGTATTCATAATAGTTTTTAATAATAATTGTTACTTTAAATAAACCGCATAAGTGACAGGCATCCATGAATATCAAAATGAAAGAACAAAACAACTTTCCTATTGTGGGATTTTTAATCGTTTAACAACATTTCTGCCATTGGTCTTCTCTTTTTCTTTGTAATTTAGTAAATATAATATTGTGCCACACCTATGTTATTGTCATTTACACAACGTCAATCAATCAGTATGCACAAACTGTGCATTTTATATATATGCAAATAAGGTAACATGGACTGGTAAAACGTTTACGAAAAATGCTCATATAATATAAACGAGACACGCGCAGTTCTCGGTAACAACATGTCTCCATAGTCCAATGCTACCTCAACTACACAAAATCATTAGTTTGTCTCAGTTTGTCAGTCTATCTTCACTTGTCTCACTCATTGAACCGCTCACGTTCTGCCTGTTGTCATTACAGTCTTCAGTCCCATCCGTTATCACAATAATGTCACATGATATCTGATTGGCCCAATTGAAGGTAGCTTCTCCCACTACCTCTTTATTTTTACTTTCCATTCTTTCTTTATCCTCCACAAAATCAAGCACCAACTTTTATCTCACCCCTTCAAAATAAACCCTCTTTATTATGTCCCTTGGATGGTACCCCGACTATGGAAGTCCTTCCCAAGAGACTGCTGCAACTGAAACAACTTCTCAAAACAGACTCTTTTCTTCTTTTGGCCACAGCCACAGGTAGAGATCGCATTCGACTCTATGTACACTGGTGACAGTAGATAACACGAATTTGGTGACTATAAACATAAAAAACAAAGTTCTTTCTTAGTGAAAGTAAGTAATAACAACGTGTATTATAGATATTGAATATATGTAAAGAAAGGACTCGCAATGTGACACTATCATCACCCTTGACCCTGACCACCCTCCCCCTCCCCCATCCAAGAGCTCATCCCAAAAAGAACAAGTTGTGCATGCGCCTCATCTACTTAGATCTAGAAATCTAGATCTTTTTATTTTCTCTCACAAAGCCACCCTAACTTTTTATCTCAGGGTGTTGACAGTGTTGTCAGTCATGTTCCAAAGATCCTAGATGAAAAGTGGACTTTATTTTATGAAATTATAATACCTGAGTCAATTATAGCATTTATAATAGAGTTTAAGTTGAGTTAGATCTAGAGCTGTCTTCAGAGTGAGTATAAGTCATGAAGTTTATCGTACCGATTTCAGCAGAATGGTACACACGACAAACCTGTAACACATAATGAGGATAGTATAAAGGCATACAGTCACAGAATTTTACAAAAATGGGATAAAAAAGCACGGTTTCATCCATCCACAATCCGAACGTGCGAGTCATTTGATCAACAGTAAGGCACCGGCTGTGGACTCCACACCGAGGTGTCGGAAAACACAAACTTCACATCTTATTGAGAAGTAGGGAAAAGTTAGGGAACTCTCCAAACCAGATGCCCAAGCGTTACGTCACTAAATAAACGCCAGCGAAACCTCGGTCGACGGACCAGTGCAGTTTACATAACATTGCGTCACTGGCATTGGACCTAGAATTTTCAGTTATGCTCCTGACTGAAAAACATGACTTTTAAAAAATTTACTCGCCTCACAGTCCTTTGCTATCTCTTAAAGTCATATATATCTGGAATCCTCAGGTTCTAAGCTTTAACATGGTATATAACACTTGTAAGAAATATAACATGTACATTTTGACAAAGGAGGGAAATGGGGATGGACCATTTTATGAAACCTGCCATGTGTGTATGGTATTATTATAGGATACAATGAAGATAGATAGCCACTGGCACTACTACTACTACTACTACTACTAGTAGATAAAGACAGACATTATATTGTGTCATTACCTTTACTACTACTAGATCTAGTAGTAGGCTAGATCCAAACCTAGAGATCTAGATCTACTTACAACTCAAGTCACTGACTGAGACTTGACTTCAATGAAGATTCCCTATCACTAGCACTGATGGCTATACTAGAGTCTACTATACCTACTTTTTATAGAATACTTAAGATTCTAGATTTAGAATAGATCTAATCTAGATCTAGATCTAGACTCTATACGCCAGCAACATTACTTAACTTAAGCTTTTTACGGTGGAAATGATTTTCCATTCACATAAATGAAAACTCCATTATTAACTTTAAACAAAAGATCGACATTCATCTGTTAGAATACTGCACTCCAGCTATCTCACCTTTCGAATATCCTTGTAAACATACACGTACAGCTCCCTGCCAACGTTGAAACATAATCGTTCAGGTGAGTGTGTTCCATCATTTACATTCACAAATGAAATCTTCACAGGAGTATTTACTTGTCCATTGAAACCAACTCGGTTAGGTTTTGAATACTCAGAAAGGTGCATTAATTTGTAAGCTCCTTCTCGGGTAACAAAGTGTGTTTTGATATCTTCTTTGCCCCCACCCTCATTCGGGGCAGCCATGTTGGAAAAAAATACTGACTCTAACGAACTCTTTCCTCACATACCCGGATATCATTCACCTTGCGCATGAACTTGTCCCATTTCCTGTTGCTGAATCAAAACAAATGAACCAGTTGAAGTCTATTGATACCGAATACTGTCAAACGTAGATCTACGCTCCGTGCGACTTCTTTGGCTGAATTTTAAACTTGAATCGTTATTGAAGGAAAAGGGTTAGCCAACCAAAACAAAAAGACCGCTTTCCCGAAATGATATTTAGCGCTTTTTTCGAATCTAAATCAAACAGGGCTTTGGTTGAGAAAAGAGAAAGCTCTTGTCTTAGTATCGTAGACGAAACAGTAAAAATATTGTTCCACGAAGGTGTTGTTAGTTGCGGTAATAATTAATACGGGACATGCGGTTTTGTGCGATCGGGCTTTTTTCTTCTTTTGTATAATTTCTTTCATTCTTTTCTTCTCAAAATAACAAGAGGACAGTAACATTGAGATAAAACAAAATTTGGTTATGATGAAAACATAACTTACCTAGCCTTGTCACGGACATGTTTTCTATGCGAAAGTAAAATAATATTATCAATGCGCATGTATTGACAATCACTTGTCGAGCTTATTCCATCTGAGAAAAATAAAACAGGACAACTACTAGTAGTGTTACTACATAAAAAAATAAAGCACACATTTGATTCTTGGAACTACTATTCCTTTTTAATGACATTCTTATTATATGTATAACTATTGCTACCCGGTGCTACAACTACTACCGGTACTACTATTATAACAACTACTACTACTGCTACTACATGTACTACTGCTGCTGCTGCTGCTACTACTACTACATTCTACTAGTACATGTGTGATGCCTGAGGTAGTGCTTAGATCTAGATCTAAATTCTAGATATTTCCCGTTTGTTGTCTCACGAAGGGTTATACCCGAAACGTCACGTGTTTGTTCTGTCTTGATCAGTGGACTTGTCACTTATTGTAATATTTCGCCCTTGGCTTCACTCAATTGTGGCTCCTTCGTATTATACATTCTACTACTGCTACTACTCTTACTACTACTACTACTACTACTACTACTACTACTACTACTACTACTACTACTACTACTACTACTACTACTACTACTACTTACTACTACCTGAACTACTGCTACTATTTCTACGATACTACTACTACAATGTATTGCCACTACTGCGACGACTTCTACTACAACTATACTATGTACTACCACTACTACTAGTTTGTTCTGTCTTTATTAGTTGAGTTGTCACTTATTATCATATTTCGCCGACTACTACTACTACTACTACTACTACTACTACTACTACTACTAGGCTACTACTACAACTACTAACACTGCTGCTACAATTGCTGCTGGAGTGATAAACAACAATACAGTACAATGGATGCAAGAGGTAACAGAACAGCTGAAATATTTAATGATCATCACCAAGTGACTGCAAAAATGAGATTACCGGTACTGATTGAGGAAAACTAACAGAAAAGGACAGAAAAGAAAGCCACTAAACCCAAAGATTTCAAAGAGAGATCTAAATAAACCAGAAGTAAAACATATATTATTACTGGATTAAAAAAATGATTTATCAGTAAAAGGCATATTGATCTTAATCTAAACCTACTTATCTATCAAGCCGTATCACCGCGTTCACGGCTTACAATGAAGAAGGCCATCGCACTTGTCTCTGACGGCCCAGTGTAGATCTAAATATATGCATCGTGTAGACCTAGATCTACTTGATCAATATATATTTCAACTCTAGTTCTAGGTCTAAACTAGATATCTAGATCCAAATCTACCTCTTCAATTGATCTGGTAGATTTTTTTTTTTTGCTTCGTTAAGTCCAATTTAAACAATAGATTTAGATCTTTTTTTAAACATCACAGAAATGAAGAAAGAGAGAAAATACCGCTAGAGAGAAAGGAGAGTGGCATAGAGAGAGAGAGAGAGAGAGAGAGAGAGAGAGAGAGAGAGAGAGAGAGAGAGAGAGAGAGAGAGAGAGAGAGAGAGAGAGAGAGAGAGAGAGAGAGAGAGAGAGAGAGTTGTAATTTACTACATGTATTTAACATTCAAGTGAGTCAATTAGGCCTTCGGCCTGTCTTTCATGACAAAACAATACACAGCGGCAGCAAATTAATAATTGTAATAATTATAGTAATCATAACGATAAAAACAATATAGATCTCTAGAATGAAAATAATACAAATTTATTGAAGGCCCTGAAAACTTTCACTGCTAGTTCACGTAGATAGATCTAGTACTGTAGTGTAGTAGTGGGTAGACAAAGCATGTAAATGGTGTCACGTGATACGACGGTGAGAGTGAGTCTATTTTTAGAGGGGACGTTTTGCGTTTGTGTCCTCAAGAGCTGATCATCATTACTACGTAATAAGAGCCCAATGTATGTCAAATTGCATTAGTGTCCAACGATTGGCGCATTGGCATGCGTAAATAAAAACTGGCAAAACTTAAGTATTTTATTCTTTTGGCTTGCAATTTTAAGCATAATCTTTAAGCTTTGCTCACATATATTAACATTTTATGAATTAACATCGATTTATGTACTAATATCAATTAAAATGATCAGTTTTTAAGTTGTATTTTAAACTTTTTATAATTCCGAAATTCAGAATTGATAAAAGATTGATAATTTACTTTTTTTTTACCTGCCAGCATAAAGCCTAGCACAGCTGCCTGATAATTGTTTGTATGTAAATCTAATTACAAACATCACAGCAGTACGAATGTATTTGTTACTGTAAAGTCTTATCGTGGATAAATTTATAATAATTTATTGATCTGTGTGCTCATAATGATTAAAGTAATTACTGTGTTTATTAATTTAATAGTGAATGCCGTAGATTTAAAAAAAAAAATTTAATTCAAAATTTTGAAGCATGAAGATTCATCAACTGAAAGATCGCGTTTCGGCTTTCGAAACCCGTCTACGTATCATCAGGGGCGTGTTCTGCGTGGGTTTTTTGGTGACAGGAACCGCCTGTAAAGTATTGCAATACACCAAAAAGGTACAACTATAATCTCTTTGCAACACACCCATCGCATCGACTTGCTTTACACAACACACACATCAGTTTTACACTACACTTCTCTGCAGAGCCTTACACTATCTATTAGTTTTCGCTGCTGGTAACATCACGCGTAGCTTTCTCCTGTGTGTCCTCTGGCAACGGGAACCAATATAGCTTATTTAACTGTACAAAAATATTCCCGGAATAGGGTCAAAAGTCATGGTATTATCTTCTTTGCACGTACAAAAAATAATAATTCTTCAACCAGGCACCAATCTAGTTCCATCCTCGAACTGGCGTGGTGCATGCGTGCCTGCTGACCGACGAATTGTATTTTTATCGAAATCCTCGTCATCTAGATCAAAGACTAACTCTACGTGCTGTGATGCTGATACACGCAAATATGTGTTGTGCGCTCGCTCTCTGTCTGTCCCTCTTTCTCTGTATTTATATCCCTTTCCCTATCTTTCTTTCTTTTATCCTCTCCCTCCCTGGCTCTTTTTCTCTTTCTCCCTCCCGCTCTGTCTGTCTGTCTGTCTGTCTCTCTCACTCACTCTCTCTCTCTCTCTCTCTCTCTCTCTCTCTCTCTCTCTCTCTCTCTCTCTCTCTCTCTCTCTCTCTCTCTCTCTCTGAAAAAATCTCTCTCTCTCTCTCTCTGTCTGTCTGTCTGTCTCTCTGTCTGTCTCTCTCTCTCTCTCTCTCTCTCTCTCTCTCTCTCTCTCTCTCTCTCTCTCTCTCTCTCTCTCTCTCTCTCTCTCTCTCTCTCCCTCTCTCACTGTTCAAAAGTTTGCGGAGGTGTTATTACATTGTACATTGTACTACATCGTGTTTTATGATTTATATCAGTTGCCTGAAAGTATGATATTATGACAGTATTTAATTTTTATCATGGCACCACCTACAATAATGAGTAGGCCTACGCCACGCCTCTGCGTATGATACTGTCAAATGGTTGAATATTATTAGCGTAGAAAAAAGAAAGTGCTTGTTTTGCTTCTATTGATTATTATTTGGACTCGATAACATTTGGTCACAAGGTGGTCGCACAGATATGAAACATTTGAAAGAAAATGTTAAGATTAATAAGAAGTATCAATGTAGTTCAAACCATATGGTCAATGCTGTCAAATATATCACAAACGAATAACAACATAGATCCGAAACACTATGGGAAATGATCGACTAAATGCTTTAATTGTTTTAAATTTCAGTTCACAGGGATGTAATAAGGAGTATGAATACTTAAATACTTTAAACTAAGGAGACATCAATCGATTTACATGATTGAAGACCAAATGGGCTCATTTTCCTCTACACATAAAGGAAAAGAAAATGCGTGTGACGTCATATTCGTTGATTTGCTATTCCTTTTTATTACAGTTCATTATAGTGTTCCTCTGGTTGTTTAAAGTTAAATGCACCACTGTCTAAACCTGTAGATAAATGATCGTTCTACCCGACTACGCAAAGAACAGAAAATCGACATTTTGCTCCCAAAAACCACCAATCCAGGTGCGACCCCCCCCCCCGCTCTCCTTTAAGTCTAGATCTAGCTCTTTTTGTAGAGCTGGACTGAAATTATATTTGGTGACTTCGAAGAATTGCGGGAAGTTGTGTGAAGTCGATAGGTCTTTTCGGCTCACTAACTATAAGAAATAATGTTTAATTCATTCCATAACACGTTTAATTAAATGTGTGGGTTTTTTAAATCTTGTTTTGTCAATTCGTCAACAAATAATGAAAAGACACCCTCTTAAATCCCATGTCGGCAATTCCGTGCACAGACTGAGCATTTCAAATTTCAAAATGAGAAACTGGATCTACGGCCCGTCAAAATTTGAGGAACCGTAAGATAGATCCATTATAGATCTATGGGTGGGTAGATATAAGCCGAAGTCGCCCAACCGAAGTCATCGGCCTTACATCCCTGTGTTAGACTTAAATCTTACACAACTTAAGAAAAAAAAACCCATTGTTTTCAAAGCACATCGGATGAAAAAATATCTCGAAGTCCCGAATGATATCCACAAAAAAACAAAATCCGCCTATTTAATTCTAATATCAAATCTGTCCTTTTGTATGGAGCTTAGACCTGGACAATAACAACGACCACCGTATATTTCCAATATACACGAATGACAAAGGAAACATTTCACGAAGGGCTTCTTTTAAAAACATTGGCAATAAGCAAATCAATATCCATCGTTGTAGATTTTGTGTCCGTCTAGAGAAAAACCTCACTACACACTTGTTTGATAGGGAAGATTCAATTTTCCCTATCAAACACGTGGGTAGTGTATAGTATTGTTTCTCTAAAAAAATGAAGATAGATATACTATGGTCATTTGAAAATGTCCCTAGTCCACCCCCACAGAACACTTTTAGTGTTCTGTGGTCCACCCCAGACATCACGGCACCACGCCTTGTGACAAGACGCGAGGAGCGACGGTGGTGTCGGTGAGTTTCGGTCGCAATAAGTATTGTCCCTCAATACTTATAAAATCGGTACGAACTACCTGTACGGATCAGTATCCGCAATAAGGATCTTCTATGTGTGCGTTGTTGGGTTTGATAGAGGAATACTCAAACATAGTCGTCATTATTCATACTTATCCCGAAATCGGGATCCTTTATGTTTTCCCCTTCACAGGGATATTTCTGGCCCTCCTGTCGACCCAGCAGCGAAATAGGTAGCTATGCCTATTCAGACTCAGCGAAAGTAACGACGGCGTTGAAAGCAATGGCAAACTACCACACTTTGCTATGTGTCAAGAGAATCCAGGACTCTACTCCTGATTACCCAGGGCTCAACTTATGAGTATATGATTTACTTTATTTCTGCTACTACAACAAGCATGATCGTAAATAATGTTTGATTAGATTATGATTTCTCTTTATTATAAATCTTGATCTCTTGAACTTTGACTGTGTTTAACTCAAAAACCACTGTATCGGTTATGGGTCATATCGAGTACGATTATTAAATCAAATTAGTACTCCAATTTGAAGCCACGCGGGCTTTTTTACATAGTACACATGTACTCGATACTGAAGTTATGCGGGCTTTTTATTGTAATGACCGGAAATCGGGACATTAGATCTGGTAACAATAAAAGTTTCATGGATCGCAGGCAAAACAACGTTTTTTCCAATCAATAATTTTTTTTATTTGATCCTAGAGTTTATTAGCTAAGAACATAAAGCAGGCTATTTGAAATCTACATGCGAAATATGGAGGTTGTGGATGCTGTGGTTCCTGAGCTAGCGGTCA
>JAXRKP010000088.1:80000-97500 GCA_037039925.1 Doris montereyensis | reverse complement strand
TATATATATATATACATACATACATACATACATACATACACACATACAATCGCACATACATACCTACATGCAGACATGCATACATACATATTACATGATACACATAAACACATACATACGTACATATTTATATACATACATGTAGAAGAGTATGGGATTATATATAAGATGTATAATGACATTAAGATAATGATGGTAGTAAACAACAACGACATTAACAACAACAGCAATCTTGCAGCATGTAGCACTTTCTCATAAAAGCCGAAGAGAGCAAGGCAAGAAGGATCTCCTATATCTCTCTCTATTACTTATTTTTTCAAGATTATTCTTCCAAATCGTGTTGAATAAGAAATTTGGGGTGAAAGGGGTGGGTTTGGTCGTTTTTCATTTGATTAATCTTTTTGGAGCAACACTTTTGATAAAGGAGGGAGATATTGCAAAATCCTCATTGCATAAAGCTATTCCAGAGCGAACGATACGATCCAACGTTTTTTCATTTTGTTTAAGAATGTTACCACCCCAAGCAGTCGCTCACCATGTAAGCATACTCTCAATCATCAATCGATAGAAAAGCGATATAATTTTAGTGTCTAATTTGAGGCTGTGAAGTTTTCTTAAAAAGTGCAAACGTTGTCGAGATCTTTTGAACACTTCTGTAGAATGATTACTCCAGGTCAACTTTTGATCTACATGAATTCCAAGGTATTTATAGCTCTCAACCATTTCAACTTCTTCCCCCTCTATCATTATTAGACTGATTTGTTTTTTCTTACGCCTGAAGTCAATCACTATTTCTTTTGTTTTATTTACATTTAGGGTCAGGGGTTGGGTATCACACCAATCTGTAAAGTAATTAATTTGTTCGCGATACTTCAGTTCTGAGCTTTATGAGACCCTGTATTGTCGAATTATCGGCAAACTTAAACAATTTGACACCATCGGTATCAATTCGACAATCATCGGTGTAAAGTGTGAATAAGACTAAGACACATCCCTGTGGAGCAACGGTATTGGTAACTATTGTATTCTAGCAGTATAGCACCCTCAACTCATCTTCTTGCCTGGTGAGCAAATTTTAACGGATCTTGTGTGTATACAATATACTTTTGTTTACATTTTCTAATACAATTCTTTCTAGACATTTCATAGCTATGGAAGTGAGTGCTACATCTGGCCTTATATCATTCAATATTTTCCAGTTGGATTTCTTTGGTACGGGAAGCAGCTCTGATCGTTTGCATGCATCTGGCACTGTATGTGTTTGAATGGAGAGGTTAAAGATTGTGGTAAATATTGGTGCCAATTCATAGCCACATGTCCTTAGTACGATCCCTTTTAGTCCATCTGGACCACATGCTTTCATCAGAGAACAAGTAATTACCCCTGTACAGTAGTTGCTGGACAAACGCACGCCGATTGGGCGCAGGAAAAGCGTGTTTTTATGCATACCGTGTGTCCGTGTGAGAACACTTTCATAATAATAATATAGTAACAATTCGGTCAGCAGATGTAGGCGTGTGTTTATGCAGAGTGAGTTTTTATGAAGTGTGCTTTTATCCTGCGACTACAGTACAGGCATCACACAGATTGATGTCAGAAGGAAAAATAGAAAGAGAGAAGAAAGAAGAGGAAAATAATTAAAAATGATTGAGAGTGGGAATTAAAATGAGTAGATGGTAAAATGTAAAAATAGGGGATATGAAGTCAAAGTGAAAAGACAGAAAAAGAGAAGAACGGAGAGTAAATTTGTAGTTGTAGAGTAAAATTTGCATTTTTCTTGCGAAACCTTAAGTTTTACGTCCAGCCCCTTTGAAGTATCAGGCCTCTTATTTCTTATTGATAAATAAAACTCGTTGAGGCAGTCTGAAAATGTTGCCTTATCGAAAACAAAAAAGTTTTCACTCCCTAAGCTTCTAAACCATCCATTATTTTCTAGAAACCTTTCATGTGAAGGGAATCATAGAATCTACCAACAGCGCATGTCCCGTTTGGTCCGTTTATTCAAATTTAGCATCAACGGTTTTTCCAACGGAAGCCGTAGCATTGGGATCTTTCGAAAAACTTCAACACGAGTCGCGAATGCTCCAGAATGTTATGGATTACTTCCTGCCGATTTTGTCTACTTACAACTTCCACATATAGTTCCAACATTATTATCTATTATCTTGTATTTAAGTTTAACATTGTCATAATTAGCAATATAAATACAATCTAAATAGTCTATAAACATAATCGTGGCTAAATGATATTAATGTCTGAGCGTGTAATAATTTTGGATTGCACGAGTAAGGCGCATGAATATGATAATTAGCTTCTATATTTTCCGTAGCTAACCACGCCGGTTCGTAACTGTCATCTCCGCATTCGACGATAACCAAGCGCACGCCGGCAGACTTTCAGACGCAGACCCTACCCTGTTCACTTCAACCTCTTTGGATCCGAGCTGATTACAATTCCTTCAGAAAAGGTATGAGAAACAAGTTTAGTAAACTAGATTTTAGGTAGATTCCAGATCTTGATATCAGAATAAGATTATCTCGAGGGGAAAAATTCGTATGATTAACTCATGAATAACGATCAACCAATCTCCTGGATGACGAGATGTAAATCTAAATCTAGAATCTAGATCTTAATTCTAGATTCTACTTTCTAGATAGTCTAGAATCTAGATCTAGGAGTAGTTACACCGCATGAGAAAAAAAATTGAGTTGTGTTCGATTGTCTAGATCTAGAACTAGGTTTAAAAAAAAATTATAATCATTGTTCGAGCAGTTACCGGTCCCAAGCAAAAATGGCAGATTGCCTTGTGATATAGATCTAGAATCTAGATTTAGAAATCTATATATCTAGATTTAACAATAATATAATATAGAGATGGCGACCTGAAGCTAGTCTAAGTCTAGCTAGATCTTGCTCTAAACAGAGCTATAATATAGCTCTACGTATCTAGATCTAGCTCTCCTTTATTTTCATTTCATTCCCATTTGAGGTATTCCTAGATTTCTAGATCTATAAAATCTAATCTAATCTAATCTAGATCTATAAAATCTAATCTAGATTTCTAGATCTAGATCTAGATCCAGATCCATACAAAAATATAGATTAGATTATAGATTATATTTTAGATTATAATAAGACAGTAGAGGGTAACAAGGAGGAATATTCAGGCCTCTCTCCTTTCCGGCTAATGCCGGGCATAGCGTTGAGAGGTTTGTAGCAGGCAAACACCACAGTAAATCCTGAGAGCTGTAGTGTAACAAACCGACATTTACTCATAGCCGTACAGGGTTAACTCTAGAAGCGCTCGTAGTTTAGTGTTACCGAAAGTGACCTTCTTACAGTGAGGAGTTTCCTCAGTCATTTTCTTGAAAAAATGAGTGCAATGGGCGAAATTAGGATTTTGATGTAGATCTAGATCTAGAGACCAATTTGACCACCTGAGACTGTAATGCTCTGCCATGGTCACATAAATGCGATGGGGATAATGGTCTCCATTAGTGCTACACAGGTTGAACGGTTTACTAATGGTTGCACCCATAGCCAGTTAACGTAGACTGAAGAATAACTTCGATTTTTGCTATTTTTTCAGAATTTGCGAAATGGCATCAAGTAGTGATGAATTGTTGTCAGTAGGATTCATTTCCGAAGCCATGAGTAACTCTAGTGCCTTCAGTGGCTCTGGAAATGGCGAGAATAGCTCTAGATCTAGTTCAGCTACTAGCTCCGAAGACAGCAGCATTGCTAGATCTATAGAGATGAGTTCTGGACTGAGTGGAGGGGAATAATTAGAGGGTAGCACAGACCCTTTCAAGTGGAAAAATTGGAGAATCAGCCTTTCACACAGCAGGATTGGCTATCCAGTGAGGGAAGAGACTGGTCCTCAATTTAATACAAACTTTGCCCTGGATTTTTTCGGACAATGCTTCATTTCACGTTTTATTAGTCAACAATTTTTTATAACATATCTCATAAATACTTTCTGGTTTTCTTTGTCTTTGTGTGATTTACCTATCATCATAGATAACATGCAGTTTACAATGGGCCTACATTCTACACTCTTATAGACAAAAAGCTTGATCATTTTTAAAAAGCCCATATTTTACCATATTTGGTCAACATATCTTGGATTATGTCGTCAAATTTCGTTGGGATATCACTTCATCATTATTTTTATTTAAAATTTAGTGAATTGATCAATTTCTGGCTCTTTAAAAAACCTCTGGCAATGGGAAGAAAACTGGTAGTGCTTGACTGGCAAGTAAAGTAAAATAAATTGTAATCTCATTGCTCTTATTAGCCTAACTATGGTTAAATTGCGTCATAAAACATTTTAAGAAAAAATGGAATTCCATTTAAAAACCTAAGTGTCTTGCCCTAAAGATAGGGTCTGCATGGTTGCTTCTATTACCAGCGTAACATGCCCTATATAAAGGGCTGTACTCTTTGAGTTAATTGTGAAAGTGAAAAGACTGCCCCAGATCTAGTCACTCATTCATTTCGTCATTAATGAGGAGAGGGTCCTCAGTATGATCCCGGTCAGTTAATTAGACATAGAATTTATTATAATGATTTAATGATCTGAACATCTAGATATAGATCTAGTTTAATGATAATACAGTAGTGACCATAGCTAAATACCCACAATCTCAATTAAAAAATATATATATTGCCCATCTAGATGCTTTCAAAACCAAGAGCTTTAAGCTAAATGCCAGGTCTCATCGGCAACTGCAGATCTATCTTCTCAAGATTATCATGTCCATAATGGATTTTTTTGTTATTACACATGTAATCCCATTGCTAATAGGGCATATGTCGGTCAATGTGCCATGCATTGTAACCACCCTGCCTTACCTATCCAATGTACTGCAATAAAAAATGACCAGTCTTCTCTTCCCAACTCCACCCACTTTAAAGCTGGTTGTGTCACTAGGCAATTAGAATTGAAGTCTTCCAGACTCCACCTACGACCTTTTCTTGATGTCGTAAGCGGCATGCACTTTGTGTTTATAATAGACGTATCGAGGGACAAGGCGTGAAGTTCATTGCTTCCCGATTTTGCATTGTGGCGAGGTGGTGGTTTGCGTGCTCAACACCTCAGTGTTAAAGAGCTGTCGTAAAACTGCTTTTTGAAACCAAACGATATGACTGAATCTTTATCCTTGTCTGACACGTCTTAATATTAACATGAGGATTATGAATTTGTCACCACCACTAATTGTTGCCCCTGACCAACTTTCGCCTAAATGCCCTTTTCTCTGCTTCCAAGCACTTTCTTTCTTCCGGTGTATGGGTTTAGGCGGTCACTACTGTACCGTATTATTTTATTATTTAACATTTTCATTATTTCCCCCTTGGTTTTGACAAATTACAGGCGTATTAATGTTAGCGTATCTGCAAATTTAAAACAGGTTTCACAATTTGCTCTTATTTTTTAGAATGAGGTATAGCTATTCTTTCAATCTTGCTTTGTTTTGTTTCTTTTCCCTTGTGGCCAATGGTAAAATAGTTTTAATTTTTATCATAATCTGTAAGAATCTGAAATTACGTTGATTTGTCATCCCCTACAGATGCCTGAAATTCAGACGGCTGATGACATGGAGGCAGAGAAAGGAGACCTTTGCCTTTCCAGGCAGAAATTGCTCAGTTGATGAGCTTGATTATTAACACATTGTACAGCAACAAAGAGATTTTCCTCAGAGAATTAATATCCAACTCTTCAGATGCCCTTGACAAAATCAGATATGAAGCACTTACAGACGCCAGTCGCCTTGATTCTGGTAAAGATTTGCATATCAGAATCATTCCAGACAGGGAAAATAAAACCCTTACTATCGAGGACAGTGGAATTGGAATGACCAAGGTTGACCTGGTGAACAACCTTGGTACAATTGCCAAATCTGGCATCAAAGGCTTTATGGAGGCTCTGCAGGCTGGGGCTGATATTTCTATGATTGGACAGTTTGGTGTGGGATTTTATTCTGCATATCTGGTTGCAGATCTGTCACTGTGGACTCTCGGCACAATGATGATGAGCAGTACACTTGGGAGTCTTCTGCTGGTGGTTCTTTTGCCGTTGTTCCCTCTAAATCTGCCCCTTTGGATAGAGGCACTAGAATAACCCTTCATATGAAAGAGGATCAGTTAGAATACCTTGATGAGAAAAAAGTCAAAGGCGTGATTAAAAAGCACAGCCAGTTCATTGGCTATCCTATCAAGTTGTTGGTGGAAAAGGAGAGAGACAAGGAGGTGTCTGATGATGAAGAGGAAGAGGAGAAAAAAGAGGACAAAGACGACAAAGATGATAAAGATGAGGATAAACCCAAGGTAGAAGACTTGGATGAGAATGATGATGAGGAAGCTGACAAAGATAAGAAAAAGAAGAAAACCATTAAAGAAAAGTACAGTGAAGAAGAAGAACTAAACAAGACTAAACCACTGTGGACCAGAAATGCTGATGACATCACACAAGAAGAGTATGCAGAGTTTTATAAATCCTTGACCAATGACTGGGAAGACCACCTTGCTGTGAAGCATTTTTTCAGTTGAAGGACAGTTAGAATTTCGTGCTTTGCTTTTCATCCCTAAGAGGGCACCGTTCACATGTTTGAGAACAAGAAGAAGAAGAACAATATCAAGCTTTACGTCAGGCGAGTATTTATCATGGACAACTGTGAGGACCTAATTCCCGAGTATTTAAACTTTGTCAAGGGTGTAGTTGACTCTGAAGATCTTCCCCTGAATATATCTCGAAAATGCTCCAGCAAAGTAAAATCTTGAAAGTCATCAGGAAAAATCTTGTGAAGAAGTGTGTTGAGCTCATTGAGGATCTTGCAGAAGACAAAGAAAACTACAAGAAATTTTATGAACAGTTTTCAAAGAACATGAAGGTTTGTTGAATTTAGTCAATTACTTTTAAGGGCTAGATTCTAATTTTCTATTCTTGCTTATCTCGTAGATTTTTACACATACTTTAATGCTTGGATGGTTGGCAGGTGCTGCATGTAGGTCCTGCTTCTTTCCTTTACCCAATCACTTATCTTTCATCTTGCTGTTTCCTCTTAATTCAAGTTTCAGTGAAACAAACTTGCTATACTACTTACTTGATATATACATCATATCTTTCTATTCTTATTCATTTGAGATGTTGTAACTCACACTAAGGGTAAAGATATACTTAGCCGAGGTTTGAAGGCAACAAATGAGGGATGAAACCGAACAGGCCTTAATTACAAATGAAATAGACTTGATGGACAGATAAGTTACCCTGAGTCCGGTTTGCAGGCACCTGTTGGAGGACAACCTAAATTGAAAATGCATTCACGCATGACGTTGCTGGCTGACAGTGACATCATCGGAGCTTAGCAGGATCATTTTTCACTGTCGATATCTTTTTAACGGTTAATCGGACAAAATCATTTTTGAAACCATTCAAGGCAAGATCAGAGCAGAATTCATATTTTTTCAATAATAATATTAATAATATAATATAAAAAATTATGACAAAGGCGGGCTTAGTATATCCTTAGCCTAACTGGGGTTCTTTTATTAACATTTTGCACATGATTGTTATAAATGTCTCGGTCAATGTGTTCCTTCAATGTGACAAACTTACCCATTTGAATGTAGATCTAATTAATGTGGAACAATTCATCTCTCTTTCAGCTTGGCATCCATGAAGATGGCACCAACAGGAAGAAGATGGCTGATTTCCTGAGGTATTATTCATCTTATTCTGGTGATGAATTAACATCATTGAAGGATTATGTTTCAAGAATGAAGGAGAACCAGAAAGACATCTATTACATCACAGGTTGGTAATTTTTTATTTTGCAAAGGTTTACTTTTGGCTTGTAGCACTCTAGAAAAGTGGTTCATAACTTTTTGAACCGTGCAAGTTTCATTCACCAACCCCTTTGCAATTGGAAAAACATCAGGATCACACAGAACCACTGTTCTAGAATTTAAAACTCAGTGACTTAGTCTAATATTCTGGTGGCCTAATTTTATCTTTACACAGTAATTTATGTAAGTTTTAGAGCTCAGCTATATTGTTTGTGTGTTCACATGTAGGAAAAAATGGCATCTACTCACCTGTATTGTTATATCACTCATTAATTTTGAGGTCTGCTTCTATTTGGTGTTTTAGTTGTCTTGTTAATTATTACCACATACACATTTCCTGCACACACGCTCTATGAAAACACAAAATCTCTGAATTCACGAGTCCAAACCAAGATCCTTTTGTACGCCTGCGTTATTCTTACACTTATTCAATATGAACTAATTTTCTGGTCCTTTTGAATATGGGAATACAGGTTGCATTGTGCATGTACCAGCTAATTTGATATTCTTTATGGCTGGTCTAGAACATTAATTGTGGAAAAAAGACAATTCATTTGTTTCATGTTCGATGAATACAATGCTTTTTTATCCTTTTCTAAAGAAGTCTTAGTCTCCTTGTTAGGTAATCTAATTACACATTCTTTTCTCACCACGGTCTTAATAAAACTTTTAACAGGTGAAACGAAGAATCTGTCCAGAACTCAGCATTTGTGGAGCGAGTGAAAAAGAGGGGTTATGAAGTCATCTACATGATTGATCCTATTGATGAATACTCTGTGCAACAGCTCAAGGAATACGACGGAAAGAATCTTGTGTGTGTAACTAAAGAGGGTTTGGAGTTGCCTGAAGATGAGGAAGACAAAAAGAGACTGGAAGAGGCTAAAGCGCAGTTTGAAGGACTTTGCAAGATTATGAAGGAAATTTTGGACAAAAAAGTTGAAAAGGTAAAGTTGACTTTTATTTAGTTTTGTGTTTTTTTATTTTGTGGGTGTTTATTTAAAAATCGAATTCGTGAAATGTAGTTTAGGGACTAGGCAGTACTTATCTTCATTTGTACATTGAGGATTTCCACTGATCTTGGAATGTGGTTAAAAAGAAATCGTCTTGGAGTACAGTCTTTGAATTTGAAAGAAATATTGCAATCATGTTTTTTCCATCTCTAGACTGGATGAGATTTCACACAGCACAACTGTGATGCTGTTCTCTCTTTATTTTATTCATTCATTCTCAAATTTTCTCCTGAACAACTGGACTTTCAATTTGTTTGACATGAGACCTGCCATTCTTTACCTTTCAAATATAATATTGTTTTAGTATTGTGTCTAAGTTCTATCTTTGTTGCGTTTCACCTGATTTCATGTCGTTCGTTGAAGTACAGGTCAGAAATTACTGTTCTCCATCCCTTGAAAAATTTTGTTGTGCATGGGAAAATGTAGGAATTTAATTTTTTTCTTCTGAAAACGTATGGGAATTCTACATTATGATCACTTTTGAAGAACAAAGTATAAAATGGAATTAAAGCTATTCAGAACAGAAATGATTTAAAACTTTCCGCCACTTCTTGCTCTCTTTTTTAATGTGAAAATAAGCATATTGAGTAACGAAATGGAATCTTCTACCAAGGGTCTTTTATTATAGCATGAATTTGTCTTAACCATGTTCCCATTTCAATTTGTTTTCTAATTGCAGGTGGTTGTTTCAAATAGATTGGTTACATCACCGTGTTGCATAGTAACTTCTCAATATGGCTGGTCTGCTAACATGGAGAGAATTATGAAAGCTCAGGCTCTTCGTGACACCAGCACCATGGGCTACATGGCTGCTAAGAAGCATCTAGAAATCAACCCAGATCATCCCATCATCAAAACACTAAAAGAAAAATCTGATGCAGACAAGAATGACAAAGCTGTCAAGGACTTGTGTCTGCTTCTATTGGCTATCCCTCTGGCATCAGGCTTTTCTCTGGAAGATCCAACTTCACATGCCAGCAGAATTCATCCCATGATCAAGCTTGGTCTGGTAAGCACATGGATGTTTGTGTATTAATATGTTTTATGCCACAGCTGTGCTGAGTTGCCACCTCCTTGTATCTGGACTTTACAGGTCCCATGAGTTACAAATGAGACTGGTCATGGGATAGGTATATGAAGGATAGCTACAATGCATGGCAAATTGTTTAACAGCATAAATTAGCCCAATTAGGGATTTTTAATTTTAAAATCAAGTACTACCAATGCCATACTTATGAGATTTGGCCTAGAATTGTACCCGTGACTGCTGTTGCTTCTTCGCCGCTAAATTCCCATTCCCAGCTTATAAAGTCACCTCCCTCCCCTCTCTCTCTCCCTCTCCCCCTCTCCTCTCCCTCTCTGTCCCCCTCTCTCCTCTCCCTCTGTCCCCCCTCTCCCTCCCTCTCTCTCTCCCTCTCTCCCCCTCTCCTTTCCCTCCTCTCTCCCCCTCTCCCCCTCCTCTCCCCCTCTCTCCCCCTCCTTTCCCTCTCTCTCCCTCACCTCTCCTCTCTCTCACCCTCTCTCTCTCTCTCCCCCTCTCTCCACCTCTCTCTCACACTCTCTCTCACACACACACACTGTCATGGACATACAAGGTGTCGATTTTCTGTAATCACATACTTGTGGTTGAAAAAAAAATTGCTGGACTACCTAGCATTTAGCTAAGTCAGAAACTTAGGTTTGGTTTACGGGGGACCCAAGCTACTCTACAACTCCACCTGTTCATGTTAGCATGCAATAATGTAATACCATTATGACACTATGATTTTAAATGTCTAGTCCCCATGGTTGGTATACATCATTTTGAGTATCATTTTCTGCTTAATTTTCCTTTATTAATATACAAACAATAGTCTTTATTTTCTTTTTTTTGGCTAAATAGGCATTGATGATGATGACAGTGCATCTGGTGATTCAGGAGAAGCAGCTACTGAAGAAATGCCACCTCTTGAGGGAGATGAGGATAATGCATCACGAATGGAAGAAGTTGACTGATTTTTTAGAATTTTTTAGCATCATTGTTTGTCTATTCATTTAAATAAATAAAATCGTGTTTGGTGTAAATTATCCCAAACCTTCATGTTCAGGACTTATTTTCCATGTTCGATATTGTACACTTAAAATATATTTAGTTTCTATATGATATGGTGCTCCATTGCCATCTAAAACTGTTGCTCCCATTTGTTTAAGAATGCTCAAGGCAAGAAATAGTTTACTGTAAATTTCTATATAAACCACGTGATAAAATCATTTTCTCCTTGATGGAGGCGACAAATTTATGATTTTTTTTAAACGATTTTTTTTATATTTTTCAAAATATTCAAATAAAATTTGAATGAAAGCACAAATTAATTTTCATATTTCTTTTCTTCATATGATGAATTAGATGTATTGTAATATTATGTACTGTACTTTCATGAATTGCATATTCATTTGTGGCAGTTGTCTTGCAAGTTGTCACTGTCTGTGGTAATTTTCATTAATCACTAAAGGCTGTGATTGCTTGAAATTGTCTTAGTAGAAACTCAGTTCCAGTCCTCCTCTCACTTAGAAGTGTCTCCTTTTATTTGGTTGACAGTACCTATGTTGGCTAAGTCAAGAAGTTCACTACATGGTCGATTCATTCGACTGAATGATAATGCTTTGAACTAGTGCCACTGCCAGCCTATCTAACCATTGAGACTGAAATCATCGTATAAGATGGTCAGTGAAATTTCAATGAATTCAATTCTCTACACTAATTAACCCGCTAACTTCGCCAATATGCGAGTGTTCCGGCATGTAATCTGAATGCTGAGCTCGCTATAAAAAGGCTTCTGTAATAGTGTAATAGAGGGAATATTAAAAAGTGCGTAGATTTAGAATTACGGGAGTTGCCTCCCGTGGCTTGGCACACGCTACACTTTCCAAATTTTTTACATCGAATCCGTAAATGTATTGATTTTTATTTTAGCTCTTTTATTGGTGGTGTTTACCAGTTAATTGTTGTTTACATTTCTGACATGGAATCCGGCGATGACATCTATTAGCATGATGCCGATTCAGTAGATGAATATTTTCACCAAATATGATAGTGATACAGATTCGGAACAGAGCCATCAAATCAAAACATCATTGATGAAGCGGGTGTCAGTGGCAATAGTGCTAGAGCTTCAATTTCTGGGAGACGGGATCATGAGTGGAATTGGGAGAATTCTAAGTGAAGATGAAGCTATTATTATTAATCCTTGATGAACAATTTGATCCTCGTCAAATTTCAAAGTTAAACTTCTTGATACATGTATAATTATGATGCAAACACTATATCTACATTTTTGCACCATCATTGGAATTGTCCATTGACGAATCTATGGTTGCGTCAACTTCAATAAGGGCCAGGTTCAATTCTTTCAGTACATGCCCACAAACCGACACTTTTGCCCTTGTGGGTTCTCAAACTCACTACCTTTTAGAATTTTATTGTTTATACTGGCAAAGACACTTTCACCGATCAATCACGGAAGACATCAGAAACAACCGTCAAAGAACTTTTATTGGGATTCGAACAGAAAGGACATGTGGTTTTTGGTGAAACTAGTAAAGTTAAAGGACCTTCTTTCTGAACAGACAGGTGCTGTGGGAACTGATAGTAGTTAGTAGCGATAGACAATAGAAAAAAAACTTTCAAGGCTCTTAATAAAAACAAAACTAAAAAAGGGGAGCCATCCGTGTTTGCTCGTCACGTCAAGAGCATCACTACGACCCCGGCATTTTATGATTCAAAAAGAGTTTTTTGCGTAGAGGATTGGATTACATTACAATAATTACATTAATTACAACCAATATATGGAAGGAGTTTACCAATACGACCAAGTGTCCGGCTACTACGCATACCCGTACAAGTCATGGCAAATGGTACCATTTACCAAACTCATTTTTTTTATTGAAACAATGAAACCTGCTTGGTAAATTCCTTTAACCTTTTAAAATCCAAGAACCCCCAAAGCATTGTTACCAGCAAGCGCTTCAGGGAGCAAGTCGCCCTCAGTCTCATAGAATACTCATAGTAGTCATGGACCAAACTCATGCGGTTGAGAGTAATGAGAATGAGAGACGGTCTCGCTGGACTCAAATCCTTGCCCTCACTATCCTGCCAATTATGATGAGTGTGATGAGGATCCAAAACACAGACCTAACTGTGTAGGTCTGTGTAAGGAAATGAAAATGACACACAGTCGGACACGATAGTGTCAGTCAGTTATGCGGAGTATATGTAGTTGTGTCCACCATTGTTTCGGGATTTACCACACAATATAATATAATATGATACAAAGAACAATATCGCTGCTGCACGCCGACAGTGTGGAGTACTGTGACTGAGCTAGCAACAGGTGGAAGAAGAGAAAAGCAGATTGACAAGTGAAAAACATTTTTTATTATTATTCCAGCTAGTACTAGTAGTAGTAGTAGTGTGTGTGTGTTGTAGTTCTGTGGAAAAAAATGAAAGGAATAAATGAACGGCATGTGAGTGAGTATGAAGCTTGAGCATTTATTTATATTATATATACATGTATTATTATTATTAAAATATTATTATTAATATTATTATGTGCCCTCATTTCTCCATTCACTTACTTACATCACTGTAGTGTAAAATTAAAGACAAACCAATGCTAATTTGTTTTAATACCAAGTACATTTTCAACCATAAAACATTTTTTTCATCTTTATTGCAATAGAGAAATGGTAAAGAATGCCATGCCATGTAATAATAGTAATAGTAATAGTAATAATAGTGAATTTATGTACATTGGTGAATTTTCCAAGATGGCCACCATTGTCATGTGACCTAATTTGCATATGTATTGTTATATGTAGCCTGGCCATCCTGAAAATTTCATTGCTTTATCATGTGTGGTTGCAAAGTTATGATTTTTTTTTACATATATTTAAAACCTCGAATTTCATGGAAATTTCATAAAAAAAACTTTAGCACTGGGGATTACACATAGGGAGCGAAATGACTTAGCGGGTTAAGGCTAGAACCACACCGGCGTCGGGCCCGACGGTCAGACCCGACCCGACATTTTTTTTGCCGGCTGTACCACCCGTCAGACAACACAGTCAGGCAGCGGACCCGACGGTCAGACCCGACCCGGTTTTTTTGCCGGCTGTGACAACCGCCAGCGGAACCCGACGGTCAGACAACACAGGCATTTGTACTTTTGTAGAAAATGGCGTGTAGCAGAGAAGAAAATTGTTGTTACTGTGGCTAAGAAGAAGGATACGAAGGCACAATAGCTCATCAAAACGATTTTGGGTCCATCCCATACAACAAAAGCGGAAATCTCTTGGTGAGTTTCACCACCTATATCCTCTGTTGTGATGAAGCGGGTCTTTCTTGTTGTAAATAGACGATCGATGCTGTACGCAAAGAATCAATGCTTTGTCATCCATTGTCAACCGACCAAGTTCTGAGAAATGCATCCTCCAGTCCACCGCTTGAGATTGCAAAATGCTATTAATAGAAATGTGGCGGGAAAAGGGATATATTTTGTATAGGAAAAACCTATAAAATTGTCTCCCATTTTCGCCCGACGGACGGCGGGAATGAACACGTTCTTCCTAAAAAGTCGGCCCCGGGACGTCGGGTTTGGTGTGGATGGATCGTCGTTTTTTGTTACCTGACACTACTAATGAGCCGGGCTCATTTTTTCCCACGGAAATATGTCCGGTCTGACCGTCGGGCCCGACGCCGGTGTGGGTCTACCCTCATTTGTAGAAAATGGCGTTCAGAAGAAAATTGTTGTTGTTACTGTGGCTAAGGATACGAAGGCACAATAGCTCATCAAAACGATTTTGGGTCCATCCCATACAACAAAAGCGGAAATCTCTTTTTTCACCACCTATATAATATCATTTTATCCTCTGTTGTGATGAAGCGGGTCTTTCTTGTTGTAAATAGACGATCGATGCTGTACGCAAAGAATCAATGCTTTGTCATCCATTGTCAACCGACCAAGTTCTGAGAAAATGCATCCTCCAGTCCACCGCTTGAGATTGCAAAAGGCTATTAATAGACATGTGGCGGGAAAAGGGGAAATTTCCGCTATTTTGTATGTGGACCTATAAAAATTTTGAAATTGTCTCCAATCCATTTTGCCCGACGGACGGCGTGGAATGAACACGTTCTTCCTAAAAAGTCGGCTCCGGGACGTCGGGTTTCGGTGTGGATGGATCGTCGTTTTTTGTTACCTGACACTAGTGACACTACTAATGAGCCGGGTTGCATTTTTTTTCCCACGGAAATATGTCCGGTCTGCTGACCGTCGGGCCCGACGCCGGTGTGGGTCTACCCTAAGGGTAGGCACATTGAGTCTGAGTCTGAGAAAAGGACCTCATCAAATTAAGTAAAGGCCATACCATACGGCTGTAGCATATGTTTGTCATGTGTATTCCAATTCCACGCTGGCATCATACTAATAACTAATACTACTCTATAGTACTAGTACTACTACTACAGTGGAGTCCACTTATAACGAGTCCTGAAATAACGAGAAGTCGGTTGAAACCCCGTTTTATTTCCCTTTATCTTTGTAAATAAAATATTGCTATTGCTATTAATTAGTATTAGTATTAGCGCAATCAGACAAACACGCGAGTCGGTTATAATACTTAAGTTATAGTTATATAGGAATATTGCTTCTGCTGACTGCTGTGCACAGTGCATAAACCAATAAAGTCTCGCCAGTTGAGAAACTTGTTGGTCAGTTGGTGTCTAGTTCTAGCGAAACAAAATAGGATAGGACTCGAGAGCCCCTGACATGTGTGCCATTAGTGCCAACAATATGAAGGCCGGAGCGAATGAGTGGGGAGGGTGTGGCATGCGCAGACAAGCAGAACGTATCGCGTGATTACTGATGATACTACTAATGATAGTGATACTGATACTATTTACTTATTACTAAGTAATACTACTGATATTGATAATGTAGTTATAGTAATAGTACGGTACTGATAGTGTGATAGTGATAGGCCAGCCTAGATCTACCACTACCAGTACCAATAGTATTAGTATTACATGTAGTACTAGTACCATGCCTCTCACTTCTCCGATGTGGGGATAGAGAGAATCGTGGCCTTGAGATTGAGAGAATGTGTGGGCGTGGTGTGTAGTGTGTACCCGATGTGCGCAAGCACGCGAAACGCACCGCAGGCGCAGGGTTTGGAACTACCTATGTACTATGTACTGAGTGAGATTTCCTAGGTTGGGAGACAACACCGCGGGCGAGGTAGCATTGAGTCTAGTAGTAGAACTAGAGGCCTTTCTTTCTGATCGCCAACGCCGAGCTGTCAATGTCATTACTGTCAATGTCAACATTGCTAATTGCTAGTGCTACTCTACGCTGGCGCTAGAGAAAGAATCCTGACTTCATGATGCTGGCCATAGATTAGGTCTACTTGATTATTTCCCTTGAATTTATTACTGGAGTGGATCCCTACATCATTTACTAAGTTATACTGTTATAGTGTTATAGTTATAACGTGAATCCTGCTATAACGGATTTTTCGCACCAGTTTCCCCCCTCTCGTTATAACAGGATTCCACTGTATCTTTATCATGATTAGTTCATTACATTTCGATCAGGTCTCCATGTCCATGGTCAACTCGTTCTGTGACTGGTGTGATTGTGGTCATTGACCACTTATCACACAACCGACGTCGCCGTACAACATTTATTACTAATTTTACGGTTTAGCGTTTAAAGTAATAGAATTTGGGTAAATCTGGTACTCGGTATCGGCATTTAAAGGTGAGACGGGATAAATTTATCCACAATTTAGTCATAACTTAACATGGATGCCCGCTCCACCATGGTATAAGGCCTCAGGGAAAGGGATTGTGAATGGATAAGATAAAATTTCTTTCCTCTGGGTATCTCAGATTATTTTTTTTTTCAAAGCCTGCTTCTTTTTTATGTGAGATAGTACTTCTCAGACCATGAATTTCAGTTTTTTAATTATCAAAATCCAGTTCATAAATAAAAAAAAGTTATGAAATTTAAAATTATTTTTTAACTTAGAATTTTCGCGCTCCGTTTCAAAATGTGAAAAAATACTTTTTTTTACACGGCTCTAGAACTAAGATCCATAAAAAAATGGTATGAGTATGAGCTACTTTACATCCATCAGCTACACACATAGAAAAACAAGAAATGAGACAGTGATCTTTCACATATGTTTATAATGAGAAAAATGCATCGTGATTTATGTCAAAATTGTCCAAAAATGTTTTTTCAGTCATACTTGAATTATAGAAGGAATACTCTCTGAAATTTTGTTACATCGCAAAACCGGGCAAAAAAGCATAATTTTGCGTTCGGGAAGATATTTGAGCAAAAATCAGATTTTCCGTTATAAAACTTCTTAAATGGTAAGAAAATAATACATCAGTGAAATTTTGCATACTCTCTCTCTCTTCTCTCTCTCTCTCTCTCTCTCTCTCTCTCTCTCTCTCTCTCTCTCTCTCTCTCCCCTCTCCCCCTCTCTCTCCCTCCCTCTCTCCCTCCCTCCATCCCTCTCTCCCTCCCTCCCCTCTATGATGAGACTGAGATTCTCTCTCTATGTCATTGTCTGAGGCGGAGACTCTCTTTCTCCTGAGGCGG
>JAXRKP010000088.1:50000-77500 GCA_037039925.1 Doris montereyensis | reverse complement strand
CTATATGCATAGATTTTAAACATGTGTAAAAATAAAACTAAACTATGTACATGTACAATTATAATATTACATTTATTATTTTATATTTATAAAATGTACGCTACACATACTATTGGTCAGTGCTAGTAAGCAAATATTTTTTCTGGACTGTGTATATCATCAAATTCAAAGGTTGTACCAGTACATGTACCAGATACTTGGAATTCACTTTCTGAGTTTGTTTAGTGATTTTTGTTTTTTTCCTTTGACTTTATAACCTTGCGATGCAATGAGGTCAAATACTTGCACATGTATCAGTTATATTATACAGACACATTACACCCAGGGTGATACCAAATACAATTATTTGATTGGGTCAGTGTTCGATACTAAGGTTATGCAGGTGAACGGCACTATTAAATACTATTCCAACTTTTCAATTATAAAACCTGTTCAAAATGGTGGTCGAAGTGAATGAAACTTCTACTCAAAGATGGGGAGGGGAAACAATGAAATTTCAGTAGTTCAACATCATTTCTGGTCAAAAAATTTCCTAATGAAAATGATCTTGGGATCATTTAGAACCTACATGCAAGATATGGTTATTTTTAGTGGCCTGGTAATAAAGAGTGGTCAACTCATAATTATATATAGAGATGTTCAGGCTTCATCTGATATGAAAATCCTACCTATGAAGAGAAAAAAATTATAAGTACATGTAATTAATAAAAATTTTTTTGACCACCTGATGAACAGGGCAAGACAAAGGTAAACAGGAAATATTTTACAAAAAAGAGCCAATCTAAATTCACAAAAATTGCATTCTGATTTAAAAAAACCCAATTCAGATATTATTTTAAATGGACATTTTCACTTTCATTTCCGCTTGATCAAGGGACTGATGGCTTAAATATAATAAAATAAGCATGTTACACCCCCGGTAATACCGAGTACGATTATAAGATAGAGTCAGTATTCAAAACTGAGGTAGGCCTTCTATTCCAACTTTTAATGATAAAACCTGTTTAAAATGGCAGCTTAAATGAATGAAATTCTACTTAAAGACGGGAAACAATAACATTTTCATGAATTAAATGTCGTTTCTGGTAGAACAATGCCTCAAATGAAAACGAATCTTAGGATCATTTTAAACCTACATGCAAATTATGGTTACTCTTAATGGCCTGACAACAGAACCTTGACGAACAAAGAACGATCAACTTAGAAGTATGTATAGAGATAAATAGGGCCAATGGGTCAAGTCAATTTGTGAATAACAGTAAAATAACACTTCTGTTTAAAAGTAAAAGAAGTACCTGAGTGAACTGCAGCATAGATAAATATTACTGAAGTGAAATATTGTTGAGGATTAAGGGAATGCAGAAAGGGAAAAATAATAACTGTTGATACTGATAATGGTAGTGATAGCGATGAGGTCGGTGTGAGACAGGCAAAATATGAAACAATGTGTTAACTTTGTGAAATCAGCTGAAATGCTAAGGAATTAAAGGCACAAGAATCATTCGACAAGAAGAACCTATAATAACATGAGTCAGTGACAGTAATTTTGTCTATGGTGATGGTAGGGTACTTCATGTATTAACAAAACAACAAGTTGCCTTTATCTGTAATGTTCATATGCTTTTTTAAAAACAATTCTAAAATAAATTTTGGATCTGATTTTATATGCAATGCATTCCCCTCTCTGTGTCTACTGCTAATCATATGGTAAGCCAAAAAGAGTGTGGTGTCAAAATATAAAGGAATATAACTTTTTATTTTAAATACGCATTATACCTGTAATAGTACTAGTAACACAATGAACTCACAGTAATTTAAAATGTAAATGGCTGATTTATTTGTCTTTAATAAGTTTTCTGTAAAAACCCCTCAAAGGACATCAAGTTAGGACATGATAAAAGGTATGTTTATCACAATTACATGCACTGCAAAATCATATTATGTACACATGTTAATTAAGTGTATAAAATCTAATAATATTAGTATGACAATCTTTCACATTTGTAGATCAAATCGAGAGGGATGTGGGAATCTCTAGAGAGGTACTGCCATCTGCGATGGAGGAAAGAAACGGATGGCAGACTGGAGGCAAATCATGAGTCCCTAACCACAGTCAAAATGATGATGATGATGTGGGGGTGTTCTCTTTACACATTAGCACATTAGCTAACATAAAATACAAGTAAATGGGGCAAGGTTAATGCATGGTAAGGCCTAAAGGTAGCAAAGGAGAAAAGTGATGTGAGCACTGCAATCAAGTGAATAACATTCTCATATTCAGCACTATGGCAATGGCATTTGTGTTGTTAATGGTCTTAATGAGTGGTGCTCAGTTGTCATCACTAGGGAAGTAAGATAAAGAACAAAGCTTTTAAGACATTTCTTATCCCCTTTATATAGAACTCATAAAATTACTGGACTATTATTAGAATTAAAAAATATGACATAAATCTTTGTTCAAATCTTTTTACTTTTCAAGTTGGTAAATTTGAATGTTTGTATGCATATATATACCTGCATCAAATGAGACAATGTCATAATCCAAAGGTAGAAATAGAAGGAAGTAACCAAATAATGGCCATAAGCCTGCTTTGAAATTAGAGTGAAGAATGTAGATATAACTTAAACTGCAAACGCAATGGCTTCACTGTCTCATTGACTTCCATTTTCGATTTTGGGACAGTAGACATTGCAATCGAAGTGCCTCATATTTGAAACCCATCTGTGACCAATTTGAGATATTCAATCAGTTTTTACAATTACATTTTGTCACAGCCTCACACATATGCATGTATATATATATAGCCATAGCCTAACACTACATTATCAAGCTAAAACTAAAATGGGAAAGCGACCATATGCACAGGAGATTGTGTATGAAATTGTGCGTAACAGAATTTCTTGTACTAGGCATAGATAGTTCTTCCAACCACGCCACCTAATTTCTTGTAAGCCCAACCGCTACCTCCTATTATCGTCTTCCATAGTTGGTTTAATTTGTTCCTTCCACAATTATTGTCTTTAGGATCCTTTCTCCCTAAATGGCAATACATTTATTAAACTTTAAATCAAAATGTTTATAACTTATAAAAGTTCTGCCTTAAGTTGTAAAATACACATTTTTCACAAATGGGCTGGTTTTGCATGGTATGTGAGGAAGTCCATAGATTGCTTTAATGTTAGAGCTATGAACAGAATGCTATTGCGTGTTTCTAAAAAAGCAATAGTCAAGAGATGTTATGGAAAACTATATGAAACCTCTGCTGCCGTGCTCCTGCAGGTGTACTCCACATATGAATTTCATTGCATGACTACAATTTTCATAGTATTTTGTCAAGAGTCACAGTCTTATTTTTATGTTGCGGTTGCAGTGTTTTGCAAACAAACTTTTATGATTTTTAACATTTACAATATAAATCATAAACTTTACATTAACTTTTATAACTAAAGAACATTAAATCACGTCTAAAGACAAAGTAACGAGAGGCAAATACATGAAAGTGCTGTTTGATCATTATCATACTTCGGACTTAGAACAAAAAATGAAAATAAAACCCCAAAACAACAGAAGCATAAAATCATAATCCCTAAAAAATAGTGAAGGAATGTGAATTGAGATCGTTTAATGATTTAAAAAAAATTATGTAAAAGATTGTGTTATCCATGACTAGAGCATTACTGTCCCTTGCCCTGGCCATAAGCCATGGTAATGATAAACAAAAAAGCTGTTCAGCAAACTTACTGTATCTTAAATAAGACAAAAAAAGATTTGTAAACTTTGCTTGTGATGTCATGATGGTTTTGTCTTTTTGACATGCCATTTGATAGCTAAAGCAAAAATTTGGTTTTATCCTGTGCTCATATTCAATAATATGATTAAAATCCCAAGATTCATTTTGTTTTTTTAACTGATGCATTGAAATGCATAAAAACTGAAAAAGAAACATGCTTCTTAATTAAATGATAAATTTACTTATGACAGTTTACACATGTATCACACAACATATTCTCAATAAAAAATAATACAGTTAAAAAATTATGCAATTATGACTTTCAAAAGAAAAAAATCATTTGTATGATATTGAAATACAAATTCAAAGAATTGCATCAAATATGTGCATATTATAACATTTGTTTTCACACATAAAGACATAATGCTTGAAAATCAGTTGACTGATGTAAAATGAAATAAGGCTTACTCCACAAAACATATGACTCTGTAGGTTAATGTAAATGTGATGCTTTTAAAATTTGTTGCTTTTCATTCAAAATATGTTAATTTTTCAGTTTGAAAGTTAAAGAAGAATCAACAAACAAACATATCACTAAAATATGATTAAAACGAATTCACTCCTTCCAGTATCGGTAAATTGGACAAGGGTCGTTTGAGCTCCAAAATACACTTGAGGCAGTGGCCATCGCCTTCACTCTACTAAGTGGTCTACTCTAAGCCACGTGTGGCTGTAGGCTTGACTATGAAAGCCTGCAGTGCGATTCTGTTGGTGATCAAGGAGAAGTCCCTCCAAGAAGTGCCAAAGTTCTTTCCATCCATTATACTTAACAAGTCTGATTATGTTTGAACTTGCAGCAATTTCCTCATACAGTTGATAAGCAGATGATCTTGGAGTGCCCACTTGCCTACACAAACTGTATCATTTCCGATGTCTGTTTCTCTTAACTTCATGTAAATTATTCAGGCAAACGTGTGTGTATGTGACAGTTCATTAATTGAATGTGTTTTATTAAAACATCTTTAAATTTTACTGAATTAATTAATTTTGTACTATCTTGTGATGATATCCTAAAATTTGATGTTTGTTACATTATCAACTGGTAAAAAAAAATCTATCTTTAATGATTGATATCTCACTAAAAGAACCATGTCAACAAATTCACTTATCTCTTAAAAGAGGCAAGTTCTTTTTAAAGATTGCATAATAAGTATGAGTGTGAAATGCTCATACCCTTCTTAACATTCACATAAAATGTCTGTCCTGGATTAATGTTTTTATATTTGTTTTACCAAATGTTTAGATTGTTTTTGTATCGAGTAAAGATGTTATATTGTCCATAATAGGATATGTAATTCAATTCGTTGTTCACAGTGAACTATATGCCCCTATCTAAGATTGTGCATAAATGTCATAATGCCAAAGAAGCTGATCATAATGACAAATTTATATAGTAGATGAGATGTTTGATCAAATTTAGCAGAGAATTCCCTAAACCATGAAAATGTCAATGTCATGAAAGAAGATTTCTGCCAATTTTTTCAAAATTTGAACTTGTTCCTTGATGATGGAACAGTTCTACTTCATTTTATATTACTAGTTACTGTAAAACAACACTGTAAATTGTAAATTGTTACTATACAATGCTAACACTATGCTGAAAGAAAAAACATGTGTAAAATTAATGAAATCATAATGACTTGTCTACAGAAAAAGCACCTCAGCAAAACAATGCTGATACATTCACTCTAGAAAAGAAAAAAATGGAATACGAACAGAAAGTCTTCAATGATGATTATGTCAAAATCTGCTAACATCGATATCACAAAACAAGAAGGTACAAACAGAAAGTTTCAAAGAATTTTGCGTTAGATTATAAAATACTGTAAAGAAAATACTAGCCAACACCTGACAATTTCCAGTTTATTTTCGGATTGCTAAGGTAGATTTTTTCCCCTCAACATCTGTTAAATATTACAATGCTTTTAAAAACAATATGGAGTGTAAAGAAACCATCAGCTTTCCTACCAGAACATGGCGGTTGAGCCAGTTAATTTCTCACACCACACCTAGGTAAACATTATAATGAGGAAACTTAGTTGAACAGTACAGTGCAGTTAATAAAATACATTATGTAAAAAAATCCATGATATATGCAATATCCCTCATGATAATATGATATGCAATAGTGTAAATAATAACAAAAAGAAGCTTAAAACTTGATGGCAAATCAGCTTAATAAATCACATTTATTTGAGACATCATGTCATATTTTTCCACCAAAGTTGATAACTTATACAATTTAAAAAACAGTCAAGCAATGAAAAGAAATAGCAACCCCCCCCCCCCCCAACATAATCCCCTTCCACCCCACCCTGCTCCCTTTTTGTTCTCTAGATAAACCCAATCAACACCCCCCTCCCAAATCACAAAACCAAACACCTCAGAATGTGCCCATATAAAAATAAGCTCTTAAAATAATCCCTTACAATCCTATCTCCTCTCCTTTACTTGTATAGTTGCATGAAACAATAGCTTTTTAAAGGCATAAATAAGTATACTTCTATCATTTAACCTATTACCCATTATACATAAACATAATACAGTAGCAATCTAAGAACATGTCACGTAACAGCACAATATTCTCAGGAAACAATATTTTCCTATGATTTTTAACAGACACATAACTTGTCAAAATCAAAGTTGCCAGGGAATCTTACTCAACCTGCCAGACAGCATAGCATCATGATACATTATATTTTGCATCGACAACACAAACAATTATCCAAATTTCACATTGTGTAATGTACTTTCATAAAAACAATTGCCGCTAGCCATTATCAATTAAATCAAAGATGCATGTCCAACCAATGTGGTGTTGGTGAATGAAAAACTTTTCATTGATTTGTTTTTGCATGTAAGTCAGGTAGAAATGGATAGCCAATGGGTACATTAAGTTCCGCCTACTTTCCAGCATGTGTCTACCAGCACATTTTTGCAATTTCCCAAATGGCACGTTCTTAGACCGCTAGTACTGTAGTTCATTACTAATGATATAAAAGTTCTTTTTAATTTGACAAACCTAAAGCAGGCAAAGCTAGCTCTAGGAATGTGAATCATCTGTGTTAGACTGTACCTAATAATTACTCACATGTTTTGAAATTCTCTAAAATTTCTCATTTAAAATAAAATAATATTTTGAAAGCATTTCTTTCTACTAAAAATAAAAGATCAAACTTAGTTTGGGGGAGAAACAAAACAGTTCAATCTGGTCATGATCCGAAGAAGTCATCATCATTCATGTTTTTGAGATATTACTTTGTTGAGGTTCTACTTGTGGCTTTTGTTGTTTCATAAATGCAGCATCATAACTGTCCACTGTGCTGGCACTGACAGTGTTTCGTAGCTCGCTCTGTCTACTAATTCTCTTTTTGAGGATCAACATCTTCATCCTGATCCTGTTGCTCTGAGTTTCCAAGCCATGAATCTAAGTGAAAATAAAGAATGAAAGACATGTCAACAACTATAGCATCATTAACATTATAACCCATTGATTATAAAATAAAGCAAAATTATCACTTGCTAACAATAGCCAGATGTTATGAATCATTTACAATGTTTTCAACATTGAAAAGAAATATGTCACGCTCTTTGATTTGTATGCATGATACATAACACACAGCTCATGGTAAAGTGACAAGAAACTTCAATATGACCAGTTAAGAAACTACCTGAGAAATATTTTTCGTTTTTTTTTTTTGTATCTTACGTTGCCACTGGATGTCTTTTGCCATTGCCATTCATATCAGGAAAAAAATTCTCATTTTAAAATTGCAATAGATATTCACATGATAGATTGTGCTACAAAACTAAATATTAAAATTATGCAAATGAGGCCAAGTGACCATGGCACCCATCTTGAATTTTGACAATTTATGTTTAATTGGTCATATCTTAGTGAAAATGACAGTTTATGGTCACAAAATACACCATTGTGAAGCATATTATGGTCTAATCATGATTTGTGGATTGTATGTAGTGTGAGAAGACAGAGAAAAGGAAAGAATTAGACAATAATGTGAAAAAAATACAATTATTCATGTTGCATGACAAACACAAAAAATGCAAATGTCATGAAAAAATACACAAAATGACATGAAAACAGTAATCAAAAATTAAAATTTTTATTTTGCTAAGCTGTCTTGTCTACTTAGGTCTTATATTCTTGTGTTTTCTGTGGTTGTGTGTCTTTATGTCTCTAGTTTTCAAATATTCCCAGTGCCAGGCACTAGCGTGAACAGTACCATGCCCTCTTTTTACTTGTGCCCTCTCCCAAAGAACCTCATACACTTTGTTGTCAATATCAATAAGCTCTTCAACACCTCCTAGCATATTCGCTGGACCATGGATCATCACTATCTTCAACTTAGCCTTGTCAGAATCAGATTCATGACGGTGCATAATCTGTTCATCATCGAAATCACGATTGCTGGTGTAAACAAGCGGAAAAATAGGTCAAATCCGGGTCAAATGGGCATATTCTGAGCGAAAACAATTCATGCAGTAGCAGCAATTTATTATGATGGAAGGGAAACTACTCTACATAACAATTTACTTCATTTTATTTTATATTCAGCCTTTTTAGTGGAGTTGGTCGAGTTTCGACTACAGTCGAAGTCGGTAATATGAATGTCAAGCGGAAGTTTTGACTATAAACAAACACGGCAAACGTAAGGGTTAATATAAAATGTGTATGCTCTATTTATGTGGAAGAAAGAATTTGTTTTATTACAAGAATTTTATGCCCCTTGCCCCCATCCTCCAAAACAGAAAGAAAACTTCATGAGCCCTAAGCAACACATCGCTCGCTTGACATACTGAAAAAAGTGGTGTGGATGAACATTATACTAATCTACATACTGACCACAATGATAATGATGTAAAATTGCTAATGTGATTAAAATAACATCCTTTCTTGCTCCCCCCTCCCAAACAAAAAGAACAGATTAAAAATAACAAGAGTATTTCCCCTCTTAACTGAATAAAATGGCCTTAAAAACAATACCTTTTAACATAAACATTCACTCTGTGAACTTCAGGTTTATTCATCTATTCAAGCGTCTTTTTCTTTGTTTATTTTATTTATCTTTTCACTAATCATTCTGTTCATCATTTGATTTCTTGATACAGATTTTGCTATTAAATAACGGTCATTCTTTTTATTCATTTGATTTAAAGAGCATATTAAATAACGGTCATTCTTTTTATTCATTTGATTTAAAGAGCATTTCTTTCCTAATTAAATCCTTAATTATTAATTGATATGTTTCCTTCACCATCACTAGCTGCATTGAATTGTTCATCCTTTTCCACCTCGACTTCATCATCTGGATTTTGCATTCTTTTGGCCTGAAACGAATAATTATGTTCATCTGAATTTTTCTATAGCTGCTTGAAAATATTGAAAGAAAAATATAACAAGAATGAAATTTTCAATTTCAACAAAGATTTGCCGGAAAAGTAAAAATAAAAGTAATATCTTATTATTCATCACATTCTTAAATGAAAGAATTTCACAAAGTGAGACAGTACCTGACTCATAGTTTATGTTTACCATATAAATACATAATACTATACATCCATTTCCAATCCACATTGCTGAGAGTAATTTGCAGGCTGTGGTCTCAATTTCATATACATGTACTGATTTCATGATGTAAAATAAATTCTTAATGAAATTGTTAATTCTATAGCCCAATGATACTGATAGCTTGTTTCTTTTTCTTTGTTTTCGCGACAAAACTGTTGTCACTGTCTTCTTTCTCAAAAGTATATCACATTATATCCATTCTTAAAAAAATCTTACATTTTCCCAAAGATGTAAATTATAGGCCTACTTTATGATACACGACCACTTCTCCCCATCACCACATATCCCCAACAAACTACAAGAAATGTAAAGGAAAAAAAACAAATAACAAACAAAAACTCATAGACAACCAAATTGATTGCACACATCTGTCAAATGGCAATCCAGATGAAGAAACAGCAAGGAACAACAAGTATTTCTTACCCTTTCTCTTATTCTCTTTGCTCTCTCTTCTCTTATTCTTTGTTTTTCCTTGACTTCTAGCAATCTTTGCTCCCGTTTTATTTCTGCTTGCTAATACTTTCATTGATGTCATTCTGAAAACAAGGAGGAACATATTTTAGTAAACCTTCAGTAAGGATGAACTAAATCATATCAGTATGTGGTCAAAATAAAAAATATAGTGTCTGTCTAAGTGCTAAGGTAGAGCTTTTATACTTCATTCATCGTTGTATACATGTTTACGTAGATTACTTTGTAATGAAATCCTTATAAAAAATAATCTTCCTCTCCTTCCCCCATTTTAAGATCTGAAAATATCCAACAAACGAAACTAAAAAGAAGCAATATTAAAATCCCATTTCAAATTTACAAAAAAAAAAAGAAAACATCCCTTAACATCTGAAAATTTGCAGAAAACCATAGGAACTAAGCATTGTTTATGAAATGAAATGTTAAAGTGCACAAAAAGAAATAACAAAAATGTAACTGTTTCAAGACTGATAAAACTTCCACAGGTCAAATTCTCTAAAAGTGTAGTTAGCTCTAAATTTGGTGAAACTTATGTTCAAGTTTTATGTAGTTGGATAAGAAATTGCATGACATAACTTCTAAACAACACACGCACTTACATGCATATACGATGGTTATCGTTGGTTAATTAAAAAGATGACTTCAATATCCTCGCAAGTACAGGCTCACCAACTGTACATCATTTATCTCCCATCAGCCATTTTTTTCAAAGTCATTCTTAACTCGAACTCTAACATTAACAAGAGTTTCCTCTACCCATAGCTGGTTATTCATTCCCACCTGCGTCTAGTGAGAAACCACAGTGAAGTATCTTTCCTAAAAGTACAGCATTGTGACAAAACACTAGCCAGGCATTTTGAACCAGTGTCGTCTTGATTACAAACTCACTACATTACAGTTCCACTACAAAAAGGTCATGGGTTCGAACCTGATTGGTCGAAACCTTTGCTCATAATCCCATCAGAGATTAACAAAAAAGGAGGTCCATGTGTAGATTTCAACACTCTGTTAAACATTTCTTGGCTGTTTGGGAGGGCAGTCCAGAAAAAATTTATAAAATCCTATCCAAAATCTTGAGAGAGAGAGAGAGAGAGAGAGAGAGAGAGAGAGAGAGAGAGAGAGAGAGAGAGAGAGAGAGAGAGAGAGAGAGAGAGAGAGAGAGAGAGAGAGAGGGAGGAGAGAGAGAGAGAGAGAGAGAGACAGACAGACAGACAGACAGACAGACAGACAGACAGACAGACAGACAGACAGAGAGAGAACTCCAGCTGAAATAAAAATGTCCCACACTATACAAATCAAGCCTGACTTGGTCTAGATTAGATAGAAGGGAAGTTTGAACACCAAATGCCCCAATTGACACTTGCATGTCAGCACGTGTTTCAGAATGGCCAGAATCTTAGCTGACCAGGCTAGGTGGCAAAAACCATTCCCTCTTTATTTCAGAGATCTAACATTGCTAACATAGCCACAGACAGTGCATTCATGGTTTGCATGTTGGTGATAATTAAAACTGAGGCTGCTACATGCTCCAACCGACCAACAAGAAAGATATAAGAAAGGGAAGTTTCCCCAAGTCTGTCCTTGATTCACAGCAAGATGTGGAAAAGGAATTTCCCACAAGAAATTTCATCTCAACCATCCACTTTTTCACGCCCTCTGCTTGTAATTTGAATTGATTGCGTCATTATGAGACCATAGAAACTTTTGAAACATGGACACCTGCTGACTTTTTGTCAAGACATAAGAAAATTGGTAAGCTCTCATAAAGACTGATGGGTCAGTAATATGTAGGGAGAGGATGGGATGTGTGTGTATCGGGAGGGGGGGGCGTGGATTGCACATTGATAGGTTGAAATCATTTCTGTATTGACTTTCTAATTTCACACAATGTGTTGACATGTAGAATTATGAGAGCCTGAAAAACATGTGGCTTTCAGCGGGAATGTGCTAAATTACAATGCTTTTGAACAAGAAGGAAACTGTCCAATACAGTGCATGTAATAAATTGTATCTCTTATTGAGGGAAACAAATCTACGTTGGACTAATTTACCTTGTTATCTGTCAAAAAAATGCTTTTTTTATATAACGATAAAAAGCGTAACTTTCCCTGCTAACGCAATGACTATAAAATACTCTGCTCCTACACAGTGCTAGGCTAGTGACTGAAGGATCAGATATCAATCATCCGGTCAGAGCCAGTTTTACTTTACTTCACATTCAATGTCAGGGCAGGGTTACCTGGGTGGAAACGGCCAGGGCTGTCAGATGCGCGCTCTGTGGGGTTATTACACAACATGACCGAGAAATGCGTAACCTTCCCCGCTAACATTTTGACTAAGACATAATGCTAGCTGTACAGCACTTTAGCTAGCAAAAAGGGATGTCAACCACATGGTCACATGTCCAGTGCTGGCTTCACGTTCTACGGCAGAGCCTCTCTGGCTGGAAGTGATCGGGCAACAAGTTGTGCTTTTCTTGGGTTCAACAAAGGGATGAAAAGCAGGTAAAATTAAGTCACTGACTGGCATAACCATAAAAAAAAAAAAAATATATACAAGCATGTATACACCCCAGGTGATATCAAGTATGATTATTAGATCAAGTCGGAACTCAATACTGAAGTTACACGGGTTGGTATGAATGATATTCTTCCAACTTTTAAAACATAAAATCTGTTAAAAATGGCACCTTGGGAAAATGTAAATTCTAGTCAGGCACTTTCACTTCTGATAGAAAGATTTCTCAAATGAAAATGATTTTGGAATTATTTAAAAACTACTTGCAAATTATAGTTGTTCTTAGTGGCTTGGCACAAATGTTGACCAACTCAGAATTACGAGCATATATATATAGATAAACGTGTCCATTTAGTTTCTTCAAGACAGAAGGCTCAGGTCTTTCCTTTAACTCTTTTCAGATACAATACCAATATAAAAATTCAGGAAGCCACCCCATTGTGGATGTATTGCTGATGTATCAGTGACTAAAGGTTATCTTAAATTTTGTTTCATTTCTACTGACATAGCCACTTATATTCACTTAAATCAAGACAAAACTTCAAATAAATTTTCAAACAAATTCTTTCGTTTACTGTTTACAAAGCATTGTTTTGATTTCTATGCACATTTGTTCAATTCTTTTTGATCAGTTGATCAGGTAATCAATGTTAGCTGATCTAAAGATCAGGCATCTGACTTTTTTCCAGTTGATTTAAGTCGAGGAAAGTCAAGCTTGATCTAGTACTAGTGAAGTTGATAGTAGTATAGTGATTCTGATTGCCAGTCACCAACAAAAGTTTCTAGATTCTAGATCTAGTTGTGTAGATATAGATCGATTTACTAATGATTTAGAGGCACGGGCACATATGTTAATCACAAACTACTCATGACTCTGATAACTATTGAAATATTTCCATCAAATAAAAACCTGGAAATGAATGTAGTATGTACCTGAAATATAAAATACTTGATAACTACTCTAAAATGGAAATTTACATTCCAACTAAAAGTCAACATTCAACACCCCTCATACATTTGTTTTTGTTAATCAATTTCTGTTGGTATCTGTGTATTTCCCTTTCAATTTTCTTTCTTTTAATATATATGCAAAAGTTAAAAATAAGCCACCAGGAAGTGTATTTCTAAGTAACCCTTTGCATTAGGCATCTGACCTAAAATTAATTCCGTCTAGAACCTATGAAAAGAGTTATTAGTTAATTTCATAATTATTTCATTTTATGTAAATTACTTTATCCTGTTCCATCTGCTGTTTCATTCCAAACTCTTTAGCTTTTTAGAATGTCTCTCCTTCTGCGTGAAGATTTTTGTGAGGAGTTAATTTTTTTCTGTTTTATCTGAAAGGATGCCAAGAATTACTTTCATTATTCAACTTGAACAAAATAAATGCACAAAGTGTAAGACAAAGTGTCAATATCCTGAGTTCAAAGGAGAAAAGCAATAATAACAAACTATGAATTCAGTGTATGTCATGTATACCCCTAAATGAATATTCATGTGATTAAGAGGTAAAGCAAGGTATTGTATTTATGTAAGTATTGCTTTGATGAAGAAAACAACTCCTTACTTACGAAGATGATTGCAATTCACTCCCCAAAGAAAGACAATGTAAATCTATTTTAACTTCCAGCTTTTTATTCTATCCCAAACCCAGAAATTGAATTGTAAATAAGATACAAAGGGAAAATATAAAGATTCTATGGTGTTTCATTTCTGTATCCTATGACAACATTTAGAAAGGCAATCCAAAGCATTAGTCTAATAATTTGAAAGAAGCAAATTGTATGTTTCTAAGAATTGTTGTGAGAACAAAATTTATTTTAACGTACCTTTGCCTTTTCTCATCTGCCAATCTTTGTTTTTCAGCAAGTTGATCAGCAGTTAGTTTAGGCACATCAAGAGGTTCCAAAGTCTAAAAGAGAAGATCAACATTAGTTCTTGCATTAAACATGTTCATAAATTATCTCTCAGGCATCATTATCAATTTTGTAATTGACTTCCTTTACAAGATGTTAAAATAATAATTATGAAATGTCACTTTATCTATCTATCAGTCTGTCTGCCCTTCCTCCCATGCTGCTTAGTTAACCTTAAGTTTCTCATAAGCAAATGCAAAATTCAAACCTTTACACATTAAAAATCTTACTTATTAGTTTGATAAATACAAATGGATGCAGTCATATTTAACCTCACACTACATATAAAGTGACAAAAAACATCCAAAGAAATTAAAAGAGACTGTAATAATTTAAGAGACAAGTCATTGTATATACTTTTGAATACACATCTATCAGTATTTCAGCTTTGTCAAAATAATCCAAACATGCTATATGCAGAAACTATATCATATAGAAAAGTGAAACTTGGCATATAAACGTAAATAATCCTACAATTTTGCGTGAGTGAGCATATTAGTTTTTCACTTGGATAGATAATTTGCGAGAAAAAAATGAAAAAATGTATCTTTTTATCAACTTGAGCTCACTATGAAGGAATAAGAAAAACTGTTTTTGGGTAAAACATCTCATGCACAATTTGGCCAAATAGTAGCCGATTCTTACATTTCCACTGGCTAGGCCTGATCGAAGAGTTGTAATCTCTCTAGACTACATGAGCCAAAAATCTGGATGTGTAGCTCTATTGAAATGTTCGCCTAGTTTCAAAACGAGATTCTAGCTGACTGCTGGAATCAAAGATGTTTTTCTATTAACGTGGTTCTATTTTAATTTTTAGATCTAAATTTAGAATATAGAAATCCCCCAAAAGAGCTTAGACTACTAATAATCAAATACCCTTCAACAGAGCATACTTACTGCCTTCGTACTTAATTTTCATATCAGTTTCAAATGTCAACTCAACATCAACACAATATTCTAGTTCTTGCTGTCTGCATTCTTTCTAGATCTACAAAGCAGTTCTACTACTAGTAGTACTATTCAGACAAATTGTCTACATAGCTCACCCATACAGAGAACAGAGTTTTATAAATGTGCTAGTCTCTTACAATGCATGATCTTAATGTTTTTCTATGATTAGTATAACCATATTATAATATTTTATCCCTCCATAACAATGTATAGTGTACAAAGCAGAATAAATAAATGTTGGATATTATGCCCCATATGGCTATCATCTGTCTCTCTATAGTCTTTAATTTATCTATCAATCTATCTATGCTTCTATACCTCTCTAATGATCTATTCTTCTTCTTCTATTATTATTATTATCATCATCATCATTATTATTACTATTACAGTAGTAGCAGTCTAAGAATAAACCGTCAAACCACAGCCTGTCTACGGACACACCATCTCAAGTACCAGAATTTTTTCTATATAACTTGGCCCCTTAACAGCACACCCAGACCAGCTAACAACATGATTTTTAATGGACACCTAACCTGTCAAAGCTATCAAGACAAATGTCTTTTTTCATTGATTTCAAATATGAAGGCATTTCAATTAAACCCGATGTGAAGTCGATCAAGCCACGGCTGTCAGCTGTAACAAATAGGTGCTAAAAGTGAACTCTCTACCTGTCAGACAGCAAGGTACCAATTTCCACCTAGGCTAAGCAAACAATGGCTATCGGCTAGCATAGACAGTGAATCTTACTCAACCTGCTAGACAGTGCAGTGTCACAATGCACAATGCTTTGTTTTGGCAAAATAAACAATGGTTTAAATTCATCATTGCTTATCGTATGTTACGAAAATAATTGAAGTTAACCATTGTAAATAAATGCTCATTACCTAAGTGTTGAACTTAATGGTTTCTAGATATCCCAAAATTTTAATTCAGTTTTACGTAAAATTGAGGACTCTTCAAAAAACAAACGACCCGGTTATGAATCTTTCTTCTAACCTGTCCATTGATCATTTCCGATTTTTTCCCTGATTGATTTCCCATAAATGCATAGCTTCGTCTAAATGCCCGTTTTCTCTGCTTCCCAAGCACCAGGTATTTAGACAGCAAGTACTGTACTAGATGTAATCATGGTCATAGCCTTTCTCTGTATTTAAGCGTTTGCTGTTCACTTACTACAATGGTCAGCCTACCAACACAATCTTTCAATTTCCCTAGGAGCATGCTCTTAGACCGCTACCACTGTATCATTATTTGATAGTAGGAATATGATTGAGGTTGTTGAAGTGTTTATGGTTGATAAGGACTTAAGTGTAACCTCCTTTTGGCCTAAAAAGGGTAAGTTGTTGGGGACAATGCAAAAAATAATTATATTTAGTTATCCCCAAAAAATATTTCATCCTTCTAAAGATCAAAAAGCTCTTATCTACAGGCCATTCGTAACCTTTACAGAAAATTTGAGCTTGATTGGTGAAAAAATAAAGACGTTAAGTTGAATTGTATAATTTTTGGCTTGTTGTTATTTATATACATGCAGACTGTTATCATTGTTATTATTATTACTGGGTATTAATGCTTATTGTTATTTATATACATGCAGACTATTATCATTGTTATATTATATATATAATATATATATATATATATATATATATATATATATATATATATATATATATATATATATATATATGTGTTTTTATATATATATATATATATATATATATATTTATATATATATATATATATATATATATATATATATATATATATATATATATATATATATATATATATATATATATATATATATACATGTATATACATATATATATAAAAGAAAATGATGTGTCTCCAATTGTAAATGATCTGTCATCACTTGAGCTCATGCTACAATGGTAAAGACAAAACATGAATAAATATCAGGTGATTTGGTTTCACTGTATTCATTCATTCCTTTCCTATATGCTTTGCCCTTAGATGAATTTTATTTCTACGTAATATCATACCTTCAGGTGATAATAGATATACAATATGACATTTAAAACAAAATAGATACCTGAAGTCGTGGGGGTCTTTTCTTTTTCAGTAGCTGATTATCAACTGTCTGACCATCGAAGGAAACATCAAAAGCAACACTCTTGGGTACTGGAGATTAGAAATATAATTTGGAGTTTTGCTCATTTTGTTAGTGTGAAGAAGAAAACTCAGATTTCATGGTGAAGAATAAGTAAGAGGTATTAATTATATTAAACGTAAATATTCCTGATTTACTATACTTAGGATCTTCATAGGTCAAGACAAAATGTGACTAAGGGGTTTTAGAAATCTAATGTGCACGTTACATGTGAATGAATAATAGTAACTGCATCAAATTGCTATACATTTTCATGCTCACCTGGTGCCTGACTCATCGGATTGATTTTGTTTGCATTTCGATCAATTGATGACCTTTTGTTTGGTAATTTTCCACCTTGGTTCACATTGAACTGATGCGACTGATTCACATGCCCATTTGTTTTTATCTGCAAGTTTGTATCATCTTCTGTGATAGGAATAGGAACCTTCTTCTCTTCATTAGCATTTGTTTCTCCTTCTGGAGAGACAACAGAGGAAGAACAGCCCATCCTAAAAGTAAACAAAGTTCCTAAAAGTTAGTGACAAGCTGTAAATGAACAAAGTGGAGGTGAACATATATCTTCATGATCAGCAACATTATTTCGGTGGAATTCTATCTTGGCATAGCCATTGTGGACATGTAAACCCAAGACTATTTATTATCGTTTTTTTTTTCCGTCTTCTTTGTCGTCATCTTTTTTGGCATAGTTTTTTTCTCTATCTTCTTCATGTATGTATTATTACAGGAGTGTCGGCTTGCGAACCTGCCGCCTCTGCGAACCTAGTCTGCCTAAGAACCCGCTATTTCTGTGTAACAAATGTGATGCGTTGCAAGTGAATCATAGACAGGTGGGTGGAAGTCTATTGCATTGATTCAGACACTAGTAGGTGCTATAAACACATCACGTGGGTGTGCCAGATGTCGAATAACAGACATAAGAAAGGCACGCCATCCACATTGATCACCTGTGACCATGCCTTGGCACCTCGGATGCGACAAACGATCGGAGATTACGTAGGTGTCATGTGCCAAGATGTTGTGGCAAGGCAATGAAGCGGGTCTCATTGCAACGTCAAAGGCAGGTGATTGGCTGGGTAAGGACATTCCCTTTATGGTGATGAGTTTCTCAGGCCGTCTTGCATTTGTGATCAACTTTCCTCTTTTCTGATTGATTGAAAAATGAATGACCAATCACATAATGTAGTGAAGAGATTGCACAAATCGCTTCATTGTTTTGTCATAGTTATAAACTTTCATTCATTTGCTCAGCTCGCTGGAGACTACATTTAACCAACTGCACGGAATGCAGATTTTTCAAAATATCATTTCAAGCACAGCTTCAGACCACCATAATGCCTACACGTGGCAATTCTCTTAATAATATACAGAAACTGCTCATCTATTGGGGTCTGGTCAAAATTTTAAGGTCAAAGGGAATAACCAATACAAAATATATGAATAATGCTAAAAATACAAGCATATTGAGGTTCACTTTAGAGCCCGGTCTGCCTAAGAAACTGCTGTTTCTGTCTCCTCATGACAGAGTCCTTTAGCGGACACCCTTGTATTACAATTTCAAATATTATTAATTCCTAAATTGGATTTCTAAATTCTTATTGGTATAAAACTTCTTCCACTTTTTTCTTCATCATCATGATACATTATAAAATTTATTGTCCCTAAAAGTTTAAAATCTAATCTAATTTGGGAAGGAGTTTTAGTAGTTGGGCACATGTTTTCACCCTCAGATTCTCTGAATGTCCCCCTCCCTCCCTCCATGTGCCTTACCACCCCACCCCTATTCCTAATCTGCACACCACCCCACCTCTCCCCTAAATCTGCAGCAGCTCATCCCAGATCTAAAATCGCACCTGTGCCTAACTACAGAACCCCTTCCTAATTTTGTTCTCCTTCATCTCTATCATCCTCCTTTACTTCTCCTTATCCTCCTTCCTCTTCTCCTTCTTCTGCTGCTGCTCTTTAGAATTGTCATTATTTTAAAGAAAGATAGTGAGTCCTTGTGCTAAGAAATGTAGATTTTGATTTGTGTTTTGTTATGTTGTGTTAATTATCATAACAAGAGACATGCTTGCCCATGATGCAAATTTCAAACAATAATATAATATTAATAATAATAGATCTATTATTGGACGACATTAGTCCCAATCTTAAGAAAGATGTGATAGTAGGCCTAACCTATGGTAAATATCAAGGTTCGAAGTTACAATATAAATTTCTAGATCTAGAATGTAGATGTTGGATCTAAATCTAAACTGAATGTAATCTAGTCATACCATACTCACTGCTGATTGCATCTGTTTACACATAGACACCTTCAGTTAAGTAAATAACAAAATATTGTCACACATTGAACAGGAACAAAGCTAAGTTGATTAATTAATGCTGATAATTAAGTTGAGTTATAGAAATCTTAAAATGAAGGATCATATTTCAAGCCTTTATGTATTTCCATACAAAATGTCAAGTTGATTGATTGCTTTAATAAGGTCACGAGGCATGGCAGAAAATTAAATTATGAGAAAATAAGCGAGTTTATAAAATTGTTATTAGATACAGATCTATTCATAGACAAATTATGGTAAAATCTAGATTTCAAATAGATTGGTTTTTTATTCAGCTGAAATGGGCAATTGAAAAAATAAAGTGGAGGATTTATATATATTATATTTACTTTTGATCCTAGGGCCTAGATCTAGTATCACCACTCCCAGCATGGGCAGTGCCGGCAGCGGATAAACAACCTAGATATCTAGATCTAGATTTATATCTAAATCTAATCTAGATCTAAATAGTTTTTATCGAATCAACAAAGAACAACAAAACCCTAGAATATGAACAACTCAGATAGAACCTGGAGCTAGGTCTAGACTAGATCTTAGTAATAATCTATATAAAGGACTCAGTAGTACTAACTTAACTAGCTCTACGGCTCTTTCTAGTACTTCACCAGCAGTACAATACAAACAAATTACAATGGTCTGGCGCATCATCTAACGAGGTGCGCATATCCGACAATTAGATGTACCTTTGTGAGAAGAAAATTTCGTTAAGTCCGTCGAAGCTTGATCACCTAAGCTAAGGTATGTGGCTGTTATTACAGAGGTGGAGAAATGGACCGAGACTGCTCTCTCAACATATTCATGTAAGTCTACTGAGAAATGCAGTGACGTATGAGGTATCATGGCGACATATAAACAATCGACACTTTCTGTCCTCCTTTCTATGGAACTCGGAAGTGGCTCATGGGCAGAGAGAGAGAGAGAGAGAGAGAGAGATTTCTCTCTGCCTCTTGTCTTCTTCGTCCTCTCTCCTTAGCCCCTCTCCATCCTTTCAAAATCTTCTCCCCCTTCCTCTTATCCCTCTCTCTCTTCTCTCTCTCTCTCTCTCTCTCTCTCTCTCTCTCTCTCTCTCTCTCTCTCTCTGTTTTAAAAATCCTGCAAAGGACATGTCTTTTAATTGAGACAAAACGTTAGGATTAATCATCAAGACATTTCGCAATTTTCAATATTTACTTGTTGCTTACGTGTTGTTGCCACATTATCCTAAAGATTCGCCTCAAACGTTTTATTCAAGGTGTCGAGTCTTTTCCCCTCCTCTTTCGTTAAAAATGGGGGTGGGGAGGGCTTTCTGGAGTGATAAATTCCTTTTGTTCTTATCAACTTAACTCATGCACATGTGTAATGGACATGATGTGCTGAGTTCACTCTCGATTTGTCTCTCCGCCTCTGTTTGTCTAGCTATCTGTCTAATGTGTCGTATAAAAGCGGGAATGTTCTAAAGGAAAAGATTGACTTTCATACTTTATTAGAATGTAACTGATGTTGTGTTTCGCGTGTTTGGGACGCCAGGTGCTTTGTCGAACGCCTGCGCGTGTGCCGACAGTACTAACTATACCATTGGATAGAATCGAGCATTGGGCAGGTGTTGGCACCTGTACGGGGACTAGATGGCCCCGCCCTCCATGAGGCTCCAGTCTTTTTCTTCTTCTCCTCCTCCCCCTCCTCATTCTCGTTCTCCTACTTCTGTCTCGCACCCCCTCCCCTTCTATCTCTCGCTCTTTCTCTTATTCGGAGATGTCGGAAAGGGGGGGGGGAGGGAGTTCTGATGGATGGTGCCAAACGGGTGCTGCCTAAAAAGTTTAAGAACTCCTGTCTTAGACTTAGAGGGAAAATTGCTCATAATTATATTACATGTACATTACAAGCATATTTCCCCAAATGACAACGATACCATTCAAGTTGATAGTAGATGTGCATAACCCTATTCAAACCATTGCATGATAAAACTTGTTGAAAATAGCGGCTGAAGTGAATGAAGATTCTACTCAAAAGCGGGGAAACTGAAATATTCATCGACTAAATGTCCCTTCTGGAAGAAAAATTCTTCAGTTGAAAACAATTTTGGGATTATTGAGTTGCAAACAGCAGTAACTCTTAGTGGCCTAGCAACAGAACCTTTGACACACAAAGCACGATCAACTCTGAAATTATATATATAAACTTACTGAGAAATTCGGCAATATAAGAATATAATATACCGGTGAAGAACATGGGAATGGCTGGGGGAAAAACACATAGCAGGAACACGTTCTAAAAGACCTCGTTGGAAAACACATTACATTTGTCTGGATACCGGGGCATGTTGGCATCAATGGAAATGAAAGTGCCGACAAGTTGACAAAAGAGAAACGCTCCAAAGATGTCAGCCCTGGTTCCTTACTTGATTATGCAGACTTGAAACTCTTGGTAAATAAGTACATTAACGAAACCTGGCAAGAGGAGTGGGACCAAGAAGTAATTAACAAGCTTCATGAAGTGGTCCCAAAAATGACAGAAAGGCCAAAAATGTAAAGTAAGAAATAGAAAAGAAGGGCGTTTTAAGTCGCTTACATATTGGTCATTCACACTGGGCTTCCTGTTGACCCATGATGACAAGCCTTTCTGTCACTCCTGTATTTGTCTTTTTACCATTAAACACATTTTAATAGAATGCTCTGGTCTGATTGATATACGAATGAAATATTATTCCGAGGGAAGAATTTACAAATCTTTCGGAATAATGATCTTGAAACTGTTTTTGCGTTTCTGAAAGAAATTGGAGCATATCGACTGATCTAGAATACTAAATACGTATCCATTTTTAACACATCGACTATATTTGAAAAAAGGTTTACAAATATTCATGGAAACTTTGATTTTTTTAAATGCTTTGTGTTGTGCCTGGACAGTCGTCAGTAATATTAATCAGCTACGAACCCTGATAGCACCGCCATGGTTTGCAGGGTTACTTCAAATATACAAACAAAGCAGGAAAAGAGGAATATAATAGATGAACTGATGGGTCGAGCATTTCAACAACCTTGTCAATCGACTTCTACCAAATGTTCTTTCTTTCTTCCTTAATCAGTTCCCATTCTACCTTTCGGTGTATGGGTTCAGATGCCCGAGATGATCTTCTCCAGGATGCCCTGTCAGCATTTTCTGTTTCATTCCAAAAAGTTAAATCTCTATGCTTCAATGCCTCTTTTATATCTTCTTCCCACTTTCTCCGAGGTCTGCCTTTTGGTCTTTTACTTTGGACTTTAGCACTGTATATTGATTTAGCTATTCTTTGTCATTCATTATGTTTACATGCCCAAACCGTCTCAATTGATTTGTTTCTATCTTAGTTAGCTTTAGTTTGATCTCTTATTGTTGTGTTTCTGATTTTGCCTCTTTTAAATAGTTTTAGTGTTCCCTACGAGTCTTCTTAGATATTTCATTTCAGCTGCCTTTACTCTACTGTATTCTCTACTGTCTAAAGTCCAAGTTTCGCTGCCATAGAGAAGAGTAGGACAATAAACTGTACTGTGTACTGTCATTTTGGTTTTTGTTCACAATTCTTGCTTACCTACACATGCCTTTCCTAGATGATTATATAGTGCACTTTACCTTTTTGGATTCTCTGGCTGATTTCTTCTTAGTTTTCCCTCTGAGTTAATCATTACTCCTAGGTAATTGTAGCTTTGAACTTGTTCTAAATTCCCCTGCCCAATTTAAGATTTTGTGTTTTAGCTTCCTAGTTACAGGCATTGTTTTGGTTTTCTTTGCATTTACTCATTCCTCTTTTATTTAGTTCATTGTTCATAATGTTGATATTCGACTAAAGGTCACTTTCTGATTTTCCAAAACAGAACTAAATCATCGGCAAATGAAAGCATTGATTCATTTACTGGTTTGAGCCTCCACATACCTACATTCCTTTTCTTCATTTTTGAGGATGCCTTTGCGACTGAATCCATAAATGTGATAAACAAAAGAGGACTTAGGATACAACCCTGTCTTACTCCTATATGTACATCAAATTCTGCAGATATGTTTCCAGCTACTCTTACTGCACATGTTGGTTTATTGTAAAAACTTTTAATGGCTTCTATTAAATTTTTCTCCACATGGTGTTCATTTAAGGAATGCCATAGTTCGCCCCTCCTCACACTGTCAAATGCCTTTTTCTAAGTCAATAAAACACAGGTGCAGTCATTGTTTCTCTCAAGGAATTTTTCTATTATTTGTTTAATTGTAAATATGTGGCCTTGTACACTTCTTCGTTATCTAAATCCACTCTGATGTTCTTCAATCTGATCCTCTACTCTTTTCCTTAGTCTCATTTCCAGTATCCTGGCATATACTTTTCCTGGAACGCTAAGTAGTGATATCCCTCTTATGTATTGAGTACTCTGTTCCCTTTTTTTCCAGTCGTCTGGCACCTGTTTGACTTCCATGCTTGTTGGCATATTGCATGTAATAATTTATTTGCATCTCTCCCCTTGGTTTTTAATCATTTCTGGATAAGTTGATCTGCTCTTGGGGCTTTTCCTAATTTCACTTTTCGTATAGCTGTTTGGATTTATTCCATTGATATATCTACATCTTCGGCTGTCTCCTCTGGATTACTTGATACTCTTACTAATTGATCTTTACTCCTTGTTTCATACGTTCTGGAGGGATTATGTAATTGGTGAAAATGTTTCTCCATGTTTTCACGATTTCGCTGTCTTCTTTCATTATTTCTCCTTTGGAATTCTTAATTTGTCGTATTGAGCATGCTTTGGTCTTTCTCATGCTCTTTCATTGCCCCCCCCCAGAACAGCTTTTGATTTCTTGATAGCTTTCTTGAAGTCTTTGTCCAAACTCTTCCCATTGTTCCTGTTTTGCTTTCCTCACTTCCTCTTTAGCGATAGTTCTTTTATTCACGTAATCTATACTATCCTCTGGTTTCTTTGTTTGCAAGTATTTCTTCCAGGCATCTTTTTTTCTTTTTATCTTAGTCTTGACATTCTCATTCCACCATGCTGTTCTTTTCCTATCTCCTTTGATTTGTTTCCTACCACAAACCACAAACCTCTTCAGTACAACTGAGGAGTGTTTCTTTATACATCTGCCATTTTTCTTCTATTGTTCTATCATTCAGATCCATTTGTCTTTCACTGATAGATCTTTTTTTATCCTAGATTGATATACCTGTTTTAATACTGGTTTATTTAGTTCCTCTATTTTGAGCTTAGTAGCTTTCTTCTTTCCTCCTTTTTAATCTGTCTAAGTCAGTAAAGTCATTTTGGCAATCACTAAGTGGTGGTCACTAAATATTTCTGCTCTCTGTTTACTCTTGCATCCAATGTACTGTAAAAAAGGGAGCTCCTAATTATTATGTAGTCTATCATTGACTTTAATACCTGTCTTCATTCACTCTTGTATATTTGTTGATATGTTTATGAGGAAAAAAGGTGTTGGCTATTTTCATGTTATTCTTTAGGCATTTTGTTGTAGGGGTAATTCCGAAACTAATGTCGAGAGGTCCATATTGTGATCAAGACATCGAAGAAAGAGTAATTGTTATAACTACGGATACATCATGGTGTAGTCAGTATAAGGTGATGTGTTGAGAAGTGTTATACTGGAGAGAATGAAAATGAAAGTAGATAACGCATTGGGGACCAGCAGGCCGAATGTAGGAAGGAACGATCTTGCACTGATGAGATAGCAACATTGTGAGTCACCATCGAACAATCTTTGGAATGGAATTTCTCATTGTTTATAACTTTAATTGACTACGAGAAAGCCTTCGATAGCATCGATAGAAATGCATCATGAACCTAGCAATTTAAAAAAACTTACTTGCGCCAACCTAGACAAACGTTAGTCAACTGCCTTGTAGATTTATTTTACAACGTTGCAATTTTGCATGAAAGTAACTAACAATTTGGACTAATCGCTTTGCCGTCAAACAAGTGTTTATTTAGTTTTTTATTTATTAAGAAATGCCTTTGGAAGGGAGGGAGGAGGAGGGAGAGAGGGAGAGGGGAGAGAGGGAGAGAGGGAGAGAGGGAGAGGGAGAGAGGGAGAGTGAGAGAGGGAAGAGAACGAGAGAGAGAGAGCAGAGAGAGAGAGAGAGATCTCCCGGGAGAGAGATAACACGAGGAGGAGAAGAGATAGGTAGAGGAGAGAAGATTTAATTACCGAGAGAGCTCTACCAGAGAGAGGAGAGAGAGAAAGAGAGGAAACCGAGAGAGAGAGAGAGAGAAAATCCAGAGAGAGAGAGAGAGAGAGAGATCAGAGAGAGAGAGAGAGAGAGAGAGAGAGAGAGAGAGGACAGTAGAGAGCCTTGTCCAGAGTTCTTCCCTCAGAGAGAATGATACTCAACCAAGCTCTCACTTCTTTCAGAGAGATTCATTTACAGACACAACCTCCTAGACGAGAGAGAGAGAGAGAGGATGAGAGAGAGAGAGATCCAGAGAGAGAGAGAGCCTTCAGAGAGAGATTCTTCCTCGACCAGCGATCTGAGAGACAAGAGAGAGAGAGAGAGAGAGAGAGAGAGAGAGAGAGAGAGAGAGAGAGAGAGAGAGAGAGAAGAGAGAGAGAGCGAGTGTACTTATATCGAGGGAAAAGACAAGATTATTAATAGGCAATATTATCCACCCCCGCATACTTGCATCTTCTCTAAAGAAAAAAAGCAGACAACGCCAATAACAAGCTTACACACTACAACACAAGGAAACAAATAACTTGTTCCTCTTCAACGTATGTCATAAAAAAACAAATCACTAGCATTAGTAATAATGAAGATGATGCGTCGGTGACAATGATACTGATTTAAAGGATGACTGATGATGATGATGATGAGGAGGATAACGAGGAAACAAAAGGGGAAAGAAGATAGAATAGAAATGAAGTGGATAGCAAGGGCAACTAAGGAATATGACGATTTCAGTTACTGGTAATGCCGATTATGATGAGGTGGCGATGATGTTGATGATGATCCTGATGTGATAATGATGACGATGTGACGATGTTGATGAAGACGCTGATGTTGTAGGTCCTTAGCCTTATGTGTGCGACTGGGATACCATCTAGATTAAATGCATACGCTCCCTCGTGAGGTCTCAAGTTTTATTGACATTTATTGCCATCTGTTACACAACACTTTCACTGTGCAAGGGGGGTAAGGTTAAAGGCGAGACTGACAACTGTTGGTATTACATTATGAGACGAATCCATGACAATCGAAGGTTAAATCAATTAGTGTAGTATGAGAGAGAAGGAAAGAAAAAAAAAGAAGAAGAAAAGAAACAGCCGATGTATAATATCCTTGTGCACAGTTCGCCTTCTCTGCTGACTCCTCGCCGTCGGGCACCGTTCGATGTGGACGCACTAACTGCAAGACATGCCCCATTTGTGGACGGCACCACAACCATTCAGTTTCCCAGACAGACCTGGACAGTGAATGGGCAATTTCCTGCGCCTCTCGCAATGTAATTTATGCTGCAGTCATTGTGTAATGGCCTATATCGGAGAAACTGGCTTGTAACTCTCTAACAGATTTGGCCATCACAGGAGAGATATCGAATACTGCGAAAGCAAGCCGGTGCCTTTACAGTTTAATAGACCAGGACATCGAGGAACCCATGACCTGAAAGTATGCATTCTCAGGTCATGTACCGGCGGTACTGAGTCTAGGAAGTCTTTAGAGAACCGGCTTATAGTAAGATTGGGCACAATCAACCCTGACGGTATGAAGGTCTTACACCAATTTGTATAATTTTCTCTGGAGTAACTCCCATAGTCGGGCACACGCTATTACTATCCCTGACC